>LPNX010133771.1:56967-78543 GCA_001517045.1 Pseudotsuga menziesii
AACGGGGCCAATACTCTACATCATCCCTGGAAATCCTAATTCAAAACATCTGTCATAAAAACATTCATCAAAAGAGTGCAAAAGATTAGAGGCAATTTTAAGCATGAATCAAGAATGCACTTTGCACAATCACATCTCAAATTTGGAATATTTCAGACCAATATCATATAGGAATTCAAATGCTTCTCTCTTAAACCTAACCATCAGTTGTCTCAGGAGGCCTTCAGAATAGTAAGAACTTAGATGTCTCTTTTAATCTCCAGTAGGGTATAGTTGAGAAATTTTATATGAACTGCACGGTGTTAATAGGCTTAAACTGACTGCATAGCAACCACGAGGGAAAAATATCGCTTACAAAGTCTCATTATAGAAACCCAGCTATTCTTCTCAAAATACAACGCAACAAATGTATATTGTCTACATAGCAATATTTTGGGAAACTAAAACTTTTTAAGTGGCACTGAGATAGTGACTAACATGTGGAAAGAACAAATAATGTTTCTTTAATAACTGATATCACAAAAACCATCCATTGAAAATAAAAGAAATATGAGCGAATGAATGGAATTTGAAGTTTGAACCGGCCTGAGTGACAACAGAACACCTAGGAAAAGAAGAAAGAAGCACTAAACCATTGTGCCACCTTTGTGCTGCTCTGCAACGCAGGATAAGAGGGATTTCTTTGGCTTGTCTGCTAACCAGATACCTTTGAAACTGATCTCTCGATGCCCAAGTGGATTTGTTTCCACATTATTCACAATAAATATGTCACTTGAATGACTGGAATATTTTTGTATGACCTGGCTACTTTTTTTGGTTAAGATCCTTCCCTGCACCATTCTTTATCGTCGCCTCATGTTTCGTATTGTGCCCTCCACGACAACGTTCCTGCTATGTTAACCACCTCTCTTCCCTTGTGCTTCAATATGAACAATATTTTTTCCCATTGAATGCTTTAAATCATGAAAAATAATGCCATGGTGAAACCTACTGTTGCAGAGAATACCCAAATGTATGGTCTGATGAATTTGTAAAAGAATAAGATGCAAAAGGCCGGTGACCATAACAAAAAATGGAAAAGGAATTCCCCGGGAAACCTCCATCTAGATTGATTTTGGGAGGTGTTGGGTCTATACCCAATGAAATCCATTGGGAGGTGTTGGGTCTATACCCAGTGAAAATAATAATTGAACTTTTGGTTTGGTGAGTTTTGTTATTGTTTCACACACAACGATAATAAAACATAACAAAATCATTAAATAAACAATCTAACTGAAAATGCTAATCCTCTTAATATACCACCCGTTTTATATTTCTGGTCAAAATTGCAAAAAACCTTGAAGAACCTTTTGCATCATATTTCCAAACAACCCTGCTTAAAGATACATCTACAAGGATTTCATATTCAAATTACCCACTTCATTCCTACCTGTAATCCACCCCAGAATTTGCAGGAAAATGCAAATCCCCATCCCAATAATACTCTGTAAAAAAATACAAATATTAAAAACATCCACAACAAGCAGGCATATGCAGAACCTATAATTATTACCCAAATATTCTCACAAGAAAACCCTATACTAGACAACTCTGCAGACAATTCACTTCCCAAACCCTAGAAATCCCAACAGCCCACCCCTCTCCACAGCCCAAACTAATTCCAACCCAGGAGATCTTCGGAATTCTACAATACTGAACAATTGGGTATCCAGCCATTGAGAAATTAAATCTTTAAGATGTGCTACAATCTTAGAAAGAGAAAAGAACAAAAATATTGATTAAATTTTAAAGAGTTTGAAGCACCTACTCGTCGTACAGACTGAATATATCCTCCAGCACTGTCAATACCCTTCTATTACACCCGAGACACCCCATTTAGACACAGTACGGTAGGGGATGCTCCCTCATAGCTCACCATCCCTAGGGGATAGGATGCATCTACAACCCTGTGGAACATTAGAAAGAATCCACAAAAATCAAACTACTAAGACAAAAAATTATGCACAATTAACTTGCAGGCCTTTGACGACTGCAGAATATATGTTACATGTTGGTGTAGAATGAAAGTGGAAATGTGGATATCAGGAATAAAAAGAGAAGACAATTAAAGCACAAATGAAGAGTTTGGGGGATTTTGAGCAAGGCCCTTTAATACGAATAAAAATTAACCATCGAAAGGAAAGAAAAAGTATATACTTGGACTTCCCTAAGATAAGTTATAACAGAAACCGAAGATCCACATTCCCAGGCACACCGATGCATGAGTGATTGTTATTTGTGTGCACATAAGAAAAATCACAGGAATTTAACTGTTAACATTTCCACAAGAATCACATGTTACCCACCATACAAAACCTATTGTCTAACATCAAAGACAGATTATGTAACAATTTAGCAACCTTGCAAAAGATACACCAAGATAATTCAAACATAAAAGAAACAGGAACATCAACAAGCATTCCTAAAATCACGGACTAACAAGTTCACAACAATGACAAACTTTCAAAATAGCATTTATAAACAAAGGAAATACCTCCACCTCGATCTACTCAATAAAATAAGCAAGAAAATGTTATGACAGATTGGTCTTGAGAAATAATAGTTCAGATGTTGAAAGACAGGCATTTTCAATAACCATTAGTCTACTAGTAATTCAAACAGCACAAAGCTGCTCTGTCATTGTGGTAAAAAATCAAACGCATCTGGCCTAAGAGAGCATTTGACAATAAAGCATATGAAACCCAATCAAACAGAACTAGCTACTCACCTACATAGTCCCCCATGAATAAATAATTAGTGTCAGGAGCCTTGCCACCGATACGAAACAGCTCCAACAAATCATGGAACTGGCCATGGATGTCTCCACACACTGTAACAGGACACTTCACAGGCTGCACATTCCATTCCTCCACCAGAATTGCCCTGGCGTGTTCACACAGACTCTTTACCTCAGCCTAGGATAAATATTTGCATTCCAACAGTTGCTCTATCTGTCTATCCAAATCAGCATAGGAAGGCATATATGATCCCAAGCGGATCCAGCACCAACCGATCTCTCTGTTAACAAATCCAAAATCTCTCCTCGCCTCTTCTCCAAACGCCCCAAAATCCAATAGCTGGCCAGAGTCAAAAGCTTTGACTAACTTCAGAAAGCTCCAGATCTCCCAAAAGCCTGGCCTGTTTTCCAAAATTCAAAACCCTACCACTTGCTAAACAATCAGAGGAGAAAGTTTAATCACCATTCTGAGAAAAACCCACCTTTCATATAAGCATTCCACCACTAGAAATGCAATCGGATCCACAACAGGTGCCCTCGTTACGGGCCCTCTATCGCTGTCATTATGTATATTTACCAGAACATATACAATCAGATTTAATCCAAAACATCAAAAGCTAAAATTACCCAGGTCGAAATTTTATTGTGTATTCCTGCCCATCAAATCGTTTTACCTCATTTCGCCCTGAAATTCTTCTGATCTCTCACCCCCTTCCCTCTGTGTTTATCACTCACACAAAGTTGAAATCTTCTCAAACTAAATGAAATTCACTCTAATGACAGATACATTGCAGACAAATTAGATCACGATGTGCCCAGTTGTTACATACTCAATTTGTATTATATCATAGTTTGTTCTTTCACAATGTTATATTTTATGTGATATTTTCATATATTTTAATAAATAAATTATCCTTGAACACTCCTTAAAAGGCACTTAAACTTCAATTAGGTTGAATATTTTTAGGTAATAAATAAAGACCAATAACACCTACCCACGAAGGCATGTCTCCAATTTGAGAAAAGCTCAAAGTTGTTCAACTAGGGTGAGGTGGGTGATTGAGGTAACCACCATTGACTTTAACGATATACTAGCAATTGTACCTAGGGGTACAATAAAAGAACGCTGTGTTGTAATCTAAGCAAGGAGATGTGGACATATATAACAAGAAAGAAAATGTGAAGTGTTTAACCACAAATTTTAGTTGATACAATAATTTAAAACATTATATTCTTCACATAATTGGCCATTACATTATCACAATTTCAAAAGTAATCATGAAAATTATTTTTCTCTCATTGAAATGACAATGAATTGTTAGTTGTTGTAGTTCATTGTAAATGCAAAAAATTTAAGCATCTATCTACTAAATAAATAAATAAAATTCATTAATGATAAAGGTTAGTGAGTAAAATATTATTTCAAGATTAACTTTGCACAAATTAGGATAATTGAATTTGATAAAAGATTCTTGCAGTCAAAGGTGAAGTAAGTGATTTTATGTTATAATTGAACATGCACGCTATGGTTACGATGAAAAAGAAGGCTTGTGTTTGTCCACCTTTCAGGTGTAACCACGGAAACCTTTGATTCTAAGACCATAATCTAAACGCTCATGGAAAGTGAGAGGCATCGATCATTTCACAGGGGCATATTTGTTAGATGCTCACTACTCCTCGCTCCACAACCCACTCCTCTCCGGCGTCAAAATATGAAATTAGTCAAATTTGCAGTGTTATAGAGTGTGAGCATAATTTATCTGTCGTTGAACGCATTCAGATGGAGAAGAGAAACTACTTGGAATAACAATGGTTGAATGATCTTGTCTTCATGCATCGCAACCTTCCACGTATGCATAACCAGTTGTTGAACAAAATCCTTGATGCATATCCCATTGTCTAGATGCAATTGATCCCTTATTGGAGTTGATAGTGGAAATTTTTCCATAGATTTTGATGATGATTATTTTTGGGGGATGGGTGTGAAGGATGATCCAATAGTATCACGAAGCACCAACGCTCATTTCTCTACAAGATATGAGCACAGGGTATATAAGAGTGAGGAATCTCATGCCTTCCCAACGCCTTGGTGTTTTGAAATTTGAATAATTAAAAATGTCATCCTAGTTAACCAAGCTATTCTCACATTGTTTTTGTTGTTGTTTAATACCTGCAAACCGTTGATGTCACATGATCAAAATTACAACACCGTCTCCATTGGCTTGTCCTTAGATGGTAAGACCTAGTAAGAAATCAAGTTGAATGTTCAATTCATTTCATTTGCATGTTCCTTGAATTTATCCTAATTTAAAAAAGAAATAAACAGAACTTACAAATTGAAGTTCTTCTCTTTCCACATGGTCATCATCTCCTTCAAGTGGCCCCATATTGTCTACTCTCTTTTGTGTCTAAGGATAATCATTGCTCTCTCTAGCTATTTAGTTGACAGGTCAAGAAGTGGTTAGACCCGAGCTTGAAAGAGGAAAGAAAAAAAATCAGTTGCTCAAATTTCTCGCCAAAAACAGATAACAGACAAAACTAACTGACTTATTAAATCTCAACTTTTATAACTAAATAGACAAACATATTCAAAACTTATTTCTTCATAGATAATGTATTCAACATTTGGAAATTTTAACAAGTATTCATTTACAAATATATTATTATTTCTCTGTATTCATTTACAAATGTATTATTATTTATCCGTATTCATTTACAAATATATTTTTATTTCTCTGTAGATCATGCATTTGAAAATTTTAAAATGAATCTTTTTCCAATAAATAAAGTAAAAATTACGCGAAAGCACATACTCAACGAAAGCACATACTCAAATAATTAAAATTAAAGAAGATATTCCTAGAGAGCACAAACTCGAAACTTATTCTCAATAGATCATGTATTCACTATTTGAAAATTTTAATTTTAATTTTTACAATAATTAATAAAATTGAAGATAAGATTTCTCGATGCTTTCCACTATGAAAAATGAACGAACACGAAGCTAGTACATCTCTTCATTCTCGAAATATCTGAGTCATAGTTATTGACTCTCAACTTAACATCAACGCTAAGAAAGGAGAACAAATCAACCAAAATATTTAATCAATTTTCACTAACCATAGAATTCTTTTACATCGTTAATAATTAATCCCAACAGCCTTTTCAACCGATTTTTTTATTCAGAAGATGAATTTGCTACAGAAGCTTAGAAGTCCTTGATTCTTTGATCAATCAACAGGGAAAGGAGGGGACAAAGGCGAGGCATGTCGATTCAAGGAAGGGCCAATCAAAGAAAAGCCCGGCTACCAATCTGCTATAAAAAAAAAATTATCATACCATCACATTCCAAAGTGATCCCTAAATTCCAACATCCCTAGGCGTGTCCATACTTGTCCACACTGCGTGCCACCCAGATGGAACGCTAATCCTACCTGCATGCGTGCTAGATGGCACAAAAACCATACCTGCATGCAGCCCCTTTGACACAGGTGCATTAAGATGTAGACGCAAGCATGCCCTCTGTTTTGGGAAGAATTCCAAATAGCATATGTAGTAGACTGACTGGTTTTTGCCCTTTGTTGAGAGAAATTTCACAGAGATCTTCCCCCGACTACCATGTTCGCATATGGAACATGGAAGGAAACCGTGACTGTACCAGGTCCGATGATCGAATCCATCCAAGGCATCGATACGTTCGTGAGATGGGAAAACTATCTTCCTTCCCAGCATTTCTTGCCATGGGATCCCACGCTGAAAACAACCCGGGCCAAACACGGAGGAATTCCCACTGTAGTCCACCTACATGGCGGCATTCATGAGCCCGAGAGCAACGGCAACTCGCTGGCGTGGTTTACTGCTGGATTCCATGATACTGGCCCGGCCTGGAAGAAATCTCAATACCACTACAACAACATTCAGCATCCCAGAAATCTCTGGTACCATGATCACGCCATGGGGCTAACCAGAGTTAATCTCCTGGCGGGCCTCGTCGGCGCCTATGTTATCCGGAATCCCAAGGTGGAAAAGCCCCTCGGCCTCCCGTCGGGCCCAGAATATGATCGTATTCTTATCATCTTCGACAGGAGCTTTGCTACAGACGGGTCAATTTACATGAATTCCACAGGCAACAATCCCTCCATTCATCCCCAGTGGCAGGTCAGTCTCGATAAATTCATTAGCTAGCAATTCGTATTTCAATTTATACAGTTTGTCTGCATGACTGCATTCAATTTATACACGTTCCGGTTGTTTGAACTTTGATTGTTTGTGTGATGTGTTTGAACTTTGAAGCCAGAGTATTTCGGAGATGCAATCATAGTGAACGGCAGGGCATGGCATGCCCTTACATGAAGGTACAGAGAAGAAAATACAGATTCAGAATCGTGAATTCTAGCAACGCTCGCTTTTACAGATTCGCCTTGAGCAACGGCCTCAACATGACCCAAGTAGGCTCCGATTCGGCCTACTTACCAGTGCCCGTGAGAGTCAAAGAATTCCTTTTGGCTCCTTCTGAGATTGCAGACATCGTCGTGGATTTCTACGATTCGGCTACAGAGGAAGCCGCCCTCTCTCAAAGAACTGAGGGTGCTGCTTACAGAGACCTATGTGGAAGCGTTACTCGTATTGTCATGATTTATGGTATAGCTTGAATGCTCAACATGCCATTGAAGAGTCTCAATATTTCACCGACTGTCAAGTCCTTTATTTCCCTACTGAACGCTCTTATCGAATCTGAAAGCCCCAAATTGGCTCATGATTTCTATAAAGATTTAGATAGCTTTGGTATACTAGCAAACCTGGAAACTTACAATACTGCAGTGAAATCAGTTTGTGAAATGAACGAGCACGAATCTGCATTTTCATTTCTAATGAGTTATGAACCTGGTAATCCTCCCTTTAGCACTATTAGCTTCAGCTTCGAATAGAGGGAGGTGAGTGTTTCCATTCTCTTTCCCAAACTCTGCTATCTTTTATTCTCAAAATTTTTGTGAACATGATAACCCTACATATTGCACTATTAGCTTCAGTTTGGAATAGAGGGAGCTGAGTGTTTCTGTTCTCTCCCAAACCCTATTAATTTTTTATTCCTTACCGCACGCAAATGAGTAAATCTTCTAAGTATATGTAATAAATAAAAATAAATAAAAGGTTATACATTATAAGTCCTCTGGGATTTGATGCATGCCCGTACCACCCCCTGTTCGGCTGTTGCCGCATCTCATCGTGCCCAGCAATTGAGGTCTGGAATCACTACAGCCAAAGCCCTTGGCGCCTAGTTCTTTCTTCTGAGTTCTTCCTGAGAGGTTGGCATCTGAGTCTCATCAATTTTGAGGTCGAAATTAAATGAAAAACATCCTCATACTCATATTCCTGACAGAGTGATATTTATATCCTCTTCTGTACAGCAAGCTCCAACATGGACAGGGTCCTTACTGCCAATGTTCAGCGGGTCTATCTCTTGTAGTGTTTTCCGTGGAGGCTCAGTTAAATCTTCTTCCTTATTGCTCTTTTGGGTGAGTAAATACCCTTTCGGTACAGGACCGGGCTGTGGAGACCCGAGGTTCCAGACCTATGTCCGATGCGTGAACCAGAAGCTCACGTTAACCACACACTCGGGCTCGTACCAGATCACTAACATAGATTATGACAACCGTATCATTCTCCTCGCCGATCCTCTCATGTCCACCTGCACTAATATGCAGAACAGTGGCAGCTTCGGGTTGGATTGGTCTGCGCCTTTCAAGATCCACAACGATGTATTCGTTCTTCTTGGATGCTCTTCTTCCTCTTCACTCTTCAATGCCTAAATCTTCTGGATGCAAGTCGATGAGCTTCTTCATTCAGCTTCTTCATTCATTGCTACTCCTGCCTTAAAAGAGGTAAGCGTTTGCAGACGCTAATGAAGGGCCATGATTTCAGTTGCTATGAAAGCATGAAAGGCGGTGAGGCGGTGGACTGTTCATGAAAGGCGGTGAGACGGTGGGCTGTATAATGACGATGGGCTGTGTAGTGAGGCTGCCGTGTAGTGACAGAGGCGGTAAGTGGTGGCAATGTCAGAGGCCTATACCTGACAGTATACCTGACAGAGGCCTTTACCTAAACCAAAAGACAGAACCTGATCCAACGATGGCGAATACTCTGATCCAACGATGGCGAATACTCCAATCGTCGGACAAAGCATCCGACGGCTAAGGCGTAAAAATGCATTTATTATGGGGATTCTACTCCCATTTGGTAACGCCTTAATTATTGAGTACATGAGTACGGGGAAGTAATTTCCATTTTGAATAATAAATGGAAAAACTTTTCACCTAAATGTGTGTCATGTAGCTTCTCTAAAATTGTTAAAATGATACACACATCGATTCATGTCCTAAGGTTGATTGAGCAATTGGTGACTAAAGTTTTTTTTTTCTAGTGGCTTGACTGTAGGTTCAATTGTTTGGCACATGGCTCAACTCTTTATGGTTTTTGAGGACTTGATCCTGGTTAGTGCAAAATAGTTTTTTGGTAGCTAGATTCCGGGCTCTTTGTTTCTCAAGGATTTTTTTGTGTTGTTCGATTCTAGTTAGTGTCTCAATTAACTCATATCTCTCTTCAACTCGGTTAATGACAACTCTCTTCTATATCCATTGGGTTCTCATAGTAAAGATTGTTCTCTTTAGAGGTACGTATCTCTTTTTGACTTAGTTAATGACGACTCTTTTCAATGGTGGTCTATTACAATACAAAAACGAAGATTCCCTTTTGTGATTCAAAACATATTATCGATCTTCTAATTATAATGACTACAAAACCCTTCATGTATAGTAGATAGCTCTCTTATTTACACTGAATTCTAGCATCTCCAACTTTATAGGATTCAATATTTCTCTGCTACCATGTTAATAAATTAACCATGTATCATGTACATAATAGAAACACAAAACAAAATTTTTATTGGTAATGTAGTTATTAAATACATTCACATCAACCTTATTCAATAAACAATTTTTAACTTAACTATCCATTAAACTAATACCTATTAAAACTATTTATACTTTAATTAGATTTTTATCATATATTCAAAAATATATTTCAACATAACTATATGGGATTGTTCCTTCCTTATATCTCTTGGTGATCCATACAGATATTGGCCATATAAATAGAATGTAGGCGTGTAAAGAGTTATCAATAGAAGAGTCAATATTTTCTAGCTCCGCAAGAAGAAGCCTAAAGAGTATCTCATTCCTGCCTCTTTATGATCAACAATATTTTTATATCAAATCACCTTGAATCAAATCCCAACTTCTTATTCTTAACCTAATTTTATTTCTTATTCATAAATATAAAATTAAAACTTTCTAAATAATTTCAATGTCAAACCATAGCCACATTAACAAAACACATGATATAATTTAATTTCACTAGCACATTAACAAAACACAAAATATAATTTAACCTTGTAATCAATTTATATTTTAAACATTTATTTAATAACCTTTATAAATGGTTTAATCAACCAAATAGTTTAGATGGTTTATATCTTATATATATAAGAATTATGTTCTTTGGCCACTTATTGCTAAATGAAACCACTCTCTTTGGCCACTTATTGCTAACTTAGGCGTCGGATATGCGACGGTCGTTCCATCACTTAAGCGACGCTCCTAACGCGTCGTCAGTAAAGCGACTCTTATGAGACTAACCGTCGCTTAAGCGACGCTTATGGCCACATTTACAAAAAAAAAATTAACCTTGTGATTTTTGGTGAGTTTAAAAAAAGAAATCCACGCGCCGTCGGATTTTGGATCGAAATGTAGTAGTGTCAGTTTAACCCAAGTGGGTTTGTAATCCAGGACAAGGCTTGTTGGTCCCCAGGAAGATCCATTTGTCTAACTAGGATTGTTGGCTCGAAAGAGTTAGTAAGTTAGAAAAAATGCCCGAGTGGATCTACCAGAGAACTCATCGTTATGCTTCTCTGAGATAGTTAGAGGGCGGGATGGTTGTTATAGTATTGTTATACTGTTGATTGATGAGCTGTTTTCCTTCAGTATTTTATACTGATGAGATGTTAGTTCAGTATGGTTATACTGATGATTGTTGAGATTAAAGTTCAGTATTGTTATAGTGATGACTAATGAGATGTTAGTTCAGTATTGTTATATTGATGACTATTGATATGTTAGCTCAGTATTATTATACTGATGTATGCTGATTGGTATGTTGATTGTTGAGTACTATTTTACTGATTGAGATATATGTTTCAGTATTGTTTATACTAATGCTTGATGAGATGTGTATAGTGTAGTCACATTGTTGATTGCTGAGATGATTGTTGAGATAGTTACAATTGATTGTTGAGATACTTGATTAATGATTGATTGATGATAATAAGTTTTAGTACTTGTATACTTATGATGATGTTTGTGATGTTCCAGCGTCTCTATGCTGGTAATGCATATAATGATCTAGCATTACAGATTATTTGTTCCATAGTAGTAATATGCTAATGATATTGTTGATTGTTTTAGTACTTACACATTATTGATGCAGATATGATGCTTCAGTATTTCTACACTGAAGAGACAGGTGATGATGTTTCAGTATTCATATACTAAAGTTATAGATGATGGTGATTCAGTATTCCTATACTGGAGATACAGTTGACCTACTAAAGATGCAGATGATAAAGGTTCAGTATTCACATACTGAACATGCAGATGGCTCAATATTCACATACTGAAAAAGTAGATGATGATGGTTCAGTATTTACCTACTGAATATGCAGATGATAAAGGTTCAGTATTCACATACTGAACATGCAGATGGCTCAATATTCACATACTGAAAAAGTAGATGATGATGGTTCAGTATTTACCTACTGAATATGCAGATGATAAAGGTTTAGTATTCACATACTGAAGATGCAAATGATGGTGGTTCAGTATCTACATATTGAAGATGCAGATGATGACGGTTCGGTGTTCACATACTGACAATACAAATTATGATAGTTCAGATGATGATAAAACAAATGATGGTTCAGTGTTCACACACTGATGATGAGCAGTGGATGATTCAGAAGATGAATGCAAGAGATGTTCCAGAAAATGACTAGAAGAAGATTGAAGAAATATGATTACAGAAGAAGATTCAACAATACATTGTTCGACATTTCCCATACACACTTAAAGGAGCCAATGTCATGCAATATTGCTACTATGTTTGGTTTTTCTCTCCCAGGCCGAGAGTCACCAAGTGTCCCTAGACGACATTTTCATGCAAATTTCAACTCGACATAACTTCGTAACCAGAGGTCGGATCGACAAACTGTCAACTCTATTGGTCTCATGGAATGCCATTACCTAGAAACCAATAGACCATATACCTAGAAGCTATGTACCTACACTAAAAAAAGAAAGTAGAGTTCATGAATTACAAGTAGAAACACATAATTGTATGAATTATAAGTAAAAACTCATACATGAATTACAAGTATATAGCCAATTAGGGTTTCATGGATTGAAACAAATTCCCATACATAGAGATGATGTGTTATTTTAGTCTCTCTTATGTAGAACCACTTAGACCATATACCTAAGCTACAAGAGAAAATAGAAAAAAAACTAGGGTTTCACGAACTACAAACAATAAACTTAAACCTAGGGTTTATAAATTTACACATGTAACTACAAAATAGGGTTTTATGAAGTATAAATTCACATACATAGAGATCATGTGCTATTTTAGTCTCACTTATGTAGAAATACTTAAACCATATACCTAATCTACATGCACAAATAGAAAAAAACTAGGGTTTCATGAACTACAAACCACAAACCTAAAAAATAAGGATTACAAATTTACACACACATCTACAAACTAGGACCATATACTTATTTAAATAAACTTAGACCATATACCTAATCTATAAGAACAAATTTCAAGAAATCTAGGGTTTCTTGAACTACAAACCACAAACTTAAAATCTAGGGTTCACAAATTTAGACATAGAACTACAAACTAGGGCTTATGAACTCATCAGGTTTATATCATTATATTTGTTGGTCTCACTCAACTAGAAACTAGTAGACCATATACCTAGTATATATGTACCTTCACTACAAGATATCTAGGGTTTCACGAACTACAAACCACAAATCTAAAAACTATGGTTCACACATTTTAGACATGGAACTAAAAACCAAGGTTTATGAACTCATTAGGTTTAGATAATTAGATTTGTTAGTGTCACTCAACCAGAAACCAATATGCCATATACCTAGAATATATGTACATTCACTTCAACAAAGAAACTAAGGCTTTATGAATTACAAGTATAAACAAATAATAGTATGAAATAGAAGTAGAGACACATTGATGGATTACAAGTATCAAGCCAACCAGGGTTTCGTGAATTGAAAGAAATTCAAATACATAGAGATTGATTTATATGTTAGTCTCACTTGTTTATATACACTTAGACCATATACCTAATATACAAGAACAAATAGCCAAAAATATAGTGTTTAGTGGGCTACAAACCACAAACCTAAAAAATAGTGTTTACACATTTACACATACAACTACAAACTAGAGTTTTATGAACTCATTAGATTTAGATAATTAGATTTGTTGGTCTCACTTAACTAGAAACCAATAGACCATATACTAGAATATATGTAGCTAGAATAGACCATATACCTAGAATAGAACATATACCTAGAATATATGCTTGCAAGCCAATAACCATAATGAAAGTGAAGGTTATTGATGCACCCTCAAGGATAAGGAGATCACACCTTCTCTCTTTGTTATGTATGAATATTTATTGTGAAAGAGGGGGATCAAACACTATAGGATGATTCGATATTTTATTTAATGGTTGGTTGGGTGATTGCGAATAACATTGAATCTAATTTTCCTTTCAATTACGCATGTGGTTGAAGCATGTTACTGGTGTTGATGGGATGTTATCATCATATCGTACAAAGTAAACCGGTTTTGCAACCAACATACATTGACATAGACCCCAACAAATCCACTTTTCATGAAGATGGGAATGCCAAACTAAGAATGGTTTCAAGCCAAGTCAAAATGGTTTCCTCGTTAGGGTCAACTTTTCCCCATTGATTAACATCAACTTGTGCAATTTGTGCATGATAAACTGTAAAGAGTATTTCATTTGATTAGTCTATAAAGAATATGTGACATATGACTAAAATCCTAGGAATTCTCATATACAAAGAAAAAGTTACTTTATAAGAGGACACAAGAGATGGTTAGGTAGGGTTGGTGTTAGGGTTTCTCTCCTAGGTTTAAGGTTTCCTCATTGATTCTAAACCCTACATTATGAATGATAACCCCAAAACACTACTTGGTTTAGGGTTTCCTCATTGATTATAAAGCCTAGGTTCTGCATGCAAACCTTTAAAATTCAGTTAAGGTTGGGGTTTCCTCATTGATTCTAAACCCTAGGTTATGCATGCTAACCCTTAAACTTTAGTTAGCCTATGCAAAATAAACAAGTACAAGAGATTGTTAAAATTGCAAGTGCTCAACAATAGCATAAGAAATATGTATGTATTCAATGAGAGTAAGCAATGTCAACTTCATCTTCAAATGATATGAATTGGCAAATTTATCAAAATCTGTGTTTGCCTAGTAGATGTAACAAATGCAAGCCAACAACAGCCATGTTCAATATGATTCTCATCTCATCAATACTATGAAATTTCCAGACAATCAAATGGTAAGAGAAGATCATTCCAATATCAATTTCTAGCTTGAAAAATGAGACAATAATTACTATGTAAATACCAAATGCAAACAAGTGATTTCTATTGCAACTTGGACAATGAATAAGACTGCCAATCCAATGATAACTTTCTTAGAAGTATGACTTTCCCAAAATGTTACTTCCATTCAAAGTAAAGATGCAATAGCTATGTCAATTTCAAGTTTGCAGTAATGAAGACAATTGTTAGGTAAATGAAAGTGGACTACAAGTATTGTCAATTCCAACTTGGTCAATGAATGGGACTGCCAAACTAAATGTATTTTCCAGCCAAGAAAAATTTTACTATGATTGTCCCAAATAGTAATTTCCAGTCAAGCCAAGAGTGCCAACAAGTACCTATATGATAGTTCTAAAAAAAGATGGTATCTTGTTTTTCTTTTAGAGGTCTTTTTATTATTTTAGTAGTGCCAATGTACTTATATATCATTGTCAAAACTTCTTATGTATGGATGGAAATGTCAATGATATACACAGTCTTCTAGAACTGTGTACACAGTCCTATAGGACTGTGTATCTATCACAAAGGAAGGTAATGTTGAGGAGGGAGAGGGTATGTGTTAGTATGTTCGTTCAATAGAAGTTAGGGTTCAATAGGAGTTAGGGTTAAACAAAGGTCTAGATGGAATTCTTCATGAAATTCACCTTGAGGAGCAAAGAAAGTATTTAACTTTGTAGCTTTTGTGAGAGAATAAGGATAGGGATTGTGGAATTTGAGAAACCCTAAGGTTACTTAGTGTGCTTGTTGTGGAGGACTGACAAGGAAACAATATTAAACACTCATGGAATGAGTGACCAACTTTAGTTAGAATTGATTCTTATCTAGGAGTTGTTGTTAGCTAGGGTTTCAAAGAGCTTGACTTGTAACGGTCCTAGGAGGGATGCAAAGGCTAGAGAAGGGGTTTTGAAAGGGGGATAAGGTATAATCCTATAGGTAGAGGATATGAATATGATATTCCAAGATTAGGATCAGGAAATGAGAGAGGAGAGCTCGAAAGGTAAGTGAGTAGGTTAAGAGATGGAAAAGGGAGGATGGGTTTGGAAGGGTAGAAAGCTAGGGTTTTAGGTTAGGTATCTAGTTAGGTCTAGGTCCTTAGGGTTTAGTTTTGCACTAAAAAGGATAAAGCTAGGTTTGACAAGCTGAGACAACAAATGGAAGGGTTGAGGGGTGAAGGGAGGCTTCACAAACTAGAAAAATATCTTGATAAAATTATTTCGTAGCAATAGGAATACTTCATGGGAAAATTTTCTAGATTGAAAAATTATTTGCACTGTGATTTACAATATGAAGTGTTTGGTATTTAAAATTATCATTGTTATTGTACATGTTTATGCAGTTGTATATTTTTTTTGTTAACTAAGCTACAGTGTTAAATTTTTTATTGATTTTATTGTGAACATACAGACTTTATTGCTTCGTCAAGAATAAGTATTGCAAGCGTATCAACTACAATCTACTATTGCATTCGACATAATGTATGCAAATATGTAATCAAAGGCAAAGTAATATAAATAAGTGAAAAATGATATATTCATATACACAAATTTCCAATCATATACAGTAGTATTGAAAAATGGAACAACGTTCCTAATGTCTATACAATGGCAACTCGTTCCCTATACAAAATATGGAAACTCATGCCAAAATGCCACATCATGGCTAGTGTACATAGTAGGGTATCTCAATCCTCCTTCCCACCCTCGGAGCTCCCAAGTGCACCTCCAAAATCGATCTTCCTCTTCTTTAAGCTAGAGAAAGCTCGGTCCTTCTGGCTGCTTCGACCACCTCTCCATGGGCTCTGAAACGAAAACAATAAAATGTCAACTCCTACAAGAAATTATACAAGTATAAAAAACAATTTAAAAATCAAAATTAAGTTTTCAAATCTTAAATAGCTCAACTCATACGATACCATAAGTGGTGACCGGGTTTCCCTCCTCTGCAATCCAAGTTTCTCAGCAATGCCACCTTGCAACATTTAAACAGTAAGATAACTCATACAATTTACTGCCTATCTTAATTTTCGTTAATATTGCATGATATTTTCATAAACTAATTAATCTCGCTATGAACAATAGCCCGTTATGTAACCCAATGGGTTGAGAAAGTGGGTTTGGCTCTCGCCTAGGTGCACGAGATCCTTTGTGTGGGTTTCAATGGATGTGAGCTTGATCTTGGGATGAGACAAGACCAATGACCAGGAACTCAGTGATGTCAAAGTAGTTCACATGGAACCCTAACATGAACTTGTCCTATAGTTTCTTGAGAAAATACTGTGGGACCTCGACATTGTTGCGTGGAGGCTTGTCAAAAACCATGAACCATCTCTTCCTCTAGTTTTCTCTCCATGGATGGTAATTACACCAGTCCATGCAAAATCGCCTCTTCCTCACATCTGAAGGTTGTCATGTTCTCGAATCTTTAAATTTGCTCCACAGTTGGGATTTTGTGATATTCAGGTATTTTATATCTTCTTTGGATATACCATGGGCATAATGTTCTCTCATTCAAGCCCTATATTGGCTCAAATTGGTTATTTCACTTTGTGCAATGTTGATAGACTTGATTATGTTTTGTTGTGATGTGGCGAGGGAAACTCGAGAGGGTTCCCTGGTGTTATTCAGTTCATCACTCAATACCCTTAACTCTTTTAAATCCATGTGTAATTCATCTTTGGGGTTTTCTAGTGGTTCACCATCGAGTTCTTCGTTTAATTCAAGGTTTATTAGGTACTATGATTGGTTCGTTTCACTCCTTTGTTGGGATGGTTCATGGGTATTCGCCATTATGGTAGAGGTAATGTATCTTCAATATCAAATTTGTTTGATTTCAATTCATTTGCATTTTTTTTAACTTTAGATTTTATTTGAAAAACAATGAAAAACATTAAAAAAAACAACAAAATGCAAATAGTAATCCACCTACCTTATTCCAACGGCCGTTGTTGTTGTTTTGGGGTGCTTAGACGCTCAAGTTTTGGGCTCCTAGGCGACTCCAAATCCATTGCGCACACACGAGATTGTGAGTGGAAATGAACTATTCGTTGTCGATTTTTTTATAAAAAAAAACAGGGACACACACACGTGTTTAACACATACGCACTAAACAAGTGCGCGTCCCACACATGTGCGCATGCCTGGGGTGCGTACACACTCCTAATTTACACATCGATAAGCCAACGTGGAGGTTCAACATAGCTGAAGTCGGAAGGCTTGCGCGCGTCCAAGTGTGCATGCACGTTCCTATTTTTTTCTGCTTGGGTGCTCCCATTGCATCATAATTGGGTAGAAGCTTCTTCTGGGCACCCACATACATTCCAAGTTGGTATCATTACCTAGCGACATTCGATGAGGTCATCTACATTTTGAAGAACCATCTCGAACAAGCAAGAAACTGAATGAAAAAACAAGCAGACTAAAAAATAACCAATCAAGAATTTGAAGTGGGCAATTGGGTGTTTGTTCTCCTTCAACCATACAAACAAACTTCACTAAAAAATTCCAAAAATCATAAAATTGCACCCAAGTTCTATGGACCATATCAAGTTCGAAAGCGAGTGGGATAAGTGTCCTATGCTATAGACATCCCAAATAAAGGAAGAATACATGTTGTCTTGCATGTGTCACGTCTAAAGAAGAAATTGGGCTCAACCACTCACCTACAAATTGAATTGCCTATGTTAGACGATGAAGGAAAATTAGTGCTAGAACCAAAATGGATTTTAGAAATTAAAACCATAATAGTTCACTCCATATCAGTCAATGAATACCTTATCAAGTGGAAAAACTTACCAGATAATGAAGCTACATCGGAGAATGAAGATTTTTGTTCGCGCCACCCATCCTTACCAATACTTTGTGGATGAAGTATTCCAAAGAGGGATAACTTGTAATAAAACCAAATAGTTTAGTAACTTAGTTAGTAAACTATTATTTATTAATGAACGACTTGATAGGTCACATCATTTAATTGTGACCCTTGATTTTTATAAAGTCACGTTGTACTCCTTGTAAAAAGGAATCAATTCAATAAATAAAATATATCTTTTGGAATATACATATCTTGAATCATGGGGAGCTACCTCAATCTATAATAACTTTTATTATTTGCATTTATTCCCTTTGAAATATTTTTCATCACAAATGCAATAGAGGCCCAAGTGTTGGAATTCACCCATGGCATTTAACTCGATCAACTAATAGATATGTAAAGGTGATGTGGTTAAATTATAGGAAGTAGGAGCCACAAAAGACCTGTGTAAGTGGGAAAGGAAGGGCATTTGCGTTGGTAATTGATCACCAGTTTAGCTTATCTAAGTCTATGACAAGCTTCCGACCAAGTGAAGGATCATTGCATAAGGACATGAGCATGAATTGTCTCTTTTAGGACACTAATGCCAAACATTCTAAAAAAAACCAAAGAGATATTTTGTGTAGATAAAAAACTGCTTAAATGTTGTAATATAGTTCAAAACAATACCAATTTGGTGCAATTCGGTCCACTTTCCCAATTAGTGAATGTCTAGGTCAAAACTTTCATTAAGGATCTTCACAAATTGGCTCCAATGGACATAAAAACACTAGGATTTTTGGTACCATTTCCATTGTTCATAATCTAAATATAAACCTCCAATTTTCAACTTCTAAAGGTCATTTTTAATGTTATGGAGAGAAAAATAATGTTCCATTTGGGTAACCTAGTTCCAAAGATTAGAGGGCCATATATTTGCACATGTCAATTTTTGAAAAGTGATGCCGTGAACCTTTATCGTCAAAGAGTGAGATTATGTTTATGAAAATAGAGTGTTGGGGCCTAATTCTTCAGTTCCAAAGTCTTCCTAGGTGGCATTATCGCGTTGTTGAACATATCCAACATGTTGATCTATATCATCCATCACTATCATGACATTCACCCTGTTGTTGTTGATATTGTCCACTAACTACTGCAAGGACTGGAACATGTCTTGTATGGTTTCGTGTTGACTTGGGGCATTTTTTTTACCATCCATATTACCTTAGTTTCTTTGGTTGCTCTGGCTTCTATGGTTTCTTTGGTTGCAAGTATTTACCATTGCAGTGGAAAGCTAAGAGTGTTGGGTCTACAAAAAAAGGGTTATAAGAGATGCATATCAATAATATCAATATGAACAAGGATTATATTGAGATAAGTCACAAATGAGGGTTTCGAGGAGCACCAAAAAAGGTTGTTAGAGATAAATATCAAAATTATCATCACAATGCAAAGATTCATTTAACATAGCTCATAAACCAGGGTCTCAAAGATCCTCGATAATTTTTTATTTTACGTTGATATGGGTGTTTCTCCTTGTAAAATATTATTATGAAAAAATTCCAAATTCTTGCTAGATACAAATATGTAGGAAATTTGGTTGCTTCCTAGAAAGAATATGGTTCCTACAATAACTACAATGATAGAATGAAGAGTTTTTACAAACGGATTGCATGGATTTAAGGGTTTTCAGGGTCCTAAAACCAAGGGATTGACAAGTACTATAGCTCTTTAATATATGTGCAGGGTCCAACAGTAATAGTTGTCTCGATCTCTAAGGGCAGTAACCAAGGAGGATTAACCATGCCCTTATTCGTACTATTTGACTACCCACGTATGTGATAGTGATATGCTCCATGCCATTATAGCAACAAGATGACCAATTGGATGTTGTACAACTAGTTTCAAGTGACGTAGAGGACTTCTAATATGCCTAAAGGCACTTAGACATAAGATTTTGTGTAGGTGTTGTATGATGTAGTACTACTTGAAGGGGTACTAAAGGAATTACAATGGTGTCTAGCGATGGGACTTACCAAGGGTACAGTATGACTAAGTACCAATTGTATTCGTTATGTGTATGGTTCCCCAACCTCATGTTTACCTATTGAATGCCATATCTCTATGGTTATTTAAAGACATCAAAACATGCTTGTAGCCTAAAAAAATTCTATGAAATATCATATGCATGTTGGCTCAAGAACGTGGATCTAATACCATTTGTGATGTTCTTTAGCCTTGAAACTTAAACAATAATGGATGTATAGAGGTTATGATACAATAAATCAAAATTGGTAGAGCGAAACAATTCAACAATAGATAGATAAATATGACAAGAAATAAGCCTTATATTATGAGAATAAATTTAGGAAGAAATGTTCATAGGCCTATTGAGGTAAGTGGACTTTATACTTGAGCAAGCTCAATTACAATAATTATTGACAAAACCCTTTATAAGTCCTTAAATATGTTTCCTATATCCAAAATCCTAACTACTTGACATGATCAAATAATTAACAAGTACCAACTTCGTACTAAATTTTAAATTTTAATTAATAAAAAAATTATTTTTATATTAAATATTAATCACTAACTTAATCTTGTTTGAAAAAAATAGCCATATACAATGTATCTCTCTCTTATTTCTCCCAATTAAAACAAAGTATATCACAATGACCATATAAAATGTATATCTAACTCTTAAAATAAGAAAAGTTAAGATACGGGCCTAACATAAACATTACACTAAATATTAAAATAACACGTGCATTGATGTAATTGATTGAAAATGATGAATTGGATTGTACGGATCAAGCATCAAAACTGTTTGGATAACATTTTCATTGATTTAAAAAGTCAAAGCTGATAGGAATCACATGTTAATTCATTCAAAAGTCATAGTCATGTATTTACCGGTGAATGAATAATTCTTCTTTACCAACTCTACCAAATATTCCTAGTGGACGAAATGAAATATTGCTAGTGGACGAAATGTTAGACGTTGAGTTTTGTTCAATGTCTTCTTCGTAAGTTAAAACGTTTTGTTGAATGTTCAATTTTTTCTTTTACAGAAGTGATTTTTTCTTTTTAAGACTAAGACGGGTTTATGGTCTTCATTCAGCCACCTCCGCCTCCGCCTCGACTTGTAGTTTTTCCCAGAAGTTCGGTATCGGGAGGGCCATTTTGAGCTTTTTCGTAAGTTCGGTATCGAAAGGGGGCATTTGT
>LPNX010133771.1:92627-102690 GCA_001517045.1 Pseudotsuga menziesii
AAACCGGTTAATAACTAGCCTTAATCAAAGGTTAAGTACTTCAAATCATTTTATCATCAAATGATAAAAAGAGTTAATAACTAGCTTTAATCAAAGGTTAAGTACCTAAAATCATTTTATCATTAAAAGATTAAAAGAACCAGATATGTTCATAGACAACCATAAGGAAACATAAATCCACTAAGATCCAATAACTACAAATTATAACACATATATATCCAATTGTCCAACAAAAGTTGATACTAACAAGACAAAAACCATTCAAACAATATGACAACAATCCTCCCAAACAAAAACTCAATCACTTAATCAAAATAGCAAAGCGTGTAGAAACCATTGTGTCTTCAATGAAGTCTTCAAAAGAAAAAGTGTTGAAGAGAAGATCCACAACACACTTCAACAAAGAATCTACTTCATTGTAAAAATTAATGTAGACGTGTGAAAGGACTATACTAGAAAAACCTGCCATCAAAATTTGTACCCTTTTGCATCATTCATCTAGATGCAACACCTGTAAATTGTATAAACCAATAGCGCAATTAATAATTACTCAAGAGTCACTAAAAACTTGAAGTGACGTAATACCATTGAGCCAAGCAAAATTTAGTAGCCCCATAAGGCGATTAGCTCAACTATGGTGTTGGTACCTTAACCACATCCCATCCTCATTTTAAAACATTTCTCTTCATTAATATTAAGAACCATACCAAAACCTCTTGAACCATGAGTACAAGCATCATAAAAAAATGCAATAGCTCAAGTAAACTTGAAAGATGGATTCTATAACCTTTTGTGGAACTTTCCCTAGTAATAATCATTATATAGCACCATACTTTTTAAGCTACAGATTTGAGGAGTAAATCCTTGTTTCTCATCTTGCAAATGGTCCAAAAAACATAAATAGGCAGCAATTTATAATAAAATACTAGATTACCCCACTATCTAAGATTATCTTCAAGGCAGAAGGCACCCCATGTTAAGATTGCATATGCTTAGCTAGATATAATTAGTGTTTAATCCAAATTCACAATAGTAGCATATGCAGAATCACTGAAAGAAACACAATCACAAGATAGAAACAATATTTATCCTGGGAAACCCTCAAGGGGAAGAAAACCAAACAAAACTTCCTCTGCATAAGATGTATAAGATAAAACCCCAAAACATGTATTCTCCTCCTTGCTGGTCTCTCTCTCTCTCTCTCTCCTATGTGCTACACAAGTGAGTGAGTCTGTGTTATAATGAGGAACACAACTCCTCTATTTATACACTTTAAGTCACTTAACTTTTATCCTAACAAGTAGTGACCCACTAAACTGATTGGGTTGACTTCACCTAGGAAGACTCAAAACAATATTATACATTATTCATTGGGGTACTATTGACCCAAATTACCATGGAGGATTTACTTCATGACTCTATGATAACAAATTACAATAATAACATCTCGACGGAGGAATAATAACATCTCCCTTGGGATACATTAGTAAAATACATTTAGAATATCCTTTGAAATTACAATATTTCAACACTCCCCCTCAACGAGAAGGGTATTCTATAGAAAACATCATCATCAACTATAGGAGTAATGAGAGAGAGAATATTCAGCAGTAGCAAGGTAATACATCTATGCATCATAGGAATTTTTCAACACGGTTGATGCACAATCATGGACTCCTTTAAAGACACTTTAGATGCCACATAATACTGGAAAAAACTAGAACCTCTTACTTTAGCTGACAATTAGGGGTACTTCCCTAACGTATTTGAAGATGAAACAAAAAGAAAAAAGATAGGTAATTGAATCAAATTTCATAATACATAACATTTATGTAGAAAAAATGTGTGTAAATGATTATAAAATTCGTTTCTGTTAAATTGAGTTTTCAAATTTTCAACACATCATAACATATATGTTTGTGCGGGTACAACAATATATGATGTAAATGATGTCAATTTTCGATAAAATATTGCATACATATAAAGGACATATGGGCCTAGTGCAACACTATTTATTCATAATTTTTCATGTATTTGATTATTATTATTATTAATTATTAAATTCTGAAAGGATTGAAATGAAAACGTTCTGTGCAGGTGCAACACTTTAGGGGAAAAAATTAATGAAATCCTTGATTTCTATATATAAGATTGTAGAGCTTGCTCTCTTCTAGTGCACCATATAGTTTTCTTGGGAAATGGTGAAGGAAATCAAAATTAATATTAAAAAAAATCGATGTATCTATTTTTGAAAACTAACATGTGTCATTTAGAAAAATAATAATAAATAAATAAAACATACATTTGAAGGAAAAAATTACATATTCGGAATCGTAAGATCGTACTCTACAATATTCTAATTTTTCATATAAAAAAAATATTGTGTTTGTCATAGCAAAACACGCCTTCGAAACTGAGCATATTGCTAGAGTTCTAAAAGACGGACAATATCCCTAGTTTATTTGTCCTAGCCAATCGGTTTGGTAGTTCGAAGCTATTCATGAACATAACGCCAAACCTTATTTCCGTCGAGTTTTCAAATTTGAAAAACATGCATGTGTGTTATAACGCATATGCATTTTAGCATTATTCATATCGCATATGCATTTTGGCTTTAGTAGCTTAGTACGAGAGTAAAAAAGAGTTTACCAAATTAGGGGATAGTCTTTGGGAGAAACCCCATCTAAAAAGAAAAGATCATGGTAATTATTGGCCCCTCCAAATAGGTTTAGTGTGGCAAAAGGACTACTCTTAGCCTAAAATTTGTGAATGGTTGTTGATAATGAGGTCAGATTATTGGAGGTTCAAGGCACTTGTCCATGGTGCTTGTTCATGGCGCTTAAGACATAGAAGATGATTTTTAGATTTAATGATTGAGTTTTATTACCTAACATTTCTCTAAGGCTCGAAACTCATATCTAGCTCTAAAATATTCCTAATTGTACCAACACATCCACTATGACGATAAGGATTGTGAGATCATTTATGTTGTTTTGAAGCATTATTTTTGTGTGTGGACACACAAAATCATCTTTTAGGTTCTAAGTCCAAAGTGTCATCTCTCAACTATGTTGAGGCTCCACAATGTATAAATTATGCCATACTAATATTCCCACTTGGAGGCTAAATATCTTCTTAAGACGTGATTTTTTTCGTTCAGATAATCATTCTTGGGTCAAGATTCGTATAACATTCATTTAGGGCCTACGGCTTAGGGTTTCTCCCACAACTATTTTCAAGACCTTGATATCCATACATAGTGCTCAAAAAATCCTATTATTTCTAATTACCCCACAGGGAGGCTATCGATATGCTCATGAGGTCATCTATTATGGATCAAATTTCATTCTTAAAACTATATTCTAAGAAGTTTTCTTTATGGTACAAGGCCTAGGTTTCCTACCTTAACAATGTCCAAGACCCTTGGATTCATATCTACTATACAAAAACTTCTAACAGCATCCATGTCACCACTTGAAGGAAAGGGTAACTTCAAGAGGTCATGGCTGGTCATTTGGGGTGTTTTTCATGGTCATGGATTCCTAGAATATTTTTTTAGAGTCTAATCCTAATTTTTACTCCCCCAACAACGTCGAAGGCCACACGACCCTTACCTAGTTCTTGTAATTCATGTGAGGTGATTCGAGGTATCATTTTAGGCCTTGGATGGATACAATATTCCTTTATGGACTAAGGTTTGGGGTTCCTTCGTCAACCATGTGTAAGGCCTTGAGAACCATGTCTACTATTTAAAACCTCTCAATGGCATGATTATCCCAAGTTTTGGGTAAGGATGCCATCAATAGCTCCTCTGTGGTAGTTTGAAGTGTCCTTATTGACCTTCAATGACTAAGGGATTCATTTAGGGCCCAAGGGTTGGGTTTCCTTCCATTGTCATGAATATGTCCCCGAGACCCATCTACTGTAAACAAAATCCCAATTTCTTGCATAACCCTAATCTAAGGCCCAAGACCCCCTAGAGAGGTCATGTGTGGTGGCTTGATACATTGTTCTTTTGTGTGGATCCCTAGAAGATTCCTTTAGTGTCTATGACCTAGGTTTCTTGATCGCTCAAACATGTCAAGGGTCTCTAAACCCATCCTTAGTGATTAAAACAACCTAATGGTGTCAATTCCCACACATAAAGCTAAGAATGGCCTCAAGAGATAAAATATGGTGGCTTAAGGTGTTATTGGTGGTCCTAGATTCCTAGAAGCTTCATTTAGGGCCTAAAGTAGAGGTTTCATCCCTTGACAATCTATGAGGCCCCAGGGCCCTCCCTCAAACTTATATTTATTCCCCTCCCACCAATCCCTTCCCTTTATATTTGTCCCCCCTCCCAGCCCCCCTCATATCTCTCCCCTACCCATCCCTCCCTCCCCTTATATTTATCCTCCCTTCACCCCCCCATATATGTCCCCTACCCATCCCTCCCTCCCATTATTACCTCTACACCTTCCTCTCCCTCCTTTGACTCCCCCCCCCCCTCTTAACCAATGTAATGTTGGTCCATGAGCCACCTTGTAGACCGTTTGGATGGAATATTAATGGGAGTCTAAATGGTATTATAATGGGATAAGGGTGCCATTATAGGGTTTTGGATGGGAGGGATAGGTCTCTCGACATTGACTATATTCGTGGCAGAGAAGACAATAAGTCCCTAAATCAACACACATGCCTTATAGATGGAATATTTAGCTTTTAGTGGGACACCACAACAAATCTTGGAATTAGCGTCCCATTTAGCATCCCTTTTTAGTGTAATTTAAAAAAAAAATTGAGTGGCCAAACTAGACGCTAAATGGAACGTGTCATGGACAAAACTTAAAGCGTCTTTTTTTTCATCCTAAATAGAATCCTTTATGGCGTGCAAAATAGCGTCTATTTTTTTCTTCCAAAATAACGTTCAACTTTGGTTCTTAAATATTGTCCTAATTTGCTTCCTAGAGAGAATCCGTTGTTGCTTCCTAGATAGCGTCTGCTTTTGCTTCCTAAATGGCATCCCTACTAGCATCATATTTGCATCCAAATTAGCATCCAATATTGCATCCATTTGTGCTACCACTTTAGCATCCCATTTTGCACCACATTTTACTTCCAAATATGTTTTAATTTTTGCTTCCAAATTTGCACCAATTTTTGCTTCCTTTTTTGCATCGTGTTTTGCTACCAAAATGGTGCCAAATGTTTCTTCTATTGTTGCAGCATATTTTTCTTCCTATATAGCATCATGTTTTGCATCCAAAGTAACATCTTATTTTGCTACCATATCAACGCCATGTTTTGCTTCATCATTAGCCCCAAGTGTTGCAACCTTTTTAATTCCTAGTTTCACATCTCTATTTACGCCCACATTAGCACCATGTTTTGCTACTACTTTAGCGCCCAATTTATCATCCATTTTTACTCTCACACTAGCGCCAGATTTTGCTTCTCGTTTAACTCCTAATATTTCTTATTATTTTGCTTCCTCATGAGCGCCTAATTTAGCTTCTCATTTAGCATCCAATTTTGCTGCTTTGTTGGACACTAGTTTAACTTCTACTTTGGCTTCTGCTTTGGCGTCCAAAATAGCATCAAATTTGACTTCCAACTTAGTGCCAAGTTTTGCATCCCATGTTGCTTCTAGATCTAGAACATAGTTGGAATCTGTTTTAGCTCATGTTTTTGTATCCTTATTAGCACCACATTAGACTTGTTATTTAACAACTACAACCATATCTAATTGTGTGCTCTTATATTTATTATATCAAATTATTATAATCTTGATTAATTTCAATAGTTCTCATTTATCATTACTTCACAATTATTAAATAACATAATGAAACATTCAAATTAATTGTAGATACAATTATTGAGATTAATTGCATAGCATTTATGAATAAATTTTACAGAAACATGCAACATTTATCCAAAGCGGTAATATTAATTTTCCATTAAAATATCATCAACAACTTCCAATATATATAAATTTAAAATATAATAATGATAACATTGACATTATCTTTCATTCAAAATAAGTGAAATTATAAAACATCATCACATCAATAATCTATCATACAGATAATCATATTAAGGTTAAAAGAACAATACACAATATATAGTGAAAATATCAATATTACAAGAAATATTAAAAATCAAAATTATCAACAGTAATCCAAGTTTATATGTCTACAAATCAAAATCAAAATGTACTATGAACTTGGATAATCACAAACCAAAATGACCCAAAATGTACTATGAATTTGGATAATCACAAAAATAACAATATGTGTCTAGTAGCATGGAGAAAGAAAAAACATCCAAAATATCAATAGTAGCATTAATGGCTACCATCATCCTCATCCTCATCCTCATCATCTATCCCAACATCATATCCATCATCATTTTCATTTGATCCAATTGTATCATTATCAGTAATATCTCTCTCTGGTACATCAGCGGCAACATAATCAGTATCATCAGCTACGTCATCTTCACCGTTTTTCTGCAAATACCAAGAAATAATCAATTTAAAACATTAGTCACAATTTCATTACATAATGCATATTATGTGTTATATTACAAATATTAATGTGATCATTTATGCATTCTCACGAATTTTCCAACCATGAATATAAACATCCGATCTCATCAATAGATAGTAACCACACATATAAAGTGTATCTACAACCATGCATACACACATGTACACCATACATTTTCATATCACAATAAAAGAAGACGTAGAGACAAGGAACCAAACCCTGAAATTCCATTAGTTGACCCATGTAACTTGAGAAGAGAACAAGCCTACCCATATGATTATCAACTTAGAATGGCCCGTGAAAACATCTAGAATGGATAAAATAAATTATGCTTTACAAGACAATACAATGTTTAGGCCAAATTCTTCTTCAAATTTAGGCCAAATTCTTCTTCAAATTAATGCTAACTACTTTTAGAGTTATTGAAGAAACATTGAACTTGAACTTTACCATCTCAAGTGAAAGTTGAAATTAACATGATTCTTTCTAAATCAAAACAAAACTATGAAAGTTGTCTAGTCTATCTTTTGTGAAAGTTCAACTAATATGATTTTATTTATAAAAAAAACTAAGGTTGGCTTATCTGCACTTAATCAACAGCAGTGAAGATGCTCGATTTTTAACAAGGATAAGCTAAAAGTTTGATCCACTTTATTTAATAATGCTTCACAACATTAAGGAATTTAACATAGTGGAATCAAAACAATACCAATTGAGACAAAGGGTGTGAGATTATAGACCAACACGTATAATACAAAACTACAAAACTACAAAGCCAAGCAATACTTTACCATTCATTCAAATTCCATTACAAATATGTTTATTCCTCATTAGGATTTTAGTATAAACACGCATGGAATTCAGATTTCAACATCTTTATAGATTTAATTACTTTGATTAGCATTTGCTACATGAGTAATTTGTAGAGTTAATTACTTTTTCAACATTCCATTTGGGACATGAGTACTTTGCCTAACTACAAAGTGGTCAAAGGAACTACATGCATGTTGCAAGTTCCATCCATTTGCATTCCGAATTTGTGGGAGGGTGGTAATAAAAACCAAGCTGATTTTCTTTAGTGCTACATGTTCAAGTCTATTATTCTTCTTGTGTAACTACACTATGTTAAATACTACTTGTCTAGTTGTAAGAGATACCACCAATTATCATGCTCTACCACACCAAAAATGCAGTCCAAATCCATAATAATAATCCCATATGGTTCAAATAGTCACATGAAACCTACAATAGTTTCCATTTAAAGTGTTTGATAAAGATTCAAGGCAGATTGTTGTTGGCTAGTAAATCTCTCCCACACAATGTTTGGAAGCCCAATATTGGAGAAGGAAAACCTACAATAGTCAATTAGTAGGATTGTAAGGAATTATAGGAGAAGAAGGTTGTGAGAAAAACCATGTCCTAAGTCAACCAAGGGAACAATTAACATTTTGATTGGGACATTACAGAGTTGTATCCACTTTAACCACTTGGATTGCTTATAACCATCATATGTGCATAAATACAATTTAAGGAATCGATTCACCACCTCAGTTTTTCCATCTATCTACAGATGGAAAGTTGTACTCATTTTGAAGGGTGTTCCTTGCAAATTCTAGCTTGAAAACAATTATTGCCAAAAATGAACTGTAAATTTAGGATCTTTAACGCAATGATTAATTGACATGTGCCATGCAACTAGACAAATTTGAAGAATATTTCAACAATTTAACTAGACAACTAGACCGAACGTAGTATTTAACTAAACAACTAGACAACCAGACCAAACGCAGTATTTAACTAAACAACTAGACAACTAGTACTAAGCAATTTTTTATTCATTTGGTACATGATCAAATTCAAACAAAGTCTGAAATATATGTCATTTCTAAACTCAGGTGGTACAAAACCAAAGGACTTCAAGGCCACCATCGAAAGAAGCCCATCCATACAGGATGAGATAAGAAAACTTTGACATTAAGTTGAGGAGTATGCAAAACAGTTTCCAACAATTGTATTTGAAAAATCATCCATGAAATATAAGTAATGAGAATACCTGTTTTGTGGACCACTTCATGTTAGGATTTGGTTTACATAGTTCCAAAGCACATCACATCCCAAAATTCCTCTGAGTTCAACTTCTGATCTGTACTTTAACTAATACAAATTATCATAATCTAGCTTAAAGGGTGATGTAAGTTGTCAATCCTAATGTGTTGTACTAAAAAATTCTAAAACGCATAGTAGAGATTACAAAATCTATGTTTATAAATTCAGTCTACTTGTCCACATACTATGGCATTTTCTACGATCTATGCAATGCTTTCCATCTGGGTAACTTTCTATCATCCATGGAAAGATAGACATATTCCACCACATAGCTATATTGCTTGGTAGGTAATTCCTACCTCACACAGTGCTAGTATATTTTCCCAAATTGACAGATGTATGTATATCTCCTCACTCACCTGCACCAAAAGATTTTCCAATCTGAAAGTTGGATTTCGGGTTTAAATCCCCTGTTGATGTGAGCATTCTCCCTTATTCCTTTACTAACATCACTAATGGTTTAAGTGTCATGTCTTGTGGGGCCTCTTCAGCGTGTGGTTATCATCTATGTGATGGCCATAATATTTGCAATTCGCAAGTCTTGTGACTACAAATGCATATCCCTTGATTGGAATTTTGTTTTACATTAAAACCCTCCTCCTATGTAGCTCAGGTCCCTTGCAATGTGCACCAGTGCAAAACTACAGAATAATAGTCCATAGTTTGTTCTAGAAGTGGGAAAATGATATGGTTTAGGGCCTGACTATCCCTGAACGCCTCAACTCTAATGGAAAACAATCCTCCACAGGTGGCAGTACAGTAGGATAACCCACATGGATTTTTAGAAGTAGACACATGATGTATCTAAGGCTTGACCAGTCCTACAATGTAGAAATTCAGGCCTGCAGTATATTAATTTCACTCACAGCAATTAACAATTGATCATGCAAAATTATCAACAATGGAGACTGAATATGGAGCTGTAACACAAAATTATATTAACTGAGTGTACAATAGCCAACCCTGTAATAACATAGGCTTCTGAATATATAGAATACATGAGCAAATCGAATGCATAAGGAAGCATCCAAATCTAGCATAAAGCAGGCTTACCCAAAATAGGCAAATCCCCCATAGGTGTAAAAAGCTGATCCCAAATCTATCAAGGACCCCACGAATTAGCAAGGGCGCATGGGCAAGCTAAAGAGTGGTCAAATGGCAGCTCATACATGCTTTTGCATGGAGGAAAGAGTGGAGTATGAAAGGGGAATAAAACAGGTTCACCTCACCTAGACTAGCTTTCCTTATGTGCTTTAAAAGCTGGAAAAGCAGTCAATAAAGCAGAAAAAGCAGAAGGGCGCCTAGGAGGCCAGGAATAAAGCAAATTTGATTCCCAGGACTTTCCAAAGCTCTCCATGAGTCAATAATGGCAAGTTTGACCTCTATGGATAGGCAATTAGCTACTTGCACATGGTGGGACTCATGGACTA
>LPNX010133771.1:107222-139038 GCA_001517045.1 Pseudotsuga menziesii
CAATTCCTCAACAAACCAATCCATACTTTGAGAAAGCTTACCATGTTTTGTTCAATAAAAACCTAGAGTTAGCTAAAGGAGAGAATCATGATTCAAAAAAGGCTCTATGTGAGGAAAAATAGGTACACTTAGTACAAAATTGCTATAGTTTGTCGTTATCCACACAGTCATAGTCAATTTGTCTTTTTGTAATCAAGGTAATTTGTTGTTCTAGAAAGCCATAAATTGGAGTAATAAAAAACTTGCAGCAATTCACTGATAGTCTTAGATCAGGGTGATTTATTAGTGATACAAAGAGATTCTTGTCGGTTTATTAGTCTCTCATATACGCAGCATTTATGTTCAGTTTTAGGAGTGGGATGAACAATGGAATCCAAAGACTACGTATTCAGGACCTTTTTGAGCCTTCAAATAGCAATGATACCTCATCTCTGGGAAACCAAAAACATCATCAACTATTCTGGGAAAATTTTAAGTATATTTATGGTCAAACCTGGGCATGTTGGTGATAATTGAAACTGTTCTTGACCTCTTTTACATCAAAAAATGTCTATTCTCAAGTTTGGGCAGTTCTAGGGTATGTACATGATAAACTGTTGCATCCCAGCAAACTTCTAGTTTTGTAGAAACGAGTAACATTCCATGTTTCTGTGGCCACGAGTATGAAAACATGTTTGAATAATTTTATTTTATTTTAAATTCACTATAGATTCCATGTCACCCCTGCAGGAATCACATGTTTGCTATAGAGTTAATGCATACTTGGAATTATGGTATGTGATGTAGATACTATCTGTGGGAGTAGAATCTTCTAGAAAAAATGGCATGTTTGTTGTATTTAAAAATACAATACTGTGAGTCCAATTTTAACTACCATTATAGTTTAACAATATGTCATTAATAAAAGTGGTTAGGTCAAGTAGGTAGTGAACCTACTTGGAGCATTTGTACTTGTGACAATGACCCAAGTTCAAATCTTTGTAGGTGCTAGTTTTTTATTACTTGTGTTGCTCAATCAGTGTTCCCTAGCAGCAATGGCATGCTTCAGATGCAGATCCAGTTCCTTAGTTCCTCTGCAGTTCGTTGGTGCATTTATGGTGAGGGTGGACTAGAGAAGCCTCTTAGAAAGGAACACTGTTTTGTAGACAACAGATCGGTAAAGGGTGCATGATGCACACATCGGAATTAGTTTCTTTTCCATATTTAGAGATGCTATTCGTAAATTAGATACTTTAGATTTAGATCATGATTCTATTAGAAATTGTTGTTATCGTTGTTCCAGATTTACCCCAACGCTTAGGTTGAGGAGTGATTCATTATTTACCTTGGGCACTGAATCTTGATCCCTAGGCTAATCTGGACATTTTATCCTAGGATTTCTCTCATGCATACTTGGGCATTGATCCCTAGGAATATTTGGGTTACGCTTTTATAATTGGGTGCCCACAGGGATGGGATATTTTTTGTATATTCCCTGCCTGCTGAGTCTATAAAAGAAAGGTAGGGTTATGGTTTCTATTTGTTCCAATTTTGAGTTGTAGCATTGCATGCTGAGTCTCTCAACTGCTTTGGGTAAATCCTCAGACCTTACAAATACCCCTCTAAAACCCTCAGAAAGTACTTTCAAATACCCTTCTACAACCTTACAACAAAGATCAGTTCCTTTAATGGAGTTAAAAGATAAGAAGACTACTAGATATTACTTTGGAGTTTATGCAATTATAGTGATCACTGACAAATATGCTAGCAGTTCAAGGGGATCAAAACAAACATGATATAAATGTAACAAGCGTCAATAACTACAGTTTTTTATCAGTTTAACAGAGATAGTAGCAGTGCTTAAAATAGTCTCTTCAATTACACTGAAAATCATTGTCACTACCAGCACTTTAACATAGTGTTGATAAAGATAAAGCTCCATGCTACAGCTATCTACTGAAGGTAAAATATGCTGAAACTTTGTAACAGAACCTGTCACTTAAATCAGTTACACGTCATAACCCTAAATACTCCACAAATATTAGGAATTTTTGGGCCTAAGAGGATTAGCTATTAAATAATTAGGGAAAAATTAGTTACTAAGTAAATCTGCAAATGAAGTATGTTAAAATGGGATTTGGGTCTCCAACACTCTCTTCAAGGAATGGGGATGCAAGCTAATGACCTTCTGATGTGCCCCTCTCCCTTAGAGATTCTTTTTTATATCCTTATGGGAAGATTCATGTCGAGAGAACCCAAAGACACCAGAAATACTCTTAATGAAATAGAAAGAAAGTGGCTAAACCTTGATTGATTGAAAATTGTAAGCTAATGATGTTGATATCCTAAGTCACGGGGAGAGTGAAGGACAATAACTAATAAGTATGTGCTTACCTTTGATCCCTAAGATTGTCCATCTTAAAATGTAAATCTGTCCATGGATTTACATTTTCTTTTCTAGAAAGGGAGGTTAAATTAGAGGAGCTGTAGTATTCAACATCAGATATCATAAGAGAGAGAGATGATTCAAAAGGTATATCATCTCCCTTAAATTCTTGTATAACCAATCTAAATTCCTGGAAAGATAGAGCAACCTCAGAGAGAGAATCTGCTTTTGGTTTGAATTATTTGAATGTGTGAAAAATAGATGAAACCAAACTGAGTTTTTATCTCTAAAAATATGAATAATAGGTTATAGATCCAAGTTAGTAATTTAGCATTTGTCATTTGCCCAGTCCATTAGAAACTTAGAGTCACTCAACACCAAGTGACTTACACCTTTTTCTGCAACATATTTTATCAAAACCACAGTGCAAAGAATTCAACTCTATTATTAGTGACAATTCCAACACTGCATTTGAGAGTAAAATAATGATGATTATTGGGAAATAGGGTTTCCCTAGCTCCACACAAACCTGGAGTTCCTTGGCATGCACCATCAAATAATCCCCAGGATTTTGTTAAATCAATGATAGGTTCCTTTATTGTTTCCTTTTAATTTGGATCCTTCCAACATTATCTATAGGAGAGACTAACATTATGAGGCACCAAACCAATAGCCATGCTTTCCTTGAAAAATCCTCTTACATTACAAGGTAAGCATAACTATTTGCTATTCAAGACTCAAAACATTCTAGCAGTGTATTATTATCCCACTTGTTAGAACCATTGACAATCTGTAATCATTGACAATATGTCTTCTTATTCTTGGAGCTACTGTTTATTAGTACGGTGACATTAGTATCCATCTTGGAATTCATATTTTTCCAATGATCTAATGACATTTTGATGGTTGTTGGTTTATCATTTCCTGCAGCTTAATGGTAGACCAACATCACTTGGAGCATCTACTAGAAGCCTTTTTTACAATAATAAATTTATTAACTCCACACAATTATTGTCTGTGTCGAGTTGCAATGATCAAAGGAGTCTCACCATCACCATCCCTTGAATCTACACATAATTTTAGCAGTTATTTACCAATCTCAGTTCTTCCATCGCATGCAGCAAAATGAAGTGCGACACATTATTTGCTTCTTTTGTTGCAATAATCATATTTTCTAGACCTTCACCATCACCAATTTCTTGTGCTATGTGTGGAGTTCAAGTAGTTTGATCCTCATGTTGTTCGATCCTCTCATACAGGTGGTCAAACAAGAAGAAAGGGCTGGATTTCTTTGTCATAACCACTAAATTGGACTTCAAATTCAAATTATCCATCACCAGGTTCATATACAACAAGATGCACAGCAAAAAAAATGAAAAGTCATGCATTTTGAGTCCCTGAACAACACCTAGCATAATCTAACTTTGTTTGATTGTGTTAAGGTGTTCTTACACATGCATATAACATGTGTAAGCTACAGGGAGGGTTGACTTCACATATTTAGCTTTGCAAATATTACATTGAGTATAGCATTGAAGCTCTGCCCTAATGTCACACGAAATAGGCTTGGAATACTGTTGGTTATCTGAATGATTTCACTCTCATATTCTGAGACAATCATCATTATATTGTCTTAGATCTAGAAACCATTTTTATTCCTAAGAACATCAACAAGGTTACCAATCATATAGCTTCATTCTTCCAGCACCTTGACCGCTGGCTGATCATATCTGTAACAATAAATTAGTGGCCCTAGATTAGATCAAAATATTGATTGTGGCTAGTTTGATGACATGATGGTCCTAAAATCGAACATAACTCAAGAGATCATAGGAAAGGATAATTTTGTTGGTACAACTCACAATGATCTTGTAGGAATCCTTTGTATTATATATCATAGTTATTTCCATCTTTATTATGAACTTTGTCATAAGCATATAATGTGCTCTATAAATCCATTGATTTTAGCTTCATAGTTCCTATTAGACTAATGATCAACACACTTCCGAGGCCTATGAAAAAATGCTACACATCTTAGCCAAAATGTGGGATCTAATGAAGCGTTGGAATTTCCCTTAAGGCCCTCACCATTGTTTTATTAAAATATGTACGTAGGAGGTTGTTTGAGGAAGCATTAGAAGCATTCAAGAAAATGGAGAAGTTTTTGGGAAAACTAAACACATATACTTTTAATGTTCTTCTTTAGGTAATTTGCACTTATGGGCACGTGAAGGAAATACGAGTTGTATTCAATAAGATGCACCAAAGATTTGTTGCTAATACATAGACATTTAATGTTTTGCTATGTGAGTTTCATGAAGATGGAAATTCAATACAAATACAGATATATTTTATAGAAATGACTAGGAGAAGCTTTAGTCCCAATACTGTAACCTATAACATTTTCATATATGGTTTATGTAAGGGGACGAGGACTAGTGATGTATTGGAGCTTTTTAGATAGATGAAAACAAATAATTGTTGTCATGACATTCATAATTAAACTACTTTGATACATGGGTTTGTTATTGACCCTAACATGGATCAAATTGTTTGATGAAATGATATAAAGAAGTCATGAGCCTGATAATATGGCTTACAATGCCTCGATCTATTGTCTTTGCAAATCATGCGTTTTGAGTCCCTGAACAACACTCAACATAATATGACTTTGTTTGATTGTGTTATGGTGTTCTTACACATGCATATAACATGTGTAAGCTACAGGGAGGGTCGAATTAACATATTTAACTTTTCAAATATTACATGGAGTATGGCATTGAAGCTCTGCCCTAATGTCACACGAAATAGGATTGGAATATTGTTGGTTATCTGAATGGTTTCACTCTTAGATTCTGAGACAATAATCATTATATTGTCTTACATCTGGAAACCATTTTTATTCCTAAGAACATCAACAAGGTTACAAATCCTATATCTTCATTCTTCCAGCACCCTGACTACTGGTTGCTCATATCTGTAACAGCAAATTAGTGGCCCTATATCAAATTTGACTAGTCCCAACCTGATGCGTTTCAAGTCCCTGAACAACACCTAGCATAATCTAACTTTGTTTGATTGTGTTATGGTCTTATTTTATGGCAAAGATAAGACTTCAGTGCCCTTGTATCATCATGGGTAGATTCACTCAATACGGGTGTCCTCATACTTGTCTAGCATCATCATTCTCCTCAAGATTAATGATCTTAATGATCACAAGCTTATTGATCTTCATTCCAATGTCCAATTTCACTACATCGGGTTACAAAGATTCTCTTATTTTGGATTGAATTCTTTGAATGTGTGAACAATAAATGAAATCAAACTGATTTTTTTATTTCTAAAACTATGAATAATAGGTTCTAGAGCCAAGTTAGTAATTTGGCATTTGCCCAGTCCATTCGCAACTTATAGTCACTCAAAGAGTCACAAAATAGAGTCACTTAACTTGTCATAAACCCTATATGGAATAATAGAGTCAGTCAACTTGTTTTCATGGACAGTCCCCATCCTTGGGATCCCCATTCCAAAGATGGCTCTCTCCATCTTGGAACTCATCCTAGGTGCGGGATGGTCTCCCTGCCAAGAATCGAGGGTCATCCCCTTGAAACGATCAGAAATTTGGAAATGTATGGTCTTATCCCGTTCCCAGTATTCTCATTTAAGGTTTGAGCTGCATCCTCCATGCTCGACGATTTGATTAAATGTCTGATTTGCATATTCCATGCCTGTTGATCTACTACATGGATCTATCTAGTAATCTATCGTAAGAGACTGACCTACAATATTTCATGCCCGTATAGCTGATACAGAGGCTTAGTCTATGTATTTTATGTCAATTGCTTTACAAAGGTTGGATTTTTGTTTGTTGTTGTTTGGAAACCTGTATGTATAGTGCTAAAATATACATTCTACACCTACTAACTTTCAGCATATGTGTACCCTTCCCTCAAGTTTTGGCAGAGCCATATAAATAGTAGAGCATTGTTATTTACCGGTTTGGACTTGGTTTGTACAATTTAAATCACAGGGTTTTATGTTTTTATGTTTTCATTGTCTTACATAAATTTTAGCTTTTAGCTATGTTATTTTTTAAAAATATTTTGTCCACACATGTTGTCCCACACACACACCCTGATTTCAAAATTGGTATTCTTGTATGTGCAACCGCACCTGTCTCTGCTCCTGCACCCACAAACTCTGGATACTTAGTTAATAAGGCTCCAGTTCACCTACAAATATAAGCCCTGATTTGAGACACATAGGTCTCCAGTTCACTGTAATGGTTTAATATTCCAATCTAATGGTCACATTGGTCTAGAGTTTAGACTAGTTATCTGGTTTGCGATAGATTATTATAGTTTTAGTTTCAATATAAAAATTTGTGTAGACACAATGTAGATAATAGAGACCCTTTGCCTACAGTAGAAGATAGATTATATTGATGTTTGCACACATTCCAGATCTTAGGTACAATCCAACAATTATTTGGTTTGCAGCAGACGATTACAATTTCAATTTCAATCCACCAATTACTGCACACACAATGTAGAGACTTAATGCATATGGAAGAAAGGTGATCATACAAATATTTTCCCACAATCCAGGTCTTAGGTGAAATCTCATAGTTATTTTCGTGTTAGAATTAATATTGATTTAATTAAATGATCAGATTCCCCCATAACTAAACTGAGTGTTCTAATGATGGATCACACTAGCTTAATCCCAAATGTTGAATCCAATAATGAAATTATTGCAGTTTTCCATGAAATTTGTTTTTCAATAGGTATCTGGTTTGCAACATATGATTACAGTATGAGTTCTAATCCAACAGTTAGTGCACAGAGACAAAGGCCCATTGTCAATGGCTGAAGGAAAATTATACTCATGTTTCAAGAAGCAGATGCATTGTTCTGGTGGTAGCAGGGATGGCATTGGACAGGCAGGGTATGGCTTTTCATTTTGAAAGATTGCTTCCCTTTGAAAGTTTCCCAAAAATATTTAAATGGACTATAAAATTTAAATTGAAAAATTGAAAAATGATTTTTGTCATGGTAATTCAAGTGTTTTTATTGCTTTTGCATGAATGGAAAAATATTTAGATATAATGCCTATAATCAGTTGAATTGAATTTTTAAGGCAATTTCTATATAAACATCATGGCCCCAAATGCTGAAAGCACTCTTTTATATAGCAGGGTGTTCGGTCACATTGCTAAAACGAATCAGATTTATTGGCTGGATCTTCCCTTGGGGTTAAATTTCGAGCATATCTTGTCATTCTTGAAGATAAGTTTTACTTTAAACCATATCAAGACAATAAATCAAGTGAGCTATAAAACTAAAATAATGGTAGTGGTCAGTACTCATTTTTTGACAACCAAGACTCTTGTTGCTTTCTGTTCGAAGGGAAAACTGCTTACAACCATTTCATGGTTGGAAATATGGATTTGAAAGGAATTGAGTTGAGTGACAAGTTGAGTCCCTCAAGTTGGAGTATGAACATCATGACTACCCAACTTGCGTAGGAGGTGAATAAATTGTTGGCGTCCCAATGGTTTGGTAAAAATGTATGCGAGTTGATGTGTGGTAGATATATAGGCAGTTTGAATCAATCCTAATTGAATCTTCTCATGGATGAAATGACAATCCAGTTCTATGTGTTTTGTCTGTTCATGAAAAAATGGATTGGCGGAAATATGTAAGGCCTCTTTATTGTCACAATGTAGGATTGCTGGATGTGAATGAGAAACTTGTAAATCATTAAGAAGAAAACGAATCCAAACTTGTAAGTTTATAGCTGATGGTAGCCATGGCACGATACTCGGCTTCGGTAGAGGAGCGAGACATAGTCGTCTGTTTATTAGATTTCCAAGAGATTAAAGAATCTCCAAGCATGGTGCAAAAGCCTGTGGTGGAACGTCATGTCATAGGACAACTTCCCCAATCTGAATCACAATAGGCCATAAGAGAAAGAGAACTCATGTCCAAATATAAAATACCTTGGCCAGAAGAACTCTTAAGATATCGAAGCACTCACATAGTTGCATAAAGGTGAGGTTTTCGCGGTGCATGCATAAATTGACTCAAAGTATGAACCACAAACATAATATCTGGATGAGTGATCATAAGATAAATAAGACGTCCCACTAGGAGATGATAAGGGAATGGATTTTGGAGAAGTTCGCCTTGCTCATTAGATAATTTCAATTGTTGTTCCATAGGAAAATCCGTAGGGCGAGTTCCAAGAAGACCTATGTCAAATAGAATATCCAGAGTGTACTTTCTCTTTGAGATGCAAATTCCCTGTCTAGAACGAGCCACTTCAATACCAAGAAAATATTTTAGTTGACCAATATCCTTGATATGAAAACAATCTTGAAGGAAACACTTGAAATGGATGATATCTGAAGAATCATTGTCGGCAATGATGATGTCATCCACATAGACTAGGATTACAATAAAGGAGGAACCTCTTTGGAAAGTAAATAAGGAATAATCATTTGTCATAAACCCTAGATGGAATGGGGATCCCAAGGATGGGGACTTTCCATGCGTGGCTTGACAAGAGAGATTTTATTCTTGACTTCTCTAAGGGTTTGTTTCTCTTCTTACTTGGCATCTAGGGTTTACTGTTTCTCATCTTACTTGGTATCTAGGGTTTATTGTTGCTCATATACTTGAAGTATAGGGTCTACTACCACATTATTTTCTTGGCATTCTATGTTTTTTCTATTGTTGGTTCTATTTTTGTTGGGTCGTCACTATCTACTATTTGTCTAGGGTTTGCCACTATTTTTTATGAGCATATCATAATGTTTTTGCTTCCCTTTGGACTGGGTTATGACCTTGTTTTTGTTCTCTAATTTGGACCGTGATTGGTTTATCCCTCATGGGTTGAGCTGTGACTTGTTCACAACCTTTGGAGCTGAGTCGTGACTTGTGTGACCCCTGATGGCTAGGCCTGGCTAGGCCGTGACATGTTGGAGCCATCTGGGCTGATCTATGGCTGTTTGGAGCTAGTTTGTACTGTTGACATCCTTCCCAAGCTGGGTCGTGACTATGGTGACTCTCCCTTGATGATACACGACCTTCTGTTGACCTCCAAAGATGAACCCTGACTGTTGTGAGATCCCTTTCAAGGCTAGGCCATGACTGTGTAACCTTTCTTGACTAGGTTGTGGACTGTGCTTACCATTCTGATATGAACCATGACTTTTGTGGGCTTCCTGTGTCTAAGATGTGACTTCCTAAAGTGCATTGTACTCCTTTAGGAATTAAGGATAAATTAGTGTGTTTTGTATATGCTAGAGGTTGTAAGGCACACAAAGAATGCAATTTCAATTCATACTATGAATAGAAAATTGAAACAACAATTTCTTCTTTGGAAAAAAGGAAAATAGTCCCGACAATGTTTCGGTATAAAATTCACTGCTTTGGGAATGTATATGCTCTTTCCCATAAGCCATTCATTCAAGGGTTAACTCAATCTCATACTCTCACAACCAGCCCTTCTATATGAGTGAACCATTCAAAAAGTAGGGCCCAAAATACATTAATAAAGCATAAGACTTACTTCAGTTCAGAGGGGATCAAAGTGTTGATATGTGTCATATTCGCAACACATTTACCTCTAAAAGCAGAGGGTGTAAAGGATAACTACGTTGTTGCATATTGATGATGCCCTAGACGTGGGTGAATCGACCTATTGGCACTTCTGTATAATCCATGCATGACCCTTTTAGAAGGCTTGAAAAGATTATAAATTAATCCCAACACTTCATTATTCATGTGTGGCTTGATAAGAGAGATTTGATTCTTCACTGCTCTAAGGGTTCGTTGCTTTGCTTACTTGGCATCTAGGGTTTATTGTTGCTCATCTTACTTGGAATCTAGGGTTTAATGTTGCTCATCTACTTGATGTCCATGGTTTGTTGCAACATTATTTGCTTGACATTCTATGTTTTTGCTGTTGTTGATGTTATTTTTGTTGGATCGTCACCATTTTCTATTTGTCTAGGGTTTGCTGCTATTTTTTATGAGCATATCGTAATGTTTTTTCTTCCCTTTGGACTGGGTTATGACCTTGTTGTTTTTCTCTAATTTGTACTGTGATTGATTTATCCCTCCTGGGTTGAGCTCTGACTTGTTTACAGCCTTTGGAGTTGAGTCATGACTTGTGTGACCCCTGCTGGCTGGACCATGACTGGTTGGAGCCATCTGGGCTGAGCCATGGTTGTTTGGAGCTAGGTCGTGCTTGTTGACATCCTTTCCAAGCTAGTTCACGACTATGGTGACTCTCCCTTGATGATCCATGACCTTCTGTTGACCTCCAAAGCTGAACCATGACTCTTGTGAGAGCCCTTTCAATGCTAGGCCATGACTGTGTAACCATTCTTGACTAGGTTGTGGACTGTGCTTACCATTCTAATATGAACCATGAATTTTGTGGGTTTCCTGTGTCTGAGATGTGACTTCCTAAGGTGGACTGTACTCCTTTAGGAATTAAGGATAAATTAGTGCTTTTTGTATATGCTAGAGGTTGTAAGGCACATAAAGAATGCAATTTCAATTCATACTATGAATAGAAAATTGAAATAGCACTTTCTTCTTTGGAAAAAAGGAAAATAGTCTTGACAATGTTTGGGTATGAAATTCACTGCTTTGGGCATGGATATGCTCTTTCCCATGAGCCATTCATTGAAGAGTTAACTTAATCTCGCACTCTCATAACCATCCCTTCTGTCTGAGTGAACCATTCAAAAACCAAGGCCCAAAATACATTAATGAAGCATGATACTTACTTCAATGCAGAGGGGATCAAAGCCTTTGATATGTTTCATATCTTGTGAGACATTTACCTCTAAAAGCAGAGGGTGTAAAGGATAAATACAATGTTGCATATTGATGATGCCCTAGACATGGGTGAATTGACTTGGTGTCACTTCTGTATAATCCATGCATGATCCTTTTAGAAGGCTTAACAAGATTATAAATTAAGCCCAACACTTCATTATTCATGTGTTGCTTGACAAGAGAGATTTGATTCTTCACTGCTTTAAGGGTTTGTTGCTCTCCTTACTTGGAATCTAGGGTTTATTATTGCTCATCTTACTTGGAATATATGGTTTAATGTTGCTCATCTACTAGATGTCCAGGGTCTATTACCACACTCTTTGCTTGGAATTCTATGTTTTTGTTGTTGTTGATGCTATTTTTGTTGGGTTGTCACCATCTGCTATTTGTCTAGGGTTTGCTACTAATTTTTATGAGCAGATCGTAATGTTTTTGCTTCCCTTTGGACTGGATTATGACCTTGTTGTTATTCTCAAATTTGGAATGTGATTCATTTAGCCCTCCCTAGCTGAGTTGTGACTTGTTTACAGCATTTGGAGTTGAGTCGTGACTTGTGTGACCCCTGCTGGCTAGACCGTGACTGGCTGGAGCCATCTGGGATGAGCTGTGGTTGTTTGAAGCTAGGTCATGACTATTGACATCCTTCCCAAGCTGGGTCGTGACTATGGTGACTCTCCCTTGATGACCCGTGATCTTCTGTTGACCTCCAAAGCTGAACCATGACTGTTGTGAGAGCCCTTTCAAGGCTAGGCCATGACTTTGTAGCCTTTCTTGACTAGGTTGTGGACTGTGCTTACCATTCTGATATGAACCATGAATTTTGTGGGCTTCCTATGTCTGAGATGTGACTTCCTAAGGTGGACTGTACTCCTTTAAGAATTAAGGAAAAATTAGTGATTTTTGTATATGCTATAGGTTGTAAGGCACATAAAGAATGCAATTTCAATTCATACTATGAATAGAAAATTGAAATAGAACTTTCTTCTTTGGAAAAAAGGAAAATAGTCCTGACAATGTTTGGGTATGAAATTCATTTCTTTGGGCATGGATATGCTCTTTCCCATGAGCCATTCGTTGAAGATTTAATTTAATATCGCACTCTAACAACCATCCCTTATGTTTGAGTGAACCATTCAAAAAGCATGGCCCAAACTACATTAATGAAGCATGAGACTTACTTCAATGTAGAGGGGATCAAAGTGTTGATATGTGTCATATCTTGCGACACATTTACCTCTAAAAGAAGAGGGTACAAAGGACAACTACAATGTTGCATATTGATGATGCCCTAGACATGGGTGAATGGACCTGGTGTCACTTCTGTATAATCCATCCGTGACCCTTTTAGAAGGCTTGACAAGAGAGATTTGATTCTTGATTGCTCTAAGGGTTCGTTTCTCTGCTTACTTGACATCTAGGGTTTACTGTTGCTCCTCTTACTTGGCATCTAGGGTTTACTGTTGCTCATCTACTTGATGTCCAAGTTCTGCTGCCACATTATTTGCTTGACATTCTATGTATTTGCTGTTGTTGATTCTATTTTTGTTGGGTCATCACCATCTGCTATTTGTTTAGGGTTTGCTGCTATTTTTTATGAGCATATCATAATGTTTTTGCTTCCCTTTAAACTGGGTTATTACCTTATTGTTGTTCTCTAATTTGGATTGCAATTGATTTATCCCTCTTGGGCTAAGCTGTGACTTGTTTACAGACTTTGGAGCTGAGTCATGACTTGTGTGACCCTTGCTAGCTAGGTCGTGACTGGTTGGATCCATCTGGGCTGATCTGTGGTTGTTTGGAGCTAGGTCGTGACTGTTGACATCCTTCCCAAGCTAGGTCGAGACTATGGTAACTCTCCCTTGATGATCCATGACCTTTTGTTGACCTCCAGAGCTGAACCGTGATTGTTGTGAGAGCCCTTTCAAGGCTAGGCCATGATTGTGTAACCTTTCTTGACTAGGTTGTGGACTGTGCTTACCATTATGATCTGAACCATGAATTTTGTGGGCTTCTTGTGTTTGAGATGTGACTACCTAAGGTGGGATGTACTCCTTTAGGAATTAAGGATAAATTAGTGCTTTTGTATATGCTAGAGGTTGTAAGGAACATAAAGAATGCAATTTCAATTCATACAATGAATAGAAAATTGAAGTAGTACTTTCTTCTTTGGAAAAAAGGAAAATAGCCTTGACAATGTTTGGCTATGAAATTTACTACTTTGGGCATGGATATGCTCTTTCCCATGACCTTGTTGTTGTTCTCTAGGTTGGACTGTGATTGATTTAGCCCTCTTGGGCTGAGCTGTGACTTGTTTATAGCATTTGGAGCTGAGTTGTGACTTGTGTAACTCCTGCTGGCTAGGTCGTGACTGGTTGGCGTTATCTGGGCTGAGCCAGGGCTATTCGGAGCTAGGTCTTGACTGTTGACAGCGTTTCCAAGATGGATCATGACTATGGTGACTCTCTCTTGATGATCCATGACCTTTTGTTGACCTCCAGAGCTGAACCATGACTATTGTGATAGCCTTTTCAAGGCTAGCCCATGCCTGTGTAAGCACTCTAGGGCTAGGCCATGAACTGTGGTAACCTTTATTGACTAGGTTGTGGACTGTGCTTACCATTATAACTTGAACCATGACTTTTGTGGGCTTCTTGTGTCTAATATGTGACTTCCTAAGGTGGACTGTACTCTTACTTCATCCTTTTGAGTACTTGGTTTGATTTATTGCACAAGTTAGTTAAAATTTTGAAAAATACCAAAAATTTAACATATGGGTGGTCTCTACAAAACAATTATGTAAATGTTACACTTGCTATGATTTCTATGTAAGCACAACTAGCCAATTTGCATGATTTTGATGCCTGTAGAGGAAAATTACTAACACAAAATTGCACTATTTAAATATCACAGTTAACAAATCTAATATTTACAAGAAATCAATTGGTGAATCTCATTCTTATTTTCCATTAAAATACTAAATAGGCATATTATTGCAATATTAGGAAAATAATCTTCTATTGAAGGGCCTTTAATTCTAGAACTTAAATATGCCATATAGACAAGATATGTAGTTGCTATGGGAAATACCTCAATTTCCATCCAAATAATAAAGTCGGGCCATTTTTTATGTTGCATTGTTTATTTCTCGATGTTACTTGGATGGTGACTGTACTTTTATTCCTGTAAGAATATGACATATGGCCAAATTAGATGTATTACATTTATTCTTAACAAGGAAAATTAAAAAAAAATAACGGCCATTTGTAGATACTTACAAAACTAGTAATCAGAGCCTTGAGACCTCTTTGGCCACTTCGATGCGTGGTATTTATCTTTTCCAATCGTGCCTTCGTGGCCTTGTAACATAAAATAATTGGAAAATTCATGATTATTCAGAATTCTATTTATAAATTTAAATTTATTTTAAAAGGAAAATACAATACCTGGATACTCTCGTTGCCATCCTTTCTTTGAGCATCCAACTTTTCATAATTTTTTACCAACTCTTTCCATACCTTCACGGGTATGTCCATTGGTCTATTTTTATACCTCTCATCAGGATGAAGTTTTTTTTATCTTTTTGGACTGGTTGCACTGAAACCTCTTACAATTCTTGGACATCACTTTTTGCACCTTCCTCACTAACCAACCCTCCCTAAATTTTGTTTCAATATCTTGTATGACCATCTTCTTGAGGTGAAGGGGAATCTTTAAAAATGGGAGATTTAAATGGTCTCTAATTCCTAAGTTTGTTGAGGAAAAAATGCATGCCATAGTGTTTATAGATGCCCTCAGATGAAGATAGAACCTGGAAGTGTATAGATGCCCTCAGTGCCATGCTTAATGCATGCAAGTGAGATCAATTCAAGTAGGCAAAATTGGATTAAATATTCAGTTAGAGAGTGCATTGACCATGCAAGTAATTCAGTACAGGGAAATACTCTCATCACTCTTGCCCAATCTCTCTCTGTTAGTAGAGTGCAGCTGAGTCATCTTCAACAAAAGGGAGGATCACTCATCATCAATGCATGAATGCATCAAGAAGAGACAAAGCGAAAAAGAGAAAGTATAAGCCCTTAATGCATTAAGAAGAGAAAAAGCGTTCCACTTATTGAAGTATCTATGATGGAAATTAAGGCTGATTTAGGAGGAGCATTCCGTTGTTTTGGCATATTTTAAGGAAATATGGTTTCTTGGTACATGGATCAAATACTATCTTGCACATGTATCCATACCGAATCAACCATTTAAGGATTTAGTTGGATTAACCCCTTGATTCGAGGAATGTCCTATCTTTAGGGAAAGCATCTAACAGTCAGCTCATGTTCCAAAGCTTGGGGAAGTTATTATTTGAAGAGTTTTGAGGAGGCTTTTCCATTATAGAGAGACACCTTCCATGAATTTTATTAGCATGAATGTAGAATGCCCTATTCTCATTGAAGACACTTGGAATTCAAAGGAGGGAGGGATGTCCATCTTTTAGAGGTACTTAATTGTAATGTACACTTAAATGTGTAGATATAGTAAATATTCATCCCTAGTTTTGTTGCATTCACTCATGATATTATAGTAAATAATGGTATTCATGCTTTTCTCTTTGAATTTGTATTTATAAAGGATGGTATGATGAAACATGGAAAGCAATCACAAAACATCTCAGCATAGGAATTCCATTCCATGAAAATTTCCTATCAATTTGGGAATTCCATTCCATGCAAATGGGAATTTCCAAATTGCAGCGACAACAAAGATTTGGAAGAAGTTAGTTTGTGCTTGTTTGAATACTTTGGCTGTCAAAATATAGAAAAGCAACAACTGGAAGATTAAACGTTGGAAAGGATACAACTAGCATTGAATTCTCCTCTATGCCTGCTGGCATGTATATTAATTAATGAATATCATCCATTTCAACGTTAAATACCTCTTATGTCATGTCTTTCTTTAATGCGAGTGTGTTTGTGGTGTACAGACTATGCATTTGACAAATGCAATGCAATGGGAATCTTGCAGTATTTAGTTTCACATCCCATCAAAACACCCATTTAAGAGTTGATCAGATTGATAAAGTTTAATATCCAAGAGCATACCCAGATGTATTTTATGCACCTAGGGTCTACAAAATCGTTTAAGGAGGCAAAGTCATTTAAGGAGTGAAATTATTTTCTTTAAACATAAGACCATTGATGAGCTTACTTAAGGGCGGGTTATTTTTTACTGTGCAGACAGGGTTGGCATAAACAGGGAAACATTTCTTAATCTCCCAGCATCTTGTCTTCTCTTCTCCTGGCTTCCAGCAGTGAGTTCCTTCCTCCCAACCCGAACTAATAAACACCTGCATTGGGTAGAAATTAAGAAATTAATAGAGCATAGTTCAGCTCAGGGGAAGATAAGCTCGGATTTTAAACTATATTATGAACATAATATTTTTAGCTTTTCCATACCAGTATAAATCCATGATAAATAAAGATTTCTTTTGCATAGAGAACTTGATTTTTATATTTCCAAATCAAAATTATTTGAGCAAACATATATTGTTTTTATTATTTTATTAAATATGTGGGTTCTTATCTTGTTGCCTTTGGAAATAAAAAAAGGGTATAATATCAATAAAAATGGAGCATGCTCGGTCATTCTAGTGTACTCACTGATTTGGGGCATTCTGTCAACCTCTACAAACCCTCCTCTGCCTCTGCAAACCCTCAGACCGCAGCAAACCCTCCTCTGTCTGTGCAAAGACTCCTCTTTTGCATGACCTCTGGCAGCATGTAATCCGCAAAGCTCCAATCACAGTGAAGAAGAGACACAAATCCTAAAATGGATTCAATTCAAAAATCACATTTTCATCACATTTTTAGGAATTCCTTCTCCACTAGATTCCGGCGGGTAGGGGTCGATTTAGTTAATGCATAAAATTATCCCCTCTTTCACCCACATGCCCAGTAACTTCGAGATCGACTAGGTGGAGCTGGGAATACTAACAAGTGGGACCGTCGCTGCCACTATTTCCCTAATGGAAGAATAATCGATGTTATTGCTAGCAGTAAGACCACTAGATCTCAGGCTTGGGGAAGTCCTCTTTCTCTTTTTCCTCAAAGTTTTCCTGAAGAAAGAGGGTCTACACTATCTGTGGATGCCACAATCATTCACACATAACCCTTCTTACACCCTCTTTGGAACCCTACTTCATCTACGAAACAATTTTTCTACAACAATTCAGAGTTGTTGGAATCGGGATGGCTTGGATCTCATCCAACTCGACCTGCCCTGCCTCGCTTATTAGCATCAAAAGAAGGAGACGTTGTTATCCCAAAGGATTACATTGATTCTTTCTTGTAGCTGAAGGATTTTCCAGGGACACCACTTGATTCAGGATCTGACAGAAGCGACAAAGAGCCACAAGCGGAATTCAAGCCAATAGTAAGGGTTTATCAAAGATCCCTAGAAAAAAATGCAAGAATAATTAACTCTCATCAACCCGTGGGCCTCTTAATCTCATATGTTGTTTCAATGTGTCGATAGAGGATGTTGGTCCTATGGCAGACTCTGCTCTGGTGGAAAAAATTCATGGGCGAAACCCTAGCTCAGAGGATATGGAAATTTGGGTCATGAGGAATTGGTCAAGTGCTGTCAACTATGAACTGAAAATGGATGCCCTTACAAAGGGGTGGTTTGTGTTTAGATTAAACTGTGCAAGTTATGTTGAAAAAATTCTTGTGAAATAGTGGAGCTATGGAGTTGTTCCTATTTTGTTAAAACAATGGACTCCTCTCTTTGATGTGGATAGTGAGAGACTAGACACTATGTCGTTGTGGGTGCATCTTTCATGAATCTCTTGGGAATTTTGGAACCCAAACTCACTTCACGATTTGGGGAGTGCTATTGGAGTCTTTCTAGAGTCCGATATTTCTTTTTTGAAGACAAGAAGGAAAACTGTAGCACAAATACTTGTCTCTTTCAACATTCGAACAGATCTCTGAGAACACTTTAATCTTATCTGGGGTGACTCTGTTAGGAAGCAACTTCTAAAGTGTGAATGGATCCCCTTCTTCTGTCACCATTGCCATGGAACAAGACATATAGCAAACAATTGTCACCTAGGTTTTCAAAAGCCCCAGTAAAAAAATATGGCTCCCGAGGGAGGATGCAGCTCAGAGCACTGAAAAAATCCCTCAAGGGATGCATGAAGAAGCTCCTCCTCTCCAAGCTATTGATTGACAATAGTCTGGCAAATTCAACACATGTTTCTCTACTACTTTCTTTTTCAACGGATTAAAACTCCTATCAGTTTTTACAGTCCAATAGAATGGTTGATTATCCTTTTTAATGGTTTCAATAATTGGAGCTCAAATACCATTGAAGTTTTTGATGAACTTCCTGTAAAAACTTGTTAATCCATGGAAGCTTCTGACTTTGAAAAAATTCTTTGGTGTTGGACCATTTGGGATTTCCTCCACCTTTTCTAGGTCAATCTTTAGTCCTTCTTGTGAAATAATGAATCCCAAATATACAAACTCCTTTTTCATAAAGAAATAATTCTTAACATTCATTAATAACTGTTGAAATATTGTAACTTCGAAGAATATTCTATATGTATCTTTTGTGGTCCCCGATGGTCCTACCAGGAGAACCACTTGTATTACTTTGTACCTCGATGCTTCTAATCGGAAGAAGTAATAAGAGTCATGAGGTAGTCCCCTCTAATTGTAAAGGTGGGTCATTAGCACCCCAGTGTGGTTACTTGAGCCTACATGTGTAACTCGAGCCTACATGATTTAACTCGAGCCTACATGTCAAATGAGTTAATTCAAATGAACGAATGAATATAAATAGAGGTGTGGTGCTCCTCATTTGAGACACACACACTATCACTTATGTAGCGCATTAGTGGAGAAGAGAAGAGTAGCTGGAGAAGGAGGAGGATCAGGCTTTTATCTCCTTGTTGGTTTTACCTTTTATCTTTTTGGGGCATTTATATTGAGGAAGCTTTTGATGGGTTTTTCCCTTTAGGGTTTTCCCAGGATAAATCTTTGTGTTCCTTTTGTATGGTTTTGCTTGTCTATCTTTCAGTGATCCTGTTTATATGATTTTGTTATGAAAAATGAAATGATATACTGATGTCTTAGCTAAGCATATGAAAATTTAACAATAATGTCTCTTTCTGCAGCCTGTCAAAAACATATTCGAGGTGCCTCAAATACTCCTCTTTTATTTGGATAAATATTAATATGTCATACAAGTAAAATATGACAAATTTCCCTATGAAATCCTTAAGAACTTCATTCATGAGCCTCATGAAAGTGCTTGGGGCAATGGTTAACCCAAACGGCATGACCAACCACTCATACAACCCATCATTAGTTTTGAAAGTTGTTTTCCACCCATCACCTTCCTGAATCCTAATATGATGATAACCACTCTTTAAATAAATCTTGGTGAAGTATTTTTATCCACTCAGATAGCCCATCGAATCATCTATCCTAGGAAAAGGAAACTTATACCGGATGGTGATTTTATTGATGGCCCTAGAATCATTGCACGTCCTTCGTTCACCATCCTTCTTTGGGATTAACACTGTTGGGACAACGCATGGACTTAAACTCTGTTTAATAAATCCCTTATCCAACAATTTCTGAAGCTTATTTCTAATTTCCTCATTTTCAATAGATACCAAATACACTTGCAATAAGTTACAACACTTAATTCATTGCTCATTTTGGTTTCTATGCCTTCGGTTGAAATTCATAAAGTGTCCCCAAATGGCTTTGTGAAGTGAATTGAAACTTGTCATAACTCAATAAATGAGGTTACTATGAACAAACCATTAGTTTTAAGGGTATCATGACATCGAAATACCACTAATGAGACCACTCTACCATTAGTCCATGTATAACCAATCATCTATTTCGATATTTTTTGTGTCTAGGTTTTTTCTTAGTAACATGCAATGGAATTTTGGCATTAGAGGGTTAATTTTTTAAAATTGTGCCAAACGAGGGTGTGATAATTGTGGTCATTTAGGCCTTTCCATAACAAACTTTTAGTAGTTTATGATACTCAATATTTGTACTTGGTTTGTTTTATATTCCCTCGATTGAAATTCTACAATTGTCCATGAATGGCTTTGTGAAGGGAGTCGAAAATCACCATAACTTGAAAACCAAGGTTCAGATGGAAAAACCACTAGTTTCGTTGGAATCACGACATTGGAATACTATATGGACATCACTCTACAATGATTCCATGAACCTACCATTTTCTATTTTGGTGATTTTCGTAACTAGGATTTACTTAGTAGCAAGCAATGTTATTTTTGGATTAGAGGGTAAATTTTTTAAAATTGTGCCAAATGAGGGTGTGGGAATGATTGTCATATCATCCTTTCCCAAAAAAACTTGTAGGAGGTTACAACACTCAAATAATTCTCTTTTTTTTTGTATTCCCATGGTTGAAATTCTCCAAGTGTCCTCGAGAGGATTTGGGAAACGAGACTAGAATAACCATAACTTGATAACCAATGCTCGGATGGAGAAACCATTAGTTCTGTTGGAATAGAGAAATTGGAGTCCCACTAGGGACATCATTCTACCATGATTCCATTGATTAACCATTTTCTATTTCGATGTTTTTCAAAGTAGGGTTTTCTCAATAACATGCAATGCAATTTTTGCATTAGAGAGTAAATTTTTGAAACCTTTTCCAAATAAGAGTGTAGGAATTTTCATCATATTGACATTTCCCAAACATACTTGTAGTAGTTTACGACACTCATTCCATTGCTCAGTTTTTTTTATTCCATGGATGAAGTTCATCAAGAGTCCCTAAATAAATTCGGGAAGTGAGTTGAAAATATCCATAACGTGATAACCAATTCTCGGTGGACAAACCATTAGTTCCATTTGAATTGTGAGATTATATTACCACTAGGAACACCACTCTATCATGATTCCATGGATCGATCATTGTCGATTTAGAAAATTTTTGTTAACAATGTTTTTCTCAGTAACATGCAATGCAATTTTTGCATTAGAGGGTAATTTTTTTAAAACTATGCCAAAAGAGAGTGTGGTAATGATGTTGATATTCTCCTCACCAAAACAAACATATAGGATGTTATGACACTTGATTTCATTGTTTGGTTTGGTTTTTATGCCCCCAGTTGAAATTCACCAATTGTCCCCTAATGACTTTGGGAAGCAAGTTGAAAATCATCATAATTCAATAACCAAGTCTCAAATGGACAAAACATCAATTTCGTTGGAATTGTGACATCATATCAGATCTAGGGAAACCACTCTACCATGAGTCCATAGACCAATCATTTTATATTTCGACGATTTTAACAACTAGATTTTGCATAGTAACATACAATGCAATATTTACATTAGAGGGTCAATTTTTGAAAATTGAGAAAAATGAGGGTGTATGAGTCATAGTAATATTGGTCTTGCTAAAAATTACTTTTAGTAGGTTACATCACTAAATTTCATTGCTTAGTTTGGTTATGATGCCCCTAGTTGAAATTCACCAACTGTACATGAAGGAATTTGGGAAGTAAATTGAAACTTACCATAATTTAATAAAACCAAGGATCGTATGGAAAAATGTCAGTTCAGTTGGAATCATGACATAGGATTATTGCGATGGACACCACTCTACCATGAGTCCATGGATTAACCATTTTCTATTTTGACAATTTTTGCAACTAGGGTTTTTCTTAGTAACAAGCAATGCAATTTTTGCATTAGAGAGTAAAATTTTGAAAACTGTGTGAACCAAAAGTTTGGGAATCATGGATACATCATCATTTCCCAAACACACTTGGAGGAAGCTATGACACTCAATTCCATTGCTTAGTTATATTTTTACGCTTTGGGTCGAAATTCACCAAGTGTCTTTGAATTGATTTGGAAGTGAGTTGAAACTCATAATAAATCAATAATCGAGGCTCCAATATACAAACCATCAATTATGTTGGAATCAAGAAATCAGAATACCACTAGGGACACCACTCTACCATGAGTCCATGGATCAATCATAATCTATTTTGACAATTTTCGAAACTAGGTTTTACTAAGTAACATGGGATGCAATTTTTATATTAGAGGGTATATTTTTTATAACTATGTCAAAAGAAGCTCTGGGAATCATGTTCATATTCACATTTCGAAAAAACACTTGCAATAGGTTTCAACACCAAGTTCCATTTCTTAGTTTGGTTTTTTTGCCCAAGTTGATTGAAATTATCCAAGTATCCTAGAATGGATTTGGGAGGTGAGTTGACAATTGTCATAACTCAATAGATGAGGCTTAGATGTACTAGATATTAGTTCCATTGAAATATTTACATTCGAGTACTACTAGGGACACCACTCTACGATGAATCCATGGACTAATTATTGTCTATTTCAATTATTTTTAGAAGTAGGTTTCACTTAGTAACATGCAATACAATTTTTGCATTAGATGGTAGTTTTCTGAATACTATCCAAAATAAGGGTGTGGGAATCGTGTTCAACTCATCCTTTCCTAAACATAGTTATAGTAAGTTACAACACCCAATTCTATTTCCCAGTTTTGTTTTCATGCCCTCATTGATAATTGCCAAGTGTCTCTAAATGGACTTGGAAAATGAGCTAAAAATTTCCATAACTCAATAATCGAGGTGAATATGGACATACTATATTTTATGTTGGAATCATCACATCAAATTAATTCTACAAACACCTGTCTACCATGATTCCATGGAATAACCGTTCTTTATTTTGATGATTTTTGCAACTCGGTTTTTCTTAATAGCATGCAATGCAAAATTTTCATTAGAGCGTAATCTTTTAGAACAATGCCAAATGAGGGTGTGGGAATTGTTTTGATATATACCTTACCTGAACACACTTGAAGGAAGTTATGACCCTCAATTTTGTTGCTCGGTTTGGTTTTTCTACCCCTGGTTGAAATTCTCCAAGTGTCCCTTAATGGATTTGGGAAGCAAGTTGAAAATCACCATAAATTAATAATAGAGGCTCAAATGAAAAAACTGTTAGTTCCATTGGATTACCATTTAAGACACCTCTCTAGTGTGATTCCATGGATAGATTGTTGTCTATTTCAATGATTTTTGTAGCTAGGTTTTTATGAGTAACCTACAATGCAAGTTCTATGGTAGAGGGTAAATTTTGAAATCTATTCCAACTAATGGTGTGGGAATCATGTTTATCTCAACCTTGCCAAAACATACTTGTACAAGGTTATGTCACTCAATTCTATTGTTTAGTTTTTTTTATGACCCCAATTGAAATTTGACTAAGTGTCCCTGAATGGCTTTGGGAAGCGAGTTGAACATCATCATAACTCGATATATGAGGCTTATATGAAAAAAATCTAGTTCTATTGGAATTGTGACATTAGAGTACCACAATATACTCTTGTTTAGGATGATTCAATGGACCAAATATCATCTATTTTGATGGTTTTGGAAACTAGGACATGCAATGGAATTTTTGTAGCAAAGGGTAATTTTTTTTAAATTGCACCAACTAAGGGTGTGTGAATTATTGTCATCTAGGAATTTCTAAAAAAAATGAGGAGGCTACAAATAGTGTGATGTTCAAAATAAAGGTATAGTTAGCAAACAAAAACAACTTGTACAATAGGGAAAGAGGTTTCCTTATAGGTTGGGGTCATCCTATAAGAAGCCTTGTTTGGTAGGCCTGCTCCAAGTATCAGATCTATGTGGTGACTAATGCTTCTTTTTGGTGCCAATTCATTGGGTAAGTCATCAAATAAAATGTCTTGTTAATCCTCTAACATGTCCTTAATTTCCACTAGGAAATATGGAATAATAGTACTAACAGGTTCAATTCTTGGTTTGCAAACAATAGCATAACTCACCTCTTCTTCTGTCATATGTTGTAAGAACATTTTCCCATTGAGCACCAAATTTTTTTGTCTCATCTTTTGCAAATCCATTTCCTTCCTGTAAATTTAACAAAGTGTGTTGGATACCACCCATCTCGAACTTATAATAGTTCTTGCTCCCATCATGCAAAAATTTCCTATCAAATTGTCAAGGTCTTCCTAGCAGAACATGGCACACATCCATAGGTATGATATCACAAGTAACCTTGTCTTGATATATATATATACAAGATAAAAAATGAGCGCACGAAAGCACAATGCAGAGACACAATATATATATATATATATAGAAAGAAAATAGCCAATGCCTTAAAATGGATTCATAAAATAATCAATGTACTTTCATGTGCTTGGAGTGAATGTTTTGTGATTTCCTCTTGGTACATTTTAAGTTAATGTGAAATATGAGTTGATTAAAATTAGGCGAGGGGGGAACTCCAGATATACCCGATAGTACTTGGAGTATGTCCAAAACTAAACCTTCACGGCTACCCGCAAGGAATATGTGGGCTGAATGGAGTCTCTGAGACTATTTTTCATAATGCACCTAAAGGTGTAATATAGATCGATGCCTAAAGGTCATTTTTCAGGAGTTCTTGGTTCCTTTGGGTATTTTTCCACCACTTACGGTTTGATCGAGGCGTTGGATTTTCTCCTGATGGTGGTTGATTGGGAAAGGTGAAGACTAATTAAACTAGTCATTCACATTTATTTTGATGCAGATTGATTGATCAGATGAATCGCAGCCAAGTACATAGCATACACACCAGAGACTTGTCAATTTTAGCAAGTTTTAAAGGATGTGTTTTCTTAGAAAGAAAAACCCTCCAGGAACCTCTTTCGGTCCAAGTGGACCTCAATCATGGAATCAAGGAGGGGGTTTATTTTAGAGAAATTACTTACATAAATTAATGATAAGAAGCAAGCAGAAACAAATCACAAGTTTTCTAATTATTCCTACCATGCATCTCTTTCCCCTTGCGAGTCAATCGGGAAGTCGTGGGGTAAGTATTCAAGTTACTTTGATACTGAAATGTGGAATATATGATAAATTAATAAAATCATGTTGTTCTAGATGAATAAAACTAATATAAATAAAACATAAAGAATACAATGCGAAAAATAACAAAAACGGCGTGAATCCCCCCAGGGGGGATGGGGAATGGGCTCGAAAGAGCCTATTCGGAGAAAATTATTATTAATATGCTGTTAAAATATCAGTAAAATGATCTGAATCCTCTTGGTTATTATATAGTATGAAACCAAGATCTTACAACTTTCCCAAACTTTAAAATTTATAGTCAAAGGGGAGCCCCCAGGGGGGATTTGAACGATCCCAAAGGCCACTTTCGAACCGCAACTTCTCCTCTTCCTGTTATTCCTGATAAAATAAAGTGATATTATTAGAATTAAATATGCCCAAAATCACTTTGAAAGTACCTTTGGTTCAGCCTACTTTAAACCAAACAAAACTAAGTTAAAACTAGTTGAAACGGTGAAAAAGGAACCAAGGAAAGCAAGATTTCCTTGGGATATTGGATTGATGTTTGGACAGCCAATAAAATATGCAATAATTTATGGATTTAATCCTTTTAAAATAGAAAAATAAATCTATACCATGCAACCTATGGATTCTCTTTAAATTGCCATGCAAAACAAATGATTTCCCTAAACTAGATCTAGAATGTTTTATGAAACCCTTTAGGAATGAGATCCAGATCACGATCCTTGAAACAACATATCTATGTAAGTTTTAATTTGAAATGATAGATCTAAATAATTACAAAGCTTGTAAACAAAGTAACCAGGTAAAATTTGATTTTTTGGAAGAGGAAGAGAGAGAAAGAGTGTTGGAAGCCTTGAAGATCAATCGTGGAGCTTTCCATTGGAATGTAGAGGGACTATGCCTTTGAGAAAGTTTTGGAGAAAGTGAGGAAGCAAGCTATATCAACACCCTCTCCAAGCTAGGAACCTACAACTGAATCCAAATACTTGCCAAAATGCTTGTGAGATCTGGTTAATACATAAATAGAGGTTTCAGAATTGCATGCATATAAAGCTATAAAACATGTTGAATCTAGATCTCTAAACATGCATCAAAAGGAAAGAGATGGCCAATAAAATTATTAACAAACTCCTTTCCTATCAAGATCATTAATAAACTTATTATCAATCTTTTGCAATGAATCCACAAACAATCAACAAATTATGAACATAGATACAAGTTACCTCAGTAAAAAATGGAAATGCTCATCCACACACACAATAACATGACACAGTATTGCCTCCAAAGCTTCTCTTTATTCCAAATGAACACTAAAAATAGCACAATAGAAACAGCACCTCAATCCCAGTTCTAACTGTTGTACAGGATTACACACCTAATAACCTAAGGTCTGGGGTTACCAACATACTCAATTAACTTGCAGACAATTGACTTCTAAAGTGCAGTAAAGGAAATAGGAGGATGAGAAAAACTTACTTGATTAATGAAGGTTGATCCTTGCTTATCCTCTTCTGATCTGCTCCACTTCCAAATTCTTCAAGGTTGCTCCTCTTTCACCTGTCAAGAGACATTCTTCCAGATACAAGATGATTCATATATATGCATGCAGGTTAGATAAATCATATACAATATTGAAACATAAACATTTATCAATCTACAATACATGAAACACATATGGAAGAAGGATTCTCTTTATTATCAATAATGGAAAGAGTTCAGATTACAACCCAACGCCTGAGACAAGGACTCCTCTGCAACCAAAGGATTCTAAGTTCCACTGCTCCAAAGACTTCTGTATACAATCCACCAGCATAACTTTGCTCTCCAAGTATATCTCTTAAACACCCTCCTCAAGGCCTATATTTATATGGGTGAAATAAGGCAGTTTCGAAGGTTGAGGAGGTTGAGATAGTTAAGCTGCTTAAGGTAACAATGCTTAACTAATCTCAAATCATCGCGTGTTTTTATTTTTAAATGTTAAGGGACATATTCGCGGGTATGGAGAAGGACAACCCGCGAGTGATTCGTGACTTGCTATAAGAGCAACCTGCGAATACATCCATTCGCGACTTGCTACAACCAAGACTCGCGAATGATGTGGGAGTTGTATATAAGGATAGTCGTGAATACAACTTAACATAGCAAAATAGCAAAGTAACCAGCTGGATGGATGAAGAATGTATTTCATAATAATCCAAGCTATAATGTTATGGGAAAACCTCTATCCATAAATGTCCTTTTGTGTGCCAACATGAGGAATGTCAACACTCGGACGGAGAGGTGCCATCTAAATGTATAACACTAACTAGCTTGGAAGAGGTAATATGTGCTTTATTTATAACAATAACAGGAGATTTAGCCCAGGGGGGGCACAATTCCCAAGGAGAGAGAGACTGCAGCTACATGTGGAGTGTATATGGGCCTGATCTATGTCTAACTGAGCCTGAAATGAGTCTCATTACATGCAACTATCAATCAGAGATCTGATCTATCTGACACCTCAACCTGTTGACTGAAGCATCCACCAAAACTCAACCAGAGAGGCCCACACGTGTGGAGGAGAGAGGGAGGGTGCAATTCCCAAGATTGCATGCAATAATGCACTCCCAACTTATCCTAGATCACCCCCTTCAATCAAGGAATTGTTAGACACAGTCAATCCCAAGCCGATGAGACTAATTTCAGTCAAATCGGAGCAAATCCCAATGATTTAGGATTTTGAATTTTCTCCATTATTTAATTAATTTATCAATTAAATAATCAATATTTTATTTTTAGGGTTTTTGACCCGAGTGATGGACAAATCACTCAAAACATAGGAAAAGTGGGTTTATGGGTTTACATGGTTCTCTAAGCTTGAAAATGAGCACCCCCATGACTGAAACTGATTTCCAAGCCCACTTTTATTACAAAACCAAATTTTCCAATTAGATTATTAAAAAACAGCCCAAGTTTTGTGGAAAAATTAAAATTAAAAAAACTTAAAAAATTAAAAAATATTAAAACCTAGGGGGGCTTAGACATGTTCATATGACTCGACCATGATTCCTAGCATGTTTATACATTGACACATAGACTCTAATAACCTCAATAGGCCTAAATGCCAAGCCAACCACCCCAACTTTGGAGGTATTGAGTGAAAAACTCAGAAATTATCAGTAGTTTATTCAACAACCAATAATAACCAAGGGAAAAAACACCCTGGGCTGATCGGATTGACAAATAAATTCTAAGAGACCGAGTCTTTTATAGACACTATCATGCTAGAACATCTTATTACAAATCCCCTATGGGGTATGAACACGTGATATAGTACAACAAGCACTTTCGAAGGCCTTTTGAAGTCCGAACAAACCATCTTTGTCCAGTTCACTAGGCTCATTTGATAAAAAAACCACTAAGTACAACTTAGGTGGTAACATCTGGCTCCAACTACAGAACGTGTGGTCGATCTGGTCATAGGGAAAGGAGAGGATACAAGAACACCAGAATCTCTGGTTTATACACCCTGTAAAAACATCTCAACTTGACAAGAAAACCTCAGTAACACAAGCTTTATATAAAATACAAATGAACCATTAAGCTGATTTATTTAAACAAAATAAATGTAACTAACTAATGAAATAAAAGTTTTAGTATAGCTAAGTACAAAACATAAATGCAGAAATTAAATGCTCTCTTTTAAGGAGCTTATTTTCCTACTCTAAGCATGATATGAAAAGTTTAGGTGTAATAAAAAATCCAATGTAACCGCCTAAGAATTTTATTAACATAAAAAAATTTCCTTGTCTTTGGTTACCATCCAAAGTAAGGATGCTTTATTCAAAAAATGCAAACCTGCGTGATGATCCAGAAGGGGCGGGATGGATGGGAAATGATAGGCATGAATAATGTCATCAAACTTCCTCCCAAACTGGTAAGTGCTTGCGTAGGTTGCTTCTATCCATGATTGGATAGGGTTGATGTACAAATCAGAATAATGAGGCAAATTGACTACATCATACTGATCATCAAGGCTTACCAGATGATAACTCATGGTATAAGCCCAAAGCGAATCCAAATCATAAGGAAACTCTATATGTGAAGATGATAGTTGAGACTGATATTCTACTAATTGCATCACATCTGTCCCTTCACAACACTACTTGTCAATTTCTTCATTATTGATACTTGACTCTGAATGATCATATAAGAGTTTTGAATGTTGCTTTTCCATACTAGGATTTTCCCAGGTCTCTAGATCCATGCTTCCCTCTATGGAAGTATAGTATATTGGACTTCCACAAATTTCTAAATAGACACTCCCCTGACTGGATATAGCATAGATGGGATTCTCAATAAGATATTCACAAAAATTCCAATAGTCATCACCGCCATATATGTCATATGTGATGGATTCCCCATTGCTGATATCAAGTTCTCTTTGTCTTCATTACTGATTCTGATATATGGCTCTGACTGATCATATGGATAAACTACATCAAAATTTACCAAGGTCACAAGGTCCATGCTCTCTCCTTTAGATACTCCATAGATAGGAGAATCAAAAAAACCATCAAAAGTTTTTGGTTCATTATCAACATCTTTGTTGGACATAAGGGAGTCTTCGTCACTTGTATCATGCTCTAAGTTATACTTGTCCTCATTTTCATACTCATCTTCTTCAGAAAAAAGTTCACAAGGAAGTAAACCTTCCAGACTGTCATCATTATATGGAGAACACGTAGGAGTCCCATCATGCACATTACGGTTTTCATCATAAATTTCACTATAAGATTCTACAATGGTTTCATCCTTAGGTTTGTATTGTTTAGCTAGTGACAAAGGGTAGTTCTGGCCTACCATGTATACATGATCATGCTCGCTTGAAGTTGTTTCCTGACTACTGACATCGGTAAGTCCATTTTCCATGACTTGATTTACAACATAACAAGTGCTTTCTTGGTGGATTTTTTCACAAGGTATACACCATTGAAGTACTTCTTCTACCATGTTAGCCGAGTCTAACTGGTTTGGACTTCTAGGCTCTTGCTGAGGGGATTTCTTCGGATACATCTGATTTTACTTGGGCTGAAAGTTCCTAGGTCCATTATTCCTTTCCATTATGATCAATCTATTCTGCATGTCATTCAATTGTGCAGTATGATTGGCCATCTATTGGTTTTGACTAGTAACCAAGTTTTTTATCATATCTGCCACCTTTTCCATGGGACCTTTAGAAGTTCCCTTTTTTTATGATTCGACATATTTATCCTTGGTATATTTATTGTAGGAAGTGTTTCCCCTAGTGTAACCTGGAATGTTGGACTTTCCTAAAGATTGCATATTCTTTTTTATTTTCTCGGTCAATTCCTGGGCAGTTTTCAAATCGACCGGATCTTTATCTCTCAACTAGTATCTTAAGTCACCGATGAAGGATTCGATGTAGGATATGAGGATGGAGGCATTTTTTGGCTTGATGTCTCTAGGAAGGTCCGCAACCACACGCCTGAATTTAGTGTTAAATTCATCCATGGTTTCATTCTCCATCGTCTTTATGCTATAAAGGGCAGCAAGCAGATGTCTTGGTTCCTTTTTTTCTCCCCATTTCTTCCTAAAACCATCTTGGAATTCACTAAGAGTTTTATATCAATCATCATCTAGGTCGAGTTACCATTCTTCAGCTTCATCTTCTAAGGATAAAGCAAAGAGCTTCATTTTGACATCGTCATTGTCATGGGCAGCATCATTGCAATAACTGACTAGGTGTTTTTCAAACTTTCGAAGTTGAGACTTGGCAGTGATGGAATTATTGCCCTAAAATATGGGGAGCTTCTTGATAGCATCTTTTGGAATGGCATGGGGAGCACCTGCTATCTGAGAAAAGGGAAGGGATTTGAAGAATTCTGTCATTTCTTGAGATTGGTGAACATGACTCTCTACAAATATGTGATGGATATCTGAGAGGGATTGGTCTCCTAAATCTTCAAGGTTTCCTACGAGAAGTCTACCTATTCGATATTTCCCTAATAAACCTTTCGGGATCAAGGAGAGGATTGGATAATTGTTGGTCGTTTCTTTGGGTAGAAATTCTTGGAGGGATGTTAGACACTGGAGTCGCCAGATGGATAGAGTTTTTATTTTTATGTTTTTTAAAGACAAGATCAATCAAATTTTTTTATATCTTTTTAGTTGTTTAGAAAAAAGTTAAGCTAAGTTGTACTCGGGAATAAAAATATTTATCCCCGGAAATGGCGCCAAAAGGTGTTGCCGCCTTTCACACACCTAGGGGGGAATGTGGCAGAAATATTCAAGCCACTCGGTGTGTCCTTGGGGGCAAGTCTCGAGTCAATTAGGCTGTCACCTTGTTCTTGACTCCTCCGTTTAGGCTCAACTCCTAACGAAGCCAAGGGGGGTAGACCCTATTAAGTTAATAAGGCAAAATTATTTAGTATGGTGATGTTAAACTGAATGATTTACTTAGGAGTTTGAAATTTAACCATAAACAACCATAGATGACAAGATAAAAAATGAGCGCACAAAAACATAATGCTGAGACACAATATATATTTATACAAAGAAAATAGCCAGTGACTTAAAATGGAGTCATAAAATAATCAATGTACTTGCATGTGCTTGGAGTGAATGTTTTGTGATTGCCTCTTGGTATGTTTTAAGTTAATGTGAAATATGAGT
>LPNX010133771.1:139203-152845 GCA_001517045.1 Pseudotsuga menziesii
ATAATTCACCCAAAGGTGTAGCAGAGATCGACGCCTTGAGGTCACTTTTCAGGAGTTCCTGCTTCCTTTGGGTATTTTGCCACCACTTACGGTTTGATCGAGGGGTTGAATTTTCGCCTGATGGTGGTTGATTGGGGAAGGTGAAGACTAATTAAAATAATCACTCACGTTGATTTTGATGCATCTTGAATTATCAGATGAACTGCATCCAAGTACAGAGCATGTACACACCGGAGAGTCTTGTCAATTTTAGCAAGTTTTAAAAGATGTGTTTTCTTAGAAAGAAAAACCCTCCGGGAACCTCTTTCGGTCCAAGTGGACCTCAATCAGGGAATCAAGGAGGGGGTTGATTTTAGAACAATTACTTAAATAAATTAATGATAAGCAGCAAGTAGAAACAAATCACAATCTTTCTAATTATTCCTACCACGCATCTCTTTCCCCTTGTGGGTCAATAGGGAAGTCGTGGGGTAAGTATTCAAGTTACTTTGATACTGAAATGTGGAATATGTAATAAAGTAATGAAATCATGTTTTTATACATGAATGAAACTAATCTAAAGTGAACAAAAATATTACAATGCGAAAAATAACAAAAAAGCCATGAATCCCCCCAGGGGGGATGGGGAATGGGCTCGAAAGAGCCTATTCGGAGAAAATTTTTATTATCTGCTGTTACAATATCAATAAAATGATTTGAATCCTCTTGCTTCTTATATATAATGAAACCAATATCTTACAACTTTCCCAAAATTTAAAATTTACAGTCAAAGGGGAGCCCCTAGGGGATTTGAACGATCCCAAAGGCCACTTTCGAACTGCAACTTCTCCTCTTTCTATTATGCCTGATAAAATAAATTGATATTATTAGAATTAAATATTCCTAATATCACTTTGAAAGTACCTTTGGTTCAGCCTACTTTAAACCAAACAAAACTAAGTTGAAACTAGCTAAAACGGTGAAAAAGGAACCAAGGAAAGCAAGCTTTCCTTGGGATCTTGGCTTGTTGTTTGGACAGCAAATAAAATATGCACTGATTTATGGATTTAATATTTTTAAAATATAAAAATAAATATAGAGCATGCAACCTACGGATTCTCTTTAAATTGCCATGCAAAACGGATGATTTCCCTAAACTAGATCTAGAATGCTTTATGAAATCGTTTAGGAATGAGATCTAGATTACGAGCCTTAAAATAACAGATCTATGTAAGTTTTAATTTGAAATGATAGATCTAACTAATGAAAAATCTTGTAAACAAAGTATCCAGGTAAAATTTGATTTTTTGGAAGAGGAAGAGAGAGAAAGAGCGCTGGAAGCCTTGAAGATCAACCATGGAGCTTTCTGGTGGAATGTCGAGCACCTATGCCTTTGAGAAATTTTTGGAGAAATTGAGGAAGAAAGCTAGATCAACACCCTCTCCAATCTAGGAACCTGCAACTGAATCCAAAGACTTTCCAAAATGTTTGTGAGATTTGGTTAATACATAAACAAAGATTTCATAATAGCATGCATATAAACTTATAAAACATGTTGAATCTAGATCTCTAAACATGCATCAAAAGGAAAGAGATGGACAATAAAATTATTAACAAACTCCTTTTCTATCAAGATCATAATAAACTTATTAACAAACTCCTTTTCTATCAAGATCATAATAAACTTATTATCAATCTTTTACAAGGAATCCACAAACAATCAGCAAATTATGAACATAGATACATGTTACCTCAGTAAAACATGGCAATGCTCATCCACACACACAATAACATGACATCGTCTTGCCTCCAAAGCTTCTCTTTATTTCAAATGAACAATAACAACAATACAATAGCAATAGCACCTCAATCCTAGTTCTAACTAGCTTGGAAGAGGTAATATGTGCTTTATTTATAACAATAACAGGAGATCTAGCCCAGGGGGGCCGCAATTCCAAAGGAGAGAGAGACTAAGCTGCATGTGGAGTGAATATAGGCATAATCTGTGTCTAACTGAGCCTGATCTGAGTCTCGCTGAGTGCAACTATCAATCGGAGGGCTAATCTGTCTGACACCTCAACCTGCTGACTGAAGCATCCACCAAAACTCAACTAGAGAAGCCCACACATATGGAGGAGAGAGGGAGGGCACATTTCCCAAGATTGCATGCAATAATGCACTCCCAGCTCAGCCCAGATCACCTCCTTCAGTCAAGGAATTGTCAGATCTAGTCAATCCCAAGCCGATGAGACTGATTTCAGTCAAATCAGAGCAAATCCCAATGATTTAGGATTTTAAATTTTCTCCATTATTTAATTAATTTATCAATTAAATAATCAATATTTGATTTTAAAGGTTTTTTTACCTAAGTGATGGACAAATCACTCAAAACTTAGGAAAAGTGGGTTTATGGGTTTACATGGTGCTCTAAGCTTGAAAATGATCACCCCCATGACTAAAACTGATTTCTGAGCCCACTTTTATTACAAAACCAATTTTTCCAATTAGACTATTAAAAAATAGCCTAAGTTTTGTGGAAAAATTAAAATTAAAAAAACTTTAAAAAAAAGAACAAACCTAGGGGGACTTAGACATGTTCATATGACTTGACCATGATGCCTAGCATGTTTATACATTGACACATAGACTTTAATAACCTCAATAGGCCTAAATGCCAAGCCGGCCACCCCAACTTTGGAGGTATTGAGTGAAAAACTTAGAAATTATCAGTCGTTTATTCAACAACCAATAATAACCAAGGGAAAAAAACACCCTGGGCTGACCGGATTGACAAATAAAGTCTAAGAGACCGAGTCTTTTACAGACACTATCATGCTAGAAAATATTATTACAACTCCCATATGGGGTATGAACATGTGATATAGTACAACAAGCACTTCCAAAGGCCTTCTAAAGTCCGAACAAATCATCTTTGTTGGGTTCACCAGGCTCATTTGATAAAAAACCACTAAGTACAACTTAGGTGGTAATAGGTACCAAGATGGAAGAGGATGGAAAGGAGGTTTAGAGCTAGGAGTGAAGGTGCTAGGGCATCATACAAGGAGCAGATACGATGATCAGGTTGCGATGTGGGCATGAAAGCATGCGGGGAATTCATGGACGAAGGTTGGGAAACGTAGCTGCCATGTAAGACTACGAGCCATGTGGATATGGTAACACTGGCAAGAAGGACAACAACGAAGGCTGTTGTGGTTGAAGGTGTTGATGAAACTTGTTAGCATGAAGCAAGGCCCATGGGAAGAGGTCCCTGTAGTGAAATTGCGGAGTATGGAGGAGATAATAGCTACGCGTCGGTGGTAGGTTTCTGCCACGAAGGAGGGCCATGAGGTGTTTTAGCAGCTCATGGAGGAAGTGAGGATGTAAAGAGAGGCTCGAGGGGTAAGACCAGGGATAAAAGAGAGCTACTGAAGCTCAAGAATGGACTTAGTAAGGATATAGGTGAAATAATGCCCAACGAAGATGAGGGGCAGGCTGGGAACAACCAAGAAAGTNTTAAGACCAGGTATAAAAGAGAGCTACTGAAGCTCAAGAATGGACTTAGTAAGGATATAGGTGAAATAATGCCCAACGAAGATGAGGGGCAGGCTGGGAACAACCAAGAAAGTGAGGTCGTTGATGGTTTTGGTGATTACGGAGTAGGTAAGTAGGAATAGGGAAATCATCTATATTATTAGATGTGTCCAACGAGGTCAAGTGGAAACTAACCTAGTCTAAGAGCTAACCTAATAACTAGCCAACCCTAAAACTATGGTAACCATAAATTACCCTAACATCTAACCCTAAACTAAATTTGCATGAAAAATTTGTGTGAGGACCTAGGGGAACCCTAGCACAAGCCCTACCCGACCCAGGGCTTCCCGGGAGGATGGCTAACCTAATGGAAAATATTCCTAGATTAAGGAACTAACCTAAGGAAATCTAAGGAGAAACCCTAGGGAAATATCACAAGGAAGATGTACCGCTAATTGCTGAGGTGACAGAAAGTGAAGGTAAAGGCCTATCTTAGGGAAAACTGCAGCTCTAAAACCACCACTAAGACTCAGACGTGCACATTCACCAACATCCAGCAAAAAGGTAAGAAGCCTGACCTCCTTGTGATTATGGTCATCCAAGAAATCGAAGCATCACCAAAAGCAGAGATTCACCAAAGAATTACCAGAAAATATCTTGCATTAACCAAAAAACGTCATCACCAGGAGAGCACTCATCCAGAGAAACCCTAAGAAGGGTAAAATAAGTGCATAGTGATTTATCCCTTAATTTATGATTTAAAATGGAAGTGAGGAGATCCATTTATATGATATCACACTCACTTTTACAAATAAAATCCAAGTCGACGTGCCTTAAAATAAGTAATTTTGTAATTATTAAATGTCAACTTAAATTAAAAGAAAATAAAAATAACATGTAGACTAAGGTAGGGTACCTGGTGGTATTTGCATCCCTAGGTGCCAAAACATGCTCAAATAAGCAAATCGCTCTGAAAGAAAGGCTAGAGTAGTCTGGAGGGAGGGATTTATCCCCCATATAACCCCTAGAATACAATAAAATCCCTCAACACCCTCCTCAAAGCACATAAACGACATCGGCATGGAGGATTCCTTGCTTTCAGGAAAGAAGGCTAGGGAGAGAAAGGACCCACTAACTGAAGGGCCAGGAGGGTGTATGAAGTGCCCGTGACTAAATACTAGTGTCTCGTGGCTAAGGAGGAATACACCAGAGTGCGCAAGAAGATAATGGAGCCATGAGACCCAATAGTCAACCTTTAAGGGCCCCAGACACCAGACCTGAGGTTAAAAACCTCTTTAAAAGGGCAGTCAACAATGCCATTAAGCCATAGTATCCTTAAAGGAGGATCAAAGGGTACAACCATGACCTCCATCACTCAATAACACCCCTCCTGGTAAAAAAAAGTTGGCCCTCTGTCCCTGGGATACACATGAAGGTGCGTTGGGTACAAGTGCAACGTAACATTGGCTCCAATTGCAGGAAGAGTGCTCTTCCCGAGAGTGCTTGAAGAACCTGTGTATATGTTGGTACCTATAGACCTACACACATATCAAATGCCCGATATATTAAAAGCATTTAGAGGTAGATAATTCCTTCTTTCCTTCTTCTCTAAATGAGGGAAGCAAACTAAGAACAATAAAAACTAACTAAAGGATGAAAGGACATCAAATGCAATGCACAGAAATATGCCTAATGCAACTAACACAACCTAAACCCGGTACCCAAAATAGGTTAACTTTAATCATACCACCAATGTAACCATTTAAGTAAACAATTCATACATGCCATCTTACCTTTATCCTTTAGCGTAATCCAAGACAATACCTCATTGATGATAGGTTGAGTTTGTTCCAAGATCTTTGTCTTGATTAATGCAGGAAACTGGACCTTCTTAAGAACTTGTAAAACTTCAAACTGGTGCCATGGATAAGGACCACTTTGACAGGATTTGTTGATTTATTCTTCTAGTGTACTTATGTATGGGACACCTCCATCATACATATCTTCTAAGAAAACATTCTTCCTGAAACTCGACCATAAATCCGGAACATGGGAGGCTATCTGTGGAGTTGGACTTCGCAAATCTTCATATGTGAGCTGCAACATGTCTGTGCATTTACTTAATCTTTTGTTTGTACATACAGGTATATCGTTTATCTTTGCCACAATCATGTTAGTAACCCCAATAACCCTTGAACTCTTGAAATTGTCGACAATATAATCCATACCTTCATGCTTCAAATAAAAAGATAATCAATAAAGATTATGAAACTGAGGGATTAAAATCATACATGTCCACCTACCTTTGTCGTTCTTGTTGATATGTATCAGTAAGGGCTTGCCGATGTAGGGTAGAGTTGGTTGAACAAATTCTTCTATGCTTCTTGAGGGGCACAATTGAAAGTGAGAACCTAATCTCATCATATGTTGAATATCTGAAAACAAATCCTCTGTGCGACATGCTTTCGCGCTGCAAGATGAGTATGATGGTGAATTCATGGAAGACTTACCAGAGATACGTGGTTCCAAATATTGAAAATTTTCATCGTAATGGGTCATCTACATATAAAAACTATCTGCAAAGTTTGGTATTGTTCCTTCTTCAGTATGTAGGTAAAGATGACAACCAAAAAAATCATGTTGAAACATAAGAATAATACTTGCACTATGTTCCAGAAGCTGAAGAAGAACAAATAATTAGCATCAAGATCCAGAAGATAAAGAAGAAGAAGTCGAAGTACACTTCAAGGAAAAAATTGAAGCTGAAGTTTTTGAATAAAATGTAATCCTAGCTAAGACATAGACCAACAAGAATCTTTTTGCATTGATAGTGTTGAAAGTAATTTCCTAGTTGAGATTAAGGGGGTGTGTTAAGAATTGTAATCTCAACGGACCAATATCAATACTGCATTCATTAGTTAGTTAGTTGAGTTGTTTAGTTGGTCACATTAAGTTGAACTAGTGTCCCATAGTATTTGATGACCCGTGGTATTTACCTATAGTTTTGCTGTTATGTAGTCTTATAAATACTTTTGCTTAATATTGAGAAGGAAATTCATTTTCCCATACAATCTTTATGCCCATTCTGTCTCTTTTAGTTTTTTCTAATATTTAACAAATCCCCCACTATTGTTTTATTAAATGGATTCGAACTCTAATAATCTCTCATTAATCCTCTCAACGACTCCATGCTCGCATATTCATAGAATTCACAATGCACATAAACAACTCACTACACCTTAAACAAATGGTTCAACAATTTTGATGAGGTCTCTTAATTCATGGGAAATACAACTTGATAAATAGATTATCAATCAATATTTACCATTTCATATCATCATAAATAAATATTTTTAATCTAATTAGTTCAATGATCCAACTCCTACTGATTGCAACGTAGCACCCAGTCAAATGTAGGAGAGATAAATACATAGTGCAACAACCGAATGGAAAAAAGAGAACACAAGACTTCAAGGTACAAGGTAGCTTACCTGATACGTAGCTCAACAATACAATGAAAATGATTCACAATTAATATGCACACATGTAGTTGATACCATATCCAATGCAATTCCAAGTAGTTCTCACTGCTCACACAACTCCTGTAGCTTCATGTGCACGGTTTCTCATCAATTCCAGCCACAAGTTCAATACTGCATGCAACTTGCAGCTTTAAACATGTTTCTCATGCATTCCTCTCCACACACAACAATACTTCTTATGAAATCAGAATTTGAGTTTTGACTAAAGTATTATGTATCAGTCATGGAATTGAAACTATCACCCACAATTCTTTTCAGTCGAAAAAAATCAGTTCCTTGGTATTCATTGAATCAAAAGAACCTTGTACATCAGTTCACAGTACAATGTTACAATACCATCAATAAAGAATGTGGTAACACTTCAATGTAGTTATGAATCCACGTGCTAGAGAAGTAGCGAGGGGGTATCATTCAAATAACTTTTGACAAGAAATCAATTTTGTCGTATCCTTTTCTGTGTAAGAAATCTTTATCAAAAGCAGGAAGACCGTCTTCACTATGCACTTAGAGAGGGGGCACCTTTGTTGTTGCATTAGCTACTCTTTGCGATGTATGATCTTTCTAGGGCATAAAATTTACAGAAATTACAACCTTCCCAAGTAATGTGACAACAATGAAGTTATCAAGGTTCTCTGCACCGAGGCTAGTTGGATTGTAGAGCAAGATAGAAATACCTATCGAATATAGTCTAACATGTAAAAGGAAAACACACCAACGCATTCTTTCTCAACACAACTCCAAAACACAACAACATTCTTATTAGTGGGAGGAGAAACCCTAGAAAGTTGCAACACAATTCATGGAACAAGCTTGCATTTAATGGCCAACCATTTAAATGTGTTGTATTTTCACTTGGTTTCTTTAGATGAGAAAATATCCTACCTAATTCCAAAACGAAGTTTTGTCGTGTCTAAAGTCAAGGGTGGTATTCCATTTCTAGAGTTCGGAAAGGCAGATAGCTACAAGGGAGGATGCTTCATTTTTATGATCAATTTGGGAAAATAAATATAGGTATAACCTTGCTCTCCCTTCACTCAAGCCAGAAATAATTCATTTTACTTATTGGGTGGGGGCGTTGCTGGAGAGATTCACACCGTCACATAGTTCTATCTTAGTTATACATCTGGTTATTGTTAACAACTCTAATACGACTAAACTTGAGTTACCATTGAGACATAAAATTTCACGTTGGGACTTCGACAAGTCGAAATTTAACCAAAATATGTCGATAATTTTTTTTTTAACCAACTAAATTTGGTCAAAATTTTACACCCGACTCTTTTTACCTCGACAAGTTCTTACTTGTCTGTTTTGTCAACTTACTCGAATTAGACATCTTTTACTTTGACTAATTTACTCGACCATTTTACTTTGACTGACTTACTTTTGGTTCCGATCAACAGACTTCGATTGGTTTGCTTTTAGTCGAATTTTACAAAAGATATTTCTTAGCCTAAAGACTTAAGAAATTACAAATATTTTTCACCGATTGGTAACATGGAGTAAAAAACTCAACATGACAACAGATCCACACAATTACAAAATCATATAACCAAACATTAATTAGACTTATGTCGAACACTTTGTCGTAAAACCTCTAACTTTTGCTGGTTGAAATGTTTATGGATTATTTGATCTTTCACTAGACTATAAATCTAAACAACATTTACTCAAGTGATTCTGAAGAGAATGTGCGGCTAAATAAAACATGTATTTGACCATAAAAATGGATTATAAAACTTGCTGGTACATAACAGATGACTAATGCCGTAAATACAAACTTTGAAATTTATAAGGATTTTTCACCTTTTATAGAGCTTCGGCTCTCGACATTTTCAAACACACATAAGCTTGAGATTCGACACTATTCTCTCAAAATTATCTCTTTACTCTCTGTTACGAATTTATAATCGTTCTTCTTCTTTATATAAATAGATTAAATAGCTTTTATGTGAAGCTATCGACGTAAGCATTGAATTCTGCAATAACTATCCACCTAGAAACTTAAGTTCATAAATTTAATTTGACTGGTTTACATTACAGAGTCGTGAACTCTTCAATCTTGTTAGAATGTCCGACATAAATTGAACTATTATGGACTCTCATAGAGTTAGCTGAGATATGATATAGATCTGCGATTAATTAATATGTGCACCACTCCCCCTTAATTATGAGCATATGAGGATCTCAAAAACAAAAGATTACAAAATGTTTCAGAGATTAAACTTTCTTTATATATGGCAGAGTTCAATGTGTAGAACTTTTCATTCCAAGATAACTTCGTAAATACTGGAATGTATCCCTTGCCAATGGTTTTGTAAAGATGTCTGCAAATTGATATTCAGACCTCCAAAATTCTAAACAAATTTCTTGGTTGTTCACTAAATCTCTTATGAAATGAAATCTTGTGTCAATGTGTTTGCTTCTCTTGTGGAACACATAATTATTTGATAATGCAATGGATGAATTTTTATCACAGAAAATGGTTGTTTGTTCTTGTTGGTTCTGCGACAGATCTTTCAAAATTTTCCGCATCTAAATAGCTTGACATGCAGCACTTGTAGCTGCGACATATTTTGCTTCTGCTGGAGACAAAGTTACTATGAGTTGTTTCTTTGAATCCCATGACACAACACATGTACCAAAATGAAATTTGTATCCATATGTGCTCTCCATATCATCTATGCTTCCTCCATTGTCACTGTTAGTGTATCCAATGAGTTCAAAATTTTTTGAGGTTGAATACATAATGCCAAGGTCTTTTGTGCCACTTACATAACTCATAATTATTTTACCTGCTTGCTAATGTGAGTCTTTTAGTGACTCCATGAATCTTTAGATCATACTTACTCCATACATGATGTCTGGTCTTGTCACTGTCAAATACATAAGGCTACCAACAATCCTTTTAAACATCGTAGGATCTACTGTCGATCCATCATCATCCTTGCTCAATTTTAAACCTGTTATTACTGGTGTTGGGATGTCTTGCAATGTGAGGACCCTGCAGCAAACAAGTAATCAAAATACACGATATAGCAGCAGAACTCAAAATCACTTTTATATTAATCGCAGGCCACTTCGAGGGGGCAACCTCCTTTGAGCAAGCTCAATACAAAATAACTTCATCGTTCCTTCCTTGGCCTCAACACACACTTATATACTAAAAATAGGCGCCAATACTATGGGTCAAAACCATGGGCCAATATAAACTATGGGCGCCAATACTATGGGTCAAAACCATGGGCCAATATAAACTATGGATCAACAAATACTACAGGCGGCTTACAAAGCATATGCACCTCACAATAATAACACAAACTATGGATCAACAATTACTATGGGACGACTTACAAAGCATATGCATCCAACAACAATATACTAACATAGTAAAGAGAAGGATTGACATGGGTTCCTAACATCCCCTCCCCCTTAGAAAAAGCTTTGTCCTCAAAGCTTTAGATGTGGAAATTGTCGCTGTATCTGGAGGAGTGGTTCCCACGTAGCATCCTCCGACTGCATTCCGTGCCATTGAATTAAGACCTCTGTGATAGAGCGAGAGTGAAGCTGACGAGTGCGATTATTGAGGAAAGCCTCCGGCTCCAAAAATATGGATCCTTCATTATCCATTTCTGGTAAAATAGTTTGGCCTTTGATGTTCGTGCCAAGAACTTTCTTCAGACAAGAGACATGAAATACTGGATGAATGTGGGAAGAAGGCAGAAGTTCCAATTTACAAGCAATAGACCCATTCTTCTGAAGAATCCTATATGGCCCATAGAACTTTGGAGCGAGCTTATGATTCCCTTTGAGTTTTAGTGAGGATTGCTTGTAAGGCTGGAGACGAAGAAAAACCATATCACCAACTTCAAAAGTACGCTCAGAACGGTGCTGATCAGCTTGTTGCTTCATGCGATTTCCTGCCATGTGAAGGTTTTCGTGCAAAATGTGAAGGACCTCGTCAACTGCCTGAACTAGAGAACTGCTGGGGGTGTAAGGAAGAAGAACTGGCGGTGCCTGAACATAAATTGCTTCATATGGATTCATTTTAGAGGCAGTGTGGTAAGAGGTATTGTACCACCATTCAGCGAGAGGGAGCCACTTTTCCCACTGATGTTGTTGCTCAGAGGAGAAGCAACGAAGATGAGGTTCCAAGCATTTATTGATAATTTTAGTCTGACCATCCGTTTGGGGGTGATAACCTGAACGCAGCTTCAGTTTGGTGCCAGTGTGGTGAAAGACTTTTGTCCAAAAATGACTGGTGAAAGTCGCATCACGATTCGAGACAATGGAAGAAGGCATTCCATGAAGACGAAAGATCTGGTCCAGGAAAATTTGAGCAACAGAAGAGGTTGTATAGGGATGGCTGAGAGCACAAAAATTACTATATTTGGAGAGGCGATGAACCAAAACCAAAATCATAGTATTCCCTCCAGATTTAGGGAGCCCGTCAATGAAATCCATAGAAATATCTGTTCATATCTGGGGAGGTATGGGCAAGGGCTCGAGCAATCCCGGAAGGGGTGTTGTTTCACCCTTATTGCACTTGCAGGTATCACATTCAACCACCATCTGTTGAATTGTCCTTTTCATGCCCTGCCAAAAGAAGTTGCGATGTGCCCATTCATACCTTTTGAGAAAACCAGAGTGCTCCGCTGATGGAGAAGCATGGAGTTCATAGAAGATAGCTTGTTGAAGAGCTGTGTTCTGGGGAAGCACCAGACAACCCTTGTATCTCAGTGAAGCAACATCCCAAGAGTAATGTGGGACAACAGAAGGGTTGTTGTCCAAGCGTTGGATGATGTGAGATAAGGAAGAGTCATTGACATAACCCTGCTGAACCGATTGCAACCAATTTGGAACAGGCATAGAAATAGTGGAAAGAGAACCTTGGTCATCAAATGTGCGAGAAAGGGCATCCTCCACAAGATTTTCCTTACCCTTCTTATAAGTGATCTCATAGTCATAACCCATGAGTTTGCTAACCCATTTTTGTTGTGCTGGGGAGGATACACGCTGTTCTAGGAAATATTTCAGACTCTGGTGATCTGTCTTGATGCAGAAATGATTCCCTGAGAGGTAGGGTCGCCACTTTTGTACTACATGCAAAATGGCCATCATTTCCTTCTCATATGTAGAGGCAACTAAATTCTTACCAGAAAGGGCTTTGCGGGTGAACGCAATGGGGTGTTCATCTTGAAGGAGAATAGCACCAAGTCCATTGTCGCAAGCATCACTCTCAATAGTGAAGGGCTTGGAAAAATCGGACATAGCTAGAACAGGTGTAGTACACATAGCTTGTTTCAGCTTGTCAAATGCACACTTAGTAACATGTGTCCATGTAAAAGCATCATTTTTCAACAGAGCAGTTAATGGAGTTGCAAGCTTCCCATAATCCTTGACAAACTTGCGGTAGTAGCCAGTCAACCCCAAAAAACCATGAAGGCTCTGGAGTGTCTTAGGAGGTGGCCAATTGTTCATGGCAGCGATTTTGGCAGGATCCACACGAACCCCTTGTGCTGAGATAATGTGCCTGAGATACTCAACTTCCTTTTGGCCAAAAACAAATTTAGACTTTTTGGCATGGAGATGATGATTAGAGAAAAGTTGCATTACAAGAGCTAGATGCTGGAGATGTTCAACCCATGTTTTACTGTAGATGAGGATATCATCAAAAAATACCAGAATGAATTTCCGCAAATAGGGCCTGGTGTTGGGAGGAATGCTACCAGGGAGGAGCTGAATACGATGGTCCTCTGGTCGTGAAGGTGGAATTCCCACTGGTTCAGCAAAAACACTTGTATAACGAACTAGAATTTGTTGGAGATCCAAAGGAGCAGTGGGGGCCGCTGATGGTTGCATTTGAATGGAATGGAGCTGAGCGATGACACCATGGAAACTCTTCTTAAGGAGTTTTTCCATGCGATGTGAACTTATGATCCTGAGAGACCCTGGTTGTAATCCCTTCAATGTGTGTTTGTGTCCATCGGGGGAGAATTGCATCCAAATTTCAGCAAAATCCCATAATATGGGGCCAAGTGTGCGCAGCCATTGAGCGCCCAAAACCACATCACATCCACCTAAGGTCAAGGCAAACATGTCAGAGCGGAGGTTATAATCTCCCATTGAGATACGCACATTACGACACTTCCCTTTGCAAGGTAAGGTGCCCCCATTGGCAACCATGAATTCAAAGTTGGAGCAAGGATGGATAAAACAATCAGCTTGTTTGGCGATCCGAGGGTCAATGAAATTATGAGTGCTGCCAGAATCAATGAGTATTGTAAGAGGAAGCTTCTTGAAGTAACCGCGTACCCGCATTGTTTGGGGGGCAGTGACTCCAGCTAAAGCATGGAGGGATATCTCGGGTTGCTCGTTCTGAGATGGAGGGTCAGTAGGCGGCTCCTGAGTTTCAACCAGAGCATCCATTGTATCGAAAACTTCTTCACCAATTTCAGAGGCAGGTGGAGAATCCACATCCAAGAGAGAGAGATTTTGTTGAACACATCGATGTCCCCGACTGAATTTCTCATCACAATTATAACAAAGCCCTTTTTCTCTGCGTGCCTGCATCTCTGTTTCAGACAAAT
>LPNX010133771.1:166384-180612 GCA_001517045.1 Pseudotsuga menziesii
TCATCCTCATCATCATCCTCGTCATCAACATCATGAACATCATCATCATTCATCATCATCATCCTCATCCTCATCATCACCATCAACATCATGAACATCATCATCATCATCCTCATACTCATCATCATCATCATCTTCATCATCATCATCACCATCAACACCATCTTCATCATCTTCATCTTCAGCATCATCATCATCATCATCATCATCACCTTCATCATCATCATCATCATCATCACCATCGTCATCATCATCATCATCACCACCTTCATCATCATCATCATCAACATGATCATCATTATCACCATTGCCATCATCATCATCACCATTGCCATCCTCATCATCATCCTCACCATCAACATCATGAACATCATCATCATTCATCATCATCATCCTCATCCTCATCATCATCACCATCAAGATCATGAACATCATCATCATCATCACCATCATGAACATCATCATCATCATCCTCATCATCATTCTCATAATCATCAACATCAACATCATCACCATCAACATCATGAACATCATCATCATTCATCACCATCATCCTCATCATCATCATCACCATCAACATCATGAACATCATCATCATCAGCCTCATCATCATCCTCACCATCAATATCGTGAACATCATCATCATCATCATCACCATCAACATCATGAACATCATCATCATTCATAATCATCATCCTCATCATCATCATCACCATCAACATCATGAACATCCTCATCATCATCATCATCATCATCCTCATCATCAACATCATGAACATCATCATCATTCATCATCATCATCATCCTCATCATCATCATCATCATCACCTTCATCATCGTGAACATCATCATCATCATCCTCATCATGATCACCATCAACATCATGAACATCATCATGATCATGATCATCCTCATCATCATCAACATCATGAACATCATCATCATCCTCACCATCAACATCATGAACATCATCATCATCCTCATCATCATCCTCATCCTCATCATCATCAACATCATGAACATCATCCTCATCATCATCATCACCTTCATCATCCTCATCATCAACATCATGAACATCATCATCATTCATCATCATCATCCTCATCATCATCATCACCATCAACATCATGAACATCATCATCATCATCATCCTCATCATCATCCTCATCATCAACATCATCATCATTCATCATCATCATCTTCCTCCTCATCATCATCATCATCACTTTCATCATCGTGAACATCATCATCATCATCCTCATTATCATCACCATCAACATCATGAACATCATCATGATCATCCTCATCCTCATCATCATCAACATCATGAACATCATCATCATCATCCTCATCATCATCCTCACCACCAACATCATGAACATCATCATCACTCATCATCATCATCACCATCAACATCATGAACATCATCATCATCCTTATCATCATCATCACCATCAACAACATGAACATCATCATCATCATCCTCATCATCAACATGATGAACATCATCATCATTCATCATCATCCTCATCCTCATCCTCATCATCATCATCACCTTCATCATCGTGAACATCATCATCATCATCCTCATCATCATCACCATCAACATCATGAACATCATCATGATCATCATCATCCTCATCATCATCAACATCATGAACATCATCATCACCATCCTCATCATCATCCTCACCATCAACATCATGAACATCATCATCATTCATCATCATCATCCTCATCCTCATCATCACCATCGACATCATGAACATCATCATCATTCATCATCATCATCCTCATCATCATCATCACCATCAACATCATGAACATCACCATCATCATCCTCATCGTCAACATCATGAACATCATCATCATTCATCATCATCATCATCCTCCTCCTCCTCATCATCATCACCTTCATCCTCGTGAACATCACCATCATCATCCTCATCATCATCAACATCAACATCATGAACATCATCATCATCATCATCAACATCATGAACATCATCATCCTCACCATCAACATCATGAACATCATCATCATTCATCATCATCATCCTCATCATCATCATCACCATCAACATCATGAACATCATCATCATTCATCATCATCATCCTCATCATCATCATCACCATCAACATCATGAACATCATCATCATCATCCTCATCATCATCCTCATCATCAACATCATGAACATCATCATCATTTGTCATCATCATCATCCTCATCATCATCATTATCATCACCTTCATCATCGTGAACATCATCATCATCATCCTCATCATCATCACCATCAACATCATGAACATCATCATGATCATGATCATCCTCATCATCATCAACATCATGAACATCCTCATCCTCATCCTCATCATTATCCTCACCATCAACATCATGAACATCATCATCATTCATCATCATCATCCTCGTCATCATCATCACCATCAACATCATGAACATCATCATCATTCATCATCATCATCCTCATCATCATCATCACCATCAACATCATGAACATCATCATCATTCATCATCATCATCCTCATCATCATCATCACCATCAACATCATGAACATCCTCATCCTCATCCTCATCATCATCCTCATCATCAACATCATGAACATCATCATCATTCATCATCATCATCATCATCACCTTCATCATCGTGAACATCATCATCATCATCCTCATCATCATCACCATCAACATCATGAACATCATCATCCTCATCATCATCAACATCATGATCATCCTCATGATCATCCTCACCATCAACATCATGAATATCATCATCATTCATCGTCATCATCCTCATCATCATCATCACCATCAACATCATGAACATCATCATCATTCATCATCCTCATCATCATCATCACCATCACCATCAACATCATGAACATCATCATCATCATCGTCATCATCATCCTCATCATCAACATCATGAACATCATCATCATTCATCATCATGATCATCCTCATCATTCATCATCCTCCTCCTCCTCCTCATCATCACCATCAACATCATGAACATCATCATCATCATCCTCATCCTCATCATCATCCTCATCATCATCACCATCAACATCATCCCCATCAACATCATGAACATCATCATGATCACCATCCTCATCATCATCACCATCAACATCATGAACATCATCATCATTCATCGTCATTCATCCTCATCATCATCATTGTGTGTAATTTATTTAAGTTTACTTTCTCCTTATAAATTGGATTTTGGATTACTAATATAAAATGATTTTAGTATATCTTCTTAGTTCATAATCTATTTTCAATTATTTATGAATAACTAGTCATGGAACATAAAGTTTAAATTTATCTTTTTCTTATAAAAACAATAATAGTTTAAATAAATTTTCTATATCTTTTTTATTTCATTTATTTATAAATGAATATTACCTCACCATGTTTTAAAATTTAAATATGTCACATTTTTAAAAGATAATCTTTAAATCACTACATCTAATGATTTTAGTTGATATTGTAATTACATTTAGCCGTGCACCCACCCCATTAACTGTGCTTAAACATATCGCGTGCGCGTTTTGCTTATACAAATCATGTACGCGTTTTTCTTATACATATCGTGTGCGCGTTTTTAGACTGTTAAAACAATGAATTGTCATTGTCCGAGAGCAACTTCACTGCGTTTTTATGAAAATTGCGATTAGCGTGCATTATTTTTCAAGAGCATGAGCCTGCCTGTGGAAATACTCACAATCTACACCATCTCCATCATTCTTTTTGTTATGCAGGTGCAGCATTGAGGACATCTTTCATGGTTGAGGAGCACACAGGATAAGATATCAAGCTTCAATGTCATTTCATGGTGATGGTGGATATAACTTTCATTTGCTTATTATTCAAGAGAACCAAAGGTAAATTTTTCCATTCATTATTGTTTTGATGGGAAATATGAACAATTGAGAAGGAATATTGAAGCACCTTGAAGGATCAATAGGTATAAAGAAAGTTAAAGGTTTGGAAGCTTGTAATTGATGAGCAACAAAAACAAACTATATTGACATTGATCATTGTGGTTATTGGGAATGTATGTAACTGAGGAAGAAAATAAGCAAGGAAGAAGAGACCTCAAGAAGTCATCGAAGAAGAGAAAGAAAAGAAAAGAATAGACATGGAAACTAATCCAAATCCAATTATAGAGGATACGACGGTTCATCCTATTAATCCAGCACAAGGAAAAATGAAGTATTCACTAGAAGGACCTTCAATTTCCACAATAGTTGTTGAAAAAGCACCCCATGGAAGTATTCAAGAAGCAAAACGTAGGTGCTCATTAGGGGATGTTTCAAATCCCACATCAAGTCAAAGTGATAAGTTACCATCTCAAGACGAAGCTCATGAAGAGGTGGTGTACATGGAGCCTACTGTTGAAGAGACGTTGGACGTGGAGCCTACTGTTGAAGAAGAAAATATTAATCGGACCAACGATGAGGATGTTGGACTTCCACCCTTTGAACTACCAAGAAGAGAGTGAAGGACAACAAGTTGTTGCTGAAACGCCAGAGCGTATTGTTGATGCACTAGATGATAGAAATCCAACCCCCTTACCTCCATTAGAAAGCACACGTTGAAGAACTCATAAGCGTATACAAGTTGATAAAGGACTCCTCAATTCCATTGAAGGTACGGTATCTAAACGTAGTATTGCTTATCAAACTCAATAGATACTAAATAAATATTTTGTTTCTAAATGTGATGGAGATCAATGTAGATTATTTTTATCATTGTTAAAATCTAGGGGCATGAATATTGTTAGGAAATCGTTAGGGATAAAGATGATAAAGCCTTCTGGACCAAGTTCTTATATAGTTAAAAGCTTAGTAGATGCCTTTGGTAAAATTGGTAAGAACACATGGTCAAAGGACCGCAATGCAGCTCGTCGTGTGTTGTCACAAGCAATTGTAAATAAGAACACCAAGCTCCTTCGTTTTCTCAAGCCTACATCTAAACTAGTTAATTTGAATGTAAAAACCCTATGTAGGTATTCTATTAGAAGAGAACATCTTGACACAACCGCCCAGACAGATTTTTGGGCCTTTATTGGTCGGTTGCCACGTCGTGACATGAAGTTAGTTGATGCAGTAAAGGGACTAGTGCAGATTTTTTTCCATGATCACACAAGGCCTTCTTCAAACCAGAAGGATGTACTAAAACTGAAAAGGGGTTCAAAGGACCATGAATCATATATTAAGCATCTTCTTGATATAACATAGACAGAACTATACGAGAAATTTAGGAATGAACATAGACAATTGAATTTGGGGCAAAGATCTTTTGAGAAATGTAAGCCCTTGTATGTTAGAGTAAATACTCTTCGTAACACTTGTTGTTGTAGATACCATGTAGAATATGAATATTACTATGAAACATTTTTGTACATTCGTCGTGTGTTGCATACTAACCATGTGCAGGATTGCTCCTTGACAATACCACCAACCTCATCAAGAGAATTCATTCATAGTATCATGTGCAATAGGCCTGAGGGGCAAACTTACTATGCAAAATCCTGTTTGGATGGAACTTGCTCCAACTGTGCTGGAATGGCATTATTGAGCCAATGTATGCACGAGACTGGAGACAATGAATTTGGGAATATGGTTACAGACATGAAAAGTTTCAAATATATCAGCTATGAAATAGTCCCAGGGAAAGAAAGAAAAAAAATACAATTGGTGACATCTAAGGTACATGCATTTATCTATAAATTTATGTTTGAACAGTTGCATTTCATTCCTTACTTACAAAAAAACCTGATATTGAGATCATTTTGTGTCAACAGGTACAAGTTAGTGTCTTCGTCAAGGAATCTATTGAAAAGACACGTCAATATGTTCAGCATGTGCACTTGGCACGATGGAAGGATGAGAAGTTTAGAATATGCATAGATACATTTCCTCGTGGTACTATACTTTCAATTGTTGATTTTGCCGAGAACTACACTCTGCAACCTCAAAATGACATCCAAAGTCAGTATTATCACTCTGAGTAGGTTTCCTTGATGGTGCATATCACATATAGGCATGGCCCAAATAGTAGTGAAGAGCAAAGAGAAATTCTAAAGGAATATCATTTCTACATAAATGATGATAGGTGCCATGACTTCCACTATGTATGTCATTGCTTCATCATGTTGTATGATCATTTGAAGGGTAGGAACATACAGATGGATCGACACTGGATTTGGTCTGATGGATGTGATGGTCAGTTAAAAAATGCACGCATATTTCAATGGTTGTGTTCATTGCATAAAAAATACAAAGTTCCACATATGTGGAACTATTTTGAGACTGGGCATTGTAAAGGAGAGAATGATGGAGCCGGAGCATGTGTCAAAACAACCCTACGAAGAGAGGAATTGAAATTATCTACAATATCTACTATTCGAAATGCTCAATCTATAGTCAGGTGGTGCACGTTAGTAATGGGAGAGGAATCGGCTATGCGAGTAGAATCCACAAGAAAGAGACATGTGGAGATATTTTTTTGGGAGGTGGTATACATAGATCGTTCACATGCATGGGAATGCAAGATTGTTCCTGGCACTCGTGGATTTCATTTGGTTTGAAGTTCTGATAACCCAGTATTTGAGATTTGGACCAGAAAACTCGCTTGTTTTTGCCTGCCTTGCTGTGATGGTGACTGGGATGTTTGTGAATCATTGGATTGGTTTGATGGATGGGATCGCATATCACTTCCACTTGATCAATGTGCAATTGTTGAGTTAACTCCATTGGAAGAAGACCAATCGTCTATTTCTATATATTTTGATCATGTATCAGACCTTGTACAAACTGGTATGATGCATTTCCTTAACATTTTCTTGTTAAATTTACATAGTCTTGAAACTCACATTAATGGCCTTGTATCACATGGAAAATATTTGATCATATACCTACAATCATACTATGCAGGACACATATACGCAGTGGTTGCCTCAAAATATTGTGAATGGGGTGGTGATTACTAGTTGGCATGTTGTATAGAGGGAAAGAAAACCCTCATTATGTCCACGACTGATGATGAAAACAACCACTTCCTCACTGGGTCTATCGTTGTTAAAGGTGAATACCTTACACATGACAACAATGCAAGAAAGAAGGGTGGATATTTTTACAAGAATTACAAACTAGGTGAAAGTGTGTATCACTTTACCAACTTAATCATTGGTACAAACCTCTAGGTACGAACAATGCCTAGCCGAAATTCATCGAAGGCACGCTACTTCTTACCGGATACAGAGCACGAGAGACTAATGGAGACCATCATTATAAGAGATGATCCGAAGGGCTTGGTTGTATTATAATAGGCGGGATCTAGCATGATGAGGTATGTATCATAATTTAAATTTCCCCATGTATGTTTCTTATGAATATGTCAATTTTGTGTTCTTGATATGCAAAATTTTCCATAATGTTGTTTATAAATATGCCAAAAGTTCTCTTGTATGTCAAGTTAATGAACATGCCAAATTTTACATATGATCAATAAACCATATATATCAATCATATGAACATTTCAAGATCTCATTCACATGATATACATAACATTAGAATACATACATGTACCTCTGTAGGTCATACCTATCAAAGTTCTTTGTAGGCTCTCTTACAGGACTAAAACCCTAATTTTTTAAGTAGGTAATATTGTCAATATTTTCAGCCAATATATACAACTAGGATGATGGAAACAATATGCCGCAATGATAAACTTATGTTTTAAGTCTTGTATAATTTCCTTCTTGACAACTCACCTCTTATACCCGCATGTCCATTGCCAAAGGGGTAGTGCCTAGTAGTGTTGGAATTTCATCTCATTTTTTTTTATTGAGAAGTTTAATTTCTACTTAAAAGATAATAAAAGATAATAAAAGATAATAAGAGATTTATTTAACTTTGTTTTTAGTTGATTACATTTTTTTGAACATTGAAAGTGGAAGAAAATAACCTACTAATATTGACACAAACAACTCAAAAGTAACATGCTTCAACATTATGCATATGAAGTGTTCAAAAGTAACATGCGCTAAAATTATGCATGTGAAGTAGGTAAACATCATGCATGTGAAAATATTAAGTGATAAACTTAATAAACAAACAAAATTTGGAACCTCTCATGCTTTCGAAAGGTTAATGTTTCATATGCATAATAGAAAATTTTGGGAGGCTGACATGTTGGGTCATTGGTGTACTTGAAATTGTGATATTTTAGCTAAGGGGGGGGCCTCTACCTCCTGTCCATTGCCCGATGACCTTCGTTTACGGTGGTTTCTGAAGCTAGGGTTTCACTCAATAGGGGACAATGCAGTCACGCCGACGAGGGCCAAAGCTGGAAATCCATGGATGGTGGGGATGCGGTTGGTGTTGCCATATTTCCCATGCCCAAACACGCTAGCAGGAGTTGACGAAATTCAAAATTGCCGCTCCGTGAGGTTTTTTGCGCACCGGGCCCAAGTCCACCATAGATCGATGCTCGGGCCATCGATTGATGAACCGTCGATTCTGTTGGATTCGTGATGTGGGATTTTAGCTAGGGGGGGGGCTCTCCCTCTTGTCCATTTCCCGATGACCTCCGTCTATGGTGGTTTCTGAAGCTAGGGTTTCGCTCAGTAAGGGACAATGCAGGCACGCCAACGAGGGAAAAATATGGAAAGCCACGGATGGTGGGGATGTAGTTGGCATTGCCATATTTCCCATGCCCAAACACACTAGCAGGAGTTGACGGAATTCAAAATTGTCGCTCCGTGAGGTTTTTTGCGCACCTAGCTCAAGTCCACCGGGTGTCCCTGAACGGTATCTGGAGGTGACTTGCAACTCTCCATAGATCGATGCTCAGGCCTCCAATCGATGAACCATCGATTCTGTTGGATTCGTGACGTGGGATTTTAGCTAGGGGGGGGCCTTTCCCTCCTATCCATTTCCCGATGACCTCTGTCTATGGTGGTTTATGAAGCTAGGGTTTTGCTCAGTAGAGGACAATGTAGTCACGCCAACAAGGGACAAAGCTGGAAAGCCACGGATGGTGGGGATGTGGTTGGTGTTGCCATATTTCCCATGCCCAAACACGCTAGCAGGAGTTGACAAAATTCAAAATTGCCACTCCGTGAGGTTTTTTGCGCATCGAGCCCAAGTCCACCAAGTGTCCCTGAATGGTATCTAGAGGTGACCTGCAACTCGCCATAGATCGATGCTCGGGCCTCCGATCGATGAAACGTTGATTTTGTTGGATTCGTGACATGGGATTTTAGCTAGGGAGGGGCCTCTCCCTCCTGTCCATTGCCTGATGACCTCCATCTACGGTGGTTTCTGAAGCTAGGGTTTCACTCAGTAGGGGACAATGCAGTCACGCCAATGAGGGCCAAAGCTGGAAATCCATGGATGGTGGGAATGCGGTTGGCATTGCCATATTTCCCATGCCCAAACACGCTAGTAGGAGTTGACAGAATTCAAAATTGCCGCTCCGTGAGGTTTTTTGCGCACCGGGCCCAAGTCCACTAGGTGTCCCTGAACAGTATCTGGAGGCGACCTGCAACTCGCCATAGATCGATGCTCAGGCCTCCGATCGACGAACCATCAATTCCATTGGATTCGTGATGTGGGATTTTAGCTAGCGGGGGGCCTCTCCCTCCTATCCATTGCCCAGTGACCTCCGTCTACGATGGTTTCTAAAGCTAGGGTTTCGCTCAGTAGGGACAATGCAGTCACGCCAATGAGAGCCAAAGCTAGACAATGCATTTCATGCCAACGAAGGCCAAACTTGGAAAACCCTATCCCTAACTAGGGTTTATTGTTTAACATGCATGGCCCATTACCATAACCCTACCAAGGAAACCCTAATCCTAACCCTAATCTTATCTTACTGTCACAACTCAATTCAGAATCAATCTAATGTTGAACTCAACTTTTTCAAATCCGATGGACTTATGCTTCAAATCATGTTGATTCACAAAGTTGGTTCTTAGTCTTTGGATTCTATTGTAGTTCCTTTAATGTTGAGTGATTAGTGATTGGGTGCATGAGGTTTGTTGAATAGTGTTGTTGGTTGTTGATGAAATGTGAAGCATGTATTACACTTAGTTTTATTAAATTACACTTGAGCATTGACTTGTAATTTAATGAATCCAAACTCACAATTTTTAATTAGATATATCCAATTGGTGTGCAAGTATTGAGTTCATTGAAACCTTGAAATACATTGTATTGCACTTATATTTATTAAATTACATGATCAAGAACTTTGACTTTAGTGTGCATGTAATGAGATCATTGAAACCTTTAAATATAATAGTTTTTTCTTTTGACATAGTGCATTCATAGGTAATAGATAATCCTCACAAATCAATACAATAGATTGACACAAGAACATGTGGAAACCAAAGAACAAATTTAAAGTGAAATGTATCATTCATTTATAACTGAAATGTCAATGTACATGTCTCCAAAAGTACATATATATCCAAAAGTATCGAAAAGTACATATATATCCAAAAGTAACCAGAAGTACATGTGTCTCCACAACTATACAAGACTATCCAAGCCACATGTACATGTATCCAAAACTATCCAAGCCACATGAAAATGTAAGTGAAATGTCAATGTACATGTAAGTGAAATCTCAATGTACATGTATCCAAAACTGTCCAAGCCACATGTACATTTATTGATATGTACATATCACATAAGACACATCAAAACTCTAGCTTCCTCTTGTTCTTTCTTGAGGGTGATCCTGTAGGCGCAACTATAGGACCAGTGTGCATCTCTGGATCCTGCAAATTAAATATCAATTGTTAAATTCAACTAACTATGTACTAATACATTAGCTCAATAAAATACCATATCTAAATTAACTCAAAAATTATGAAAATGTTAATGGACATTGCATTAAACAATTGTTCATTAATAGACATCTCACCTCAGTGAGAGACCGTGACAAAGGGGATTGTGTTTCTTTTGTAGCAGATGGAGCTATTGGTTGAACATGAAGGATGGTCGCACCCATGGTCGAACCAAAGGGGGCAGGAACTGGTGGTGGTGGTGGTGGCTACAATCACCAAATCTTGAAATAGTTAGAAATGTGCATGAATAAACAATAGACAACAATAACACACTATGTCTATATCATGTTCAAATAGTTGTACCTCTATGTGGCTTGTTGTTATTGCACATACCACATTGACTGTTGCATCAATAACTCTTGCTGATGGTGGCTACAATCACCAAATGTTGAAATAGTTAGACATGCATGAATAAACATACACCAACAATAATAAACTATGTAACGATCATGTTGAAATAGTTGTACCTCTGTGTGACTTGTTGCTATTGTAGATGCAGCACTAACTGCTGCATCAACCATCCCTGCAAGGTTTTCAATAGTAAACTCTGGCTCCCGATGCAGTAAACATACAAATCAAACATTAACAAAACATTTTATGCACTGGATTTCAAGTTAACCAAGAAATATCATCGAATGATATACAAATTACCATGGTATCAGTATCTCCATGGTCGTGGACAACTTCACTCTTTCTAGGAGTAGGCCGTCTCATATACACTTGACCCTTGTTCACATATGGCCTATGAGGAGATACAACTCCAGGAAATGGTCCAAGTGTTTCGGTTGGTGCCTATAGTCAACAAGAGTTCATGTAGCTAGACATGCATGATTCAACGAACATACATGTATTTAAAAAATGACATTTTTTAAATGTTTAAAATGTTTACCTCCATCACTGCTTTCCCTCGTGAAGGATCTGGCATATGCCTAGATATTTCCCTGGTCGATACGACCATGGATCCTACCTCCATCACTGCTTTCCCCCGTGAAGGATCCGACATCTGCAAGTTTAATAATTGTAAATATTAGACCGTAGATAACATTAGTGAACTAACATGTACAGTATGTGGAAATTAACAAATTAACAAGTATTAAAAAACTGAAATTTTAAAATGTTTACCTCGGTGTGAGATACGACAATGGGTGCTATAGGAATCTCTCCACCAACCAAGGGATCAGTGGATGGAATGTCATGCCCCTGTTTAGAGTGTGGAACATGATACTCTGGTGTGTCACTGCCAGCATAAAGCATCAACTGCAAGTTCACAAAATTAATATATTAGCTCAAACTATACATATGTGTGCAAAGAGGAAAATAAATGAAGAATTTATTACAATTAACCATATACATACATCACTCAAAAACCCACTGAAGACAACATCTAATGAAAGACCATAGCATGGATGACCACACGATGTGCACTCGTGAGGCTCAAAAGTAGGCTGGGAATGTGCTGATGGTGCTGCACTAGTAGATGGTCCTGTAGTAGATGGGGGTACTGCACTAGTGGGTGGTACTACACTAGAAGATGGTCTTGCACCATGACGACCTAGTGTATGTACCAAACCAGGGACAGATGTCCCTTCCTCACCCATATGTTGAACCATAGTGCTATGGCGAACAATGGCCTGTGCCAAACTCAAAAATGCATCATGTGTCTGTGGAATAACATGATGTACAGGTGTGACATTTGGCCTAGGAAACTGCCTGCGAGGTGCAGGGATAGGGCGATCAACGTCTCGAATCCTGGCATTGGGTCGGTTTTGGGGAATCCCCCCACCGATCCCCTGAAATGCCAATATATCAAAATATTTTACGTGTTTACCCAACACAAACTCTGCATACATCTTCTGAAGGAAGTACAAGGGGATTTCCCTGTTGTTGTGTGGTGGCATATCAAAAACCATATACCATATGTCCATCCAGTTATCAACAAATGGTTGATATGTGCACCACTTGATAGAGAGATGTGGCCTATTTGCATTTGGGATTTCCCCCATGCGAGGTTCCTTAAACAATGAAAATATATGCTCTTTGGTAATTTTCAACTTTTTTATTGCACTGTAGCTAAGCCCATCAGCGTACTCACGTCTTTTTCTTTCTCTATATGAAGTAATATCATATAGTATGTTGTTTGACAATGTAATAGTCTCAACAATTGCATCCAAAGTGGATGCAAGTGAACGTCGAATCCTATCACCACCACTAAAAGCAGTATTGAGACCTCTCAACTGGGTAAGCTCAATCAATATTTCAGCATTGGTGTCCATAGCCGCAACTGCAATAAAAAAATCAATAAAGAAATAATTAGAAACGTATACATGCTATATAATGACATCTCTTCAAAATTGAAAATGTAAATTAAGGAAAACTCAAGTTACAAGCAATTTAATGGTATTCACTTACATACATTTAAAACTTAAAATTAAACATTTAAAAATTAAATAGTGAGTTTCGTTCAACTTCTTTCTAGAAGTTAAGGCACTTCTTCACCCTCATTGGTGACTTTTCCACGCACACTTGGGTTTAAACTTCTTTGAATTTAAAAGTGCTATTTTGACATGTTTTGGCCTTTACGTCCCTTGGATATGTAAAAGAAAGGGGCAAGGGACTATTAGGACATGTGAGGCAAGAAAAGGGGTGATACAAGGATGCCACCATATATTATATAATTGAATCGATCATGGTTGGGAACACTCTCACGACGCACTCTAGGTAGTCCATGGGTGTTCACCATTTCCATTGTTGTATGACCATGGAAACCAACCAAAAGTTACATGGAAAATGGAGAATTTGTGGACTGGACTACAATTGGTTGTAGATGAGCTTAGAGTCTCGACATGTAGAAATATATTACCCATTGTTTTTGCTATTTTAAAAAATGGTTGATAAACCTAGTGATGTAGGGGCATAGACTGATCTAGCATAGTCATTTATGTCTTTGCTAGATCAAGAGATCTCAGGGAGACCTAGGGTCTCACATGTTTCTAATTTTCTTTATTATGTTTATAGGATAATCCCTTGGGAGATCTAGGGATATGGGTAGTCAAATGTCAGAAAGCTGGCATTATGTAAAAAACCAATCCACATTTCAGGCATATGATATAGGGAGTGGTCACCTTTCCTCAACACTTCGTGGTGATTATGACTTTATAAATTGTCGTTCATTCAACTCTCAGGATCAAGTAGATCTCTTGAATTAAATGTTGTTGTGAGATTTTATAGCTTATAAATTTACTCCAGTTGTTGTATATGACTCTATGTATGTCTGGGACATTCATAATGAATAGGTCAATGGATTCACATGGTATTGTTGAGTATTGATATTCTTCTAGAAA
>LPNX010133826.1:0-101988 GCA_001517045.1 Pseudotsuga menziesii
GCAGAGGAACTGAAGAATGTGCTGAACAGTTGAACAGAACAAAGGAGCAGAGAGCCGATGTTGAATAGAGTAGAGTGGTTTGGTAAGTAGAGACATATCTGTATTGTTTCATTTTGATTCTATTGGAAAGTATAGCAAATAAGGTAGGTAGGGAGGTTCTAGGGGATACTTTATGTCTCTGTCTGCAAGTGGGTTCTTGTAGTAATTGAAGATTGGTGTCTTCACCCAGTTGGTGCTGGGTCATAGTGAGAGTTGATGCTCTCAGCAAGTTGGTGCTTGCATCTAGAGGTTGTAGCCTCTTTGAGTCAGTGCTCAAATAAGAAGTGATGTACAGCCATTGAAGCCTTTGAAATCATAAGAAGAAGAGGTTTTTTCCTTATGGGTTTCCTCATGAAATATCTGTGTATCATATATGTGATTATATGTTGTGATTGAATGCTGTGTTTTATGTTATCTTCTCTTATGTTTATAACTATGAATTCATAGCAAAGATTGAATGCCATAAAGGTTATTGATTCTAAATTAAAATAAGTATATTGGTAACAAATCTTAACTAACTGATTCACCCCCCCTCTCAGTTAGTTTATACCTGTAACAATTGGTTTTAGAGCAGCGTTCCTTTTGGTTAAGGTAGATCCTAAAGAGTTAAAATGGCTAGTCAAGATGGATCAATAAACAAAGCACCCATATTTGATGGTAAAAATTTTTCTTTCTAGAAGGTTAGGATGAGAACATACTTAATGTCCCTAGGTGCTGATGTTTGGGAAGTAGTAGAGACTGGGTATGCAAAACCTATTTTGTTGGCATCCAAAGATGATAAGCTAGATTTCAATTTCAATGCAAAAGCAATGAATGCTATTCTGAGTGGTCTTGCTGAAACTAAATTTGTAAAAGTAATGCATCTTGATTCTACCAAAGAAATGTGGGATAAGCTTATTAGCAGCTATGAAGGAAATGATAAAGTTAAAAATGCCAAGTTGCAGACTCATAGGCTAAGATTTCAACAACTGAAAATGAATGAAGATGAAAGTATTAGTAAATTTTTCCTGAGAGTTGATGAGTTAGTAAATGCTATGAGAGCTCTTGGTGAAAAAATAAGTGATGATGATACCTTCCTTGTTCATAAAATCCTGAGATATATGCCTAACAGATTCAACCCTAAAGTCTCAGCTATAGAAGAAATGAGTTATCTTAAAACATTATCTCATGACCAATTACTAGGAATTTTGAGAGCCTATGAAATGAGGATTAGTAAAGACCAAAACACATCCAGAGAAGCCTCTTTTAAAGCTAAAAAGACTACAGAGGCAGATGTGGATGAAATAGAAGCAAAATTTGTGAGAAGACTGAAAACGTGGTCAAGGAAATACAAAGGCAAACTTCCTTTCAAATGTTTTAACTGTTGTAAAACAGGACACTTTGCTGCTAAATGCCCTCATATGAGGAAAGAGCAGAGTTCTGTAGATGAAGAGAAATTTCTAAAGAATAGGTATAGTAAAGAAAACAAGTACAAGAAAAAAATTCTACGTGTGAATGATGATGAATCTACAGAAACTTCAGAAAGTGAATCCTCCCATGAAGACAAAGAGAATGATTTCATGCTTATGGCTGTAGAGGATCTAGATGTGAGTTGTACAGAGATGAATGATGAAGATGCCATTGTGGAAATGGAGGGAGAGCTGATGAGTGCTTTAGAGGAGATTGATAGAATAAGAATAAAGAAAACAAAACAAAAAAAGCTATTAATCCAGTATGAAACCAATGGAAAAGACATCTCTCTAATAAAGCTAGAGCTGGAAGAGGCAAAGAAAATTGAAGAGACTCTAAAACAACAGCTAGCTAAAAGCAAAACCAGATGTGAACATATACAAAGAAGTAGTAACTGTTAAGAAGGATTTAGAAAAATTTCAAGCCTTATATCATCATAATATCTCTAGTATCAAAGCTTTAGAAGAGCTAAATAACATTCTAAACAGACAGAGGTCACCTTAGATTAAGTTTGGTCTAGGCTATGGTCAAGGAGCAAGTAGCAGTGATTCAAAAAGCAAAGAATCATCAAACTTGATTAACTTTTAGAACAGCAAGCAGGCAGAAATCCCCAGAATAATAAATGCTGAAGCATGTAAAGACAATAATGAAAATCAATCAAAGAGTGTTAAAAAGAAAGAGAATACCGATCTAAATAGCAAACCGGTACAGTCAAGAGTTCATGAAAAAGAGCCATATAACATAATCAAGTATGTAGATCAGAATTACAATTATGAGCATCGTAACTCAATACATTATTTTTCTAGAAATCCACCGAGAGATAGGTATGCTAATTTCTTCAATGGTTATTGTTTCTGCTATTCTAACTTTGGGCACAGAGCTATCAATTGTTTTTACAATTTCAGAAACATTCAGAGAAGGATGTCAAATAACAAACAGATGATACATCAATCAACGTATAATCATATGGGTCATGTATCTCAATCAGCTGTTAAAAGAAGAATGCAAAACAGAAATACTAACCCGTTTGATATTCTATACAACGAAACAGAATTTTACATATGTCACAACTTTGGGCATAAAGCTATAGAATGTAACTTGAAAGAGAACAAAACAGAACCAAAGATGAAATATACAGCTGAACGAAATGTATGGAGGAAGAAGAAAGAGAGTCCTCATTGTAATCTTGTGCTCTCAGTTCAGAAATAGAAGAATCCTTGGTACATTGATAGTGGATGTTCAAAACATATGTCAGGAGATAAAGAGAAGTTTATTTCTATGTCAGAGCAAAAATATGGGAACGTAACATTTGGAAACGATGTACCAAGAAATATCAGAGGCAAGGGAATGGTTAGTCTTAGCAATGGTAAAGGAAAGGCTCAAGATGTGTTATTTGTAGATGGGTTGAAGCACAACCTTCTCAATGTGAGTCAAATGTGTGACAAAGGGTGTGAAATCCTGTTCACTGCTAAAGATTGTAAAAAAAAAAAAAATTCCTCAGGAAAACTGGTTGCCAAAGGAATAGGAACTGAGAATAATGTTTACATTTTAAAAGAAGAAAAAGAAGAGTGTTATCTCAGCAAATATGATGAAAGCTGGCTGTGGCATAGAAGACTGGGACATCTACATTTTGATCATCTAATAAAACTCAAAAACAGAGCAGCAGTAAGGGACTTTCCAGAAATATCTAAACCATGTGATGAAGTGTGTAAACCTTGTCAGATGGGGAAGTTAACCAGAACATAGTTTAAGTCAAAGAGTGTTCCCTCCACAAATAAGCCTCTTCAACTAGTTCATCTGGATCTGTGTGGCCCATCAAGGAAAGAAGGCACAGGTAAGGAGAACTATTTCATGCTCGTGATTGATGACTATTCCAGACAAACATGGGTTGCATTCCTTAAAGAGAAGTCTAAAGCATTTGCTAAATTCAATATATTTAAATCCCTGACTGAAAATCAGACTGGAAGAAAGATTAAAGCTATCAGATCTGATAGAGGAGGAGAATTCAGTTCAAGACAGTTCAAAGAATTCTGTGATGAGCATGGCATTAGGGAAGAATATACAATGGTAGGAACTCCTCAGCAAAATGGAGTGGTAGAAAGAAAAAACAGAACAGTCCAACAGATGGCCATATCAATGATGAACGAAAAGGATATTTCTCAAGGCTTCTGGGTGGAAGCTATCCATACACCTGTGCACATTCTTAACAAAGCTCATTTGAGACCAAACAATGACAAAACACCATATTATTTATGGTTTGGAAGACCTGCAACCATTAAACATTTCAGAGTTTTTGGGAGTAAATGCTATATCAAGAATAATGATGAAAATTTCGGCAAGTATAATGACAGAGAAAATGAAGGAATCTTTTTAGGATATGCTACAGAAAGCAAAGGCTATAGGTGTTATAACAAGAGGCTGCATAAAATAGTAGATTGCATAGATGTGAAAGTATATGAAGATTGTCATGGAAATATCAATCAAAGAAATGATGAAGATTCATGTTTGGAAGATACAAATGAAGAGATAGAAGAACAGGTCCAAGAATGCCAGAAGGAAGAATCTGAATCATCAGAGTATGAGGAAGCTAAACCTGAACAGCACATTGTACAATCTTCTTCCAGAATGATTAGAAAAAATCACCCTGAAAGCCAAATCATTGGTGATGAGAATAAAGGTGTTCAGACTAGAAGAAAGATTTTACAGGAATCTGAACAGTCTCATATTTCTCTTCTCTCTACAATTGAGCCCCAATGTTTTAATGAATCCAGCAAAGACAAAGACTGGGTAGCAGCCATGAATGAAGAGTTGGATCAGATTGAGAAGAATAGCACTTGGGAACTTGTTCCTAGGCCATCAGACAAGAATGTGATTGGTTCCAAATGGGTATATAAGAATAAATTAAATGAACAAGGACAGATTGTAAGGAATAAAGCAAGACTGGTTTGTAAAGGTTATGCTCAGATTGAAGGACAAGACTTCGATGAAACATTTGCTCCAGTGGAAAGAATGGAGTCTATCAGAATGTTTCTAGCCTATGCTTGTTACAAATGATTTAGAGTATACCAGATGTATGTCAAGTCAGCATTTCTCAATGGAAATTTAGAAGAAGAAGTGTATGTGGAGCAACCTGAAGGATTTTCACTCACAGATAAATCTGACTATGTATGCAAACTGAAAAAGGCTTTTTATGGGTTGAAGCAAGCACCTAGAGCCTGGTATGCCAGACTGGACAAATATCTACAAGACAAAGGCTTCAAGAGAGGTTCTATTGACAACAATTTATATATCAAAACTGAATGTGATGACTTGCTAATTGTATTGGTTTATGTTGATGACATCATCTTTGGCTGTACTAATAATATTTCTGTTCAATGGTTTACTAACTCTATGAAATTTGAGTTCGAAATGTCAATGATTGGTGAGTTGTCCTATTTCCTTGGTCTTCAAATCTATCAGAAACCTGAAGGTATGTTTCTTTCTCAAGAAAATTATCTAAATGAGATGTTAAATAAGTTTCGAATGGAATACTCCACACCTGTGAGTACACCCATGGTCAGTGGCTGCAAGTTGAGCAGAGATGATTCTTCACCTGAAGTGGATCAAAAGATGTACAGATCTAAGATAGGAAGTTTGTTATATATTACTGCATCAAGACCTGATATCATGCATGCTATTGGGATGGTAGGAAGGTTTCAAGCTGCTCCTAAATAGAGTCATCTACTAGATGTGAAACGTATATTCAAATACCTGAAAGGTACGCTCTCTTATGGTCTGTGGTATCCCAGAAATCAGAACTTTCAGCTAATAACATATTCAGATGCAGATTGGGATAATTGTGTAGATGAATGAAAAAGTACAAGTGGCAGAGCATTCTTCTTGGGAGAGTCTTTGGTTGCCTGGCTAAGTAAAAAACAAAGTTCCATTTCTTTATCTACTACTGAAGCAGAGTACATAGCTACTGCTACTTGCTGTACTCAAATTTTATGGATGGTTCAATCTCTTGCTGATATAGACGTAAAGTATTCTGAGCCTATTCCCATTCACTGTGACAATACTAGTGCTATCAGTGTTTCCAAGAATCTTGTTCTTCATTCTAAAACTAAACACATTCCCATAAAGTACCATTTCTTGCGCGAACAAGTGGCTACTCAAGCAGTGTTGTTGCTTTATATTCCTTCTATCGAACAGATTGCTGATATTTTTACTAAGCCTTTACCCACAGCTCAGTTTGAATATCTGCGTCAGAAGCTGGGTGTTCAGTCCTTGCCTCAGTAACTCATGCATTATGTTAAGGGGAGTCTGTGTTTATTGTATATCTTATTTTTGGTTATAGCATGGAATGGCAGTTCATTTTCTTAGTGCATCTTGTCAGGGGGAGACTAGTCATCAGACATACCATATCTGCCCAGGTTTATCCTTTGTCCTTGATGTCAAAGGGGGATAAATGTGACCAGTTGAATGAGATATTTCCATCAATGTCAAAGGGGGAGTTGTTGGAATATATTTCAGAGTGGTGTGTTCTGAACTAGTAGATGGTAGCTAGTGCTCAGTCTTAAAGTTTTAATGTATTGTCATTGATGGCAATCTGCTATAAAGAGAAGGGGAACTGATGTCAAATGGATGTGGCAATCTACTGAAAAAGAGGCAGGCATGCAGGTATCAATGGAGGAAATTGAACAGTGGGAGGTGCTAGAAATTCAGACTAAATCAAAAATTGGAAAAACTCTTAATCCTGTTGAGCGGGTGGGAAAAAACTCTTAATCGAAAATTGAAAAATATTTACATCGGAAGCTGAATGACTTTCCTAGCCACAACGACAGAAAAGCAAAGGATAAAGACGTGCGACTAAAAGACTGATAAGCATCGGCAGTCAGAGCGTTTTTGACTTCAGACGCGGAGTTGCTTTGGGAGCCGTAATGGAAGAAGCAACAAAGACAAGTCATCCAAATAAATTGAAAGATATTTACATCGAAAGATGAATGAATTTCCCAGCCACAATGGTGGAAAAGGAAAGGTTAAAGACGCGCGCGACTAAGAGACTGATAAGCATCGGCAGTCGGAACGCTTTGGAATTCGGATGCGTAGTTTCTTTGGGAGCCGCAACGGTGGAAGCATAGTGTATTTCTCATCCACAACAGCGGAAGTCCACAACTTAACAATCAGCCGACTAAGGCAAATACATCGGAGAAGAATACCGAGACTGAAGCCGATTAGCTTTTCGCAACGGCGGGGGTATAAGCAAGTAAACTTCCGATGAATTTAAACAAGCAACGGCTCAACTCCAGCATTGGACACGATCTTTCTGAAGAATCATGAGATGTCTATCTTTCAAGCAATTGATGACCAAAACTGCAGAAGGAGATGAACAACACAGATGGCTTAATGAGCAGAGGAAGTCTCCATATTCAGAATCGAGCCCAGGGCTCTTTGAACTGGAAGCAGTGGAACATGAAAAGTCTAGCACAGTGGAATGCAGAGAGTCAGGCAAGCTGGGTATTCGAAGGGTCTTTCAGTTAGAGATGTTGAGAATCTATGGTATTCTTGGAATGTGAATCATTTTTGTACAGATCAGTGTTCGTCCATAACCATTTCTGTAATGAATGGAGAGAATGAGAACCGACTGAAATTTATATATATATATATTATAGCAAGCAAAAATGTTAGTCAGTTTTTTCTAGAGGAGAGTAATGGTGTACAGAGAGGGCAGAGCAACAAATCAGAGGAACTGAAGAATGTGCTGAACAGTTGAACAGAACAAAGGAGCAGAGAGCCGATGTTGAATAGAGCAGAGTGGTTTGGTAAGCAGAGACATATCTGTATTGTTGCATTTTGATTCTATTGGAAATTCTATCAAATAAGGGAGGTAGGGAGGTGCTAGGGGAGACTTTATGTCTCTATCTACAAGTGGGTGCTTGTAGTAATTAAAGATTGGTGTCTTCACCCAGTTGGTGCTGGGTCACAGTGAGAGTTGATGCTCTCAGCAAGTTGGTGCTTTCATCTATAGGTTGCAGCCTCTTTGAGTCGGTGCTCAAATAAGAAGTGATGTACAGCCATTGAATCCTTTGACATCATAAGAAGAAGAGGTTTTTCCCTTATGGGTTTTCTCGTGAAATATCTATGTATCATATATGTGATTGAATGCTGTGGTTTATGTTATATTCTCTTATGTTTATAACTCTGAATTCATAGCAAAGATTGATTGCCATAAAGGTTATTGATTCTAAGTTAAAAGAAGTATATTGGTAACAAATCTTAACTAACTGATTCAACCCCCCTCTCAGTTAGTTTATACCTGTAACAGAAAGTTGTCTACAATCTTATGTAAAATAGTAATACATTTAACCCATAGTTATATGGTGGTGTATTTACTTTGGTAAAGTATTTGTCCATGGTATTGTATTAAGAGATGTTATTTTGGAGAATTATATTATCCCACATGCAATATGTGCGAGTGATTCCTCCTCATCTCTTAGTATATAATAGGGTCAAGTGAGTCTCTACAGATCATGCATTATTGATGTAGTAGTAGTACTAATGTGAAACTATTTTACATCATCTATATTATTTGGGGTATTTGTGCTTTTCTTTCTTGTAAGATTGGAGAATAAATTCTGGAGATAATAGAATACCACCTTCCCATGGATGTAACCCATTAGGGTGAACCACGTATATCGGTGTTCTCTTGTCCTTTTCTTTTTCTGTACTTATATTTTATGATATGTTGCTAGTTTCTTAGATAGGTTAACTAGTTTAGCTTGAATCTACTATTCTAACAGTAATCACTCATATGTCCTCATCCTTCTTCCCATTGAGGATGAATTTCAATTGATAATCCATTGGACATAGGATCACAATCCTGGTAAATTTCCAAAGGGCCTTAATTTTTAGCAAAGTATCCATATATTGTGTCATATTCCATTGTTGTGACCATTCTATATCGCAACTTCTTTTGTGGAAGCCATAATGCTAATATGTCAATATAAACCTTGATACAATCTATCAATAAAAACCCATGGTCAATCACAAATAGATCTAGATCAATAGACTGTGTGTGTCTAGTTGAAACCTCAAAATACTTGTACACAACATGTTATGATTCAAACCAATAATTCTAATACCATATTGGAAAAATCAAGGAATTAGAATAATCAGAGAGATAATTATTCCAATAAGCAGTGGTGTTGATAAACACCTCTTAAACACTTAAGCACAACATATCACAATCAGTGATACATCTAAATGAATTATTTATTAGCCACAATTTTCCATATATATTGAAAGCATAGGGTCATCCTTTTATCCAAGATGTAACCAAACCCCTTGAACTAAGGAAGAATGTGTTAACACATATATTTAGCACAGGGATGAAAAAAACCATGATGAAGGAGAAATAATAGTGGCTTGTCAAACTTTGGTTAAATGGTATAGTATAAGAGTATGATGAGGAACGAGAACGATGAAGTTGTCAAAATATCTAATGGTGTGAAGTGACGAGTTGAAGATCAATGGCCTATACTATCTCCGCTCTCTAAGAGGTGCGAGGAAGATAACGTATGTCCGGGCATTTAATAGGATACACAGATCAACGGCTATTGATTTGGCTCAAAGAGATCCACGATCCATGTAAACTCCACCGTATGAAGTTGCATGTTCGTTAAAATAGTAGAGCCCAGCGGAATCAAGTATATGCCACTCGATCTGACGGCGGCAACATAAAGGCATATCACATCAACGATAGTGGATAACTCTGGAGCCTAGACTTGCACGGTAGTTAAGACCCAAGCGCTTGGCGGAATCGAGTAAGTGTCTTTTAATCCAACGACGGAGAAATAAAGTCAATCACATCAACGGTTGGGACTGATTCTGGAGTGAAAAATTGCGTGGGAGATAAGTCTAAGGCTCCCAGCGGAATTGGATACGTGCCACCAAATCTGACGGCATAGATATAAAGTAGATCACATCGATGGATGTAGATGGTTCCGGAGCATAAAGATGCACGAAGGATAAGACCAAGGCACCCGGCGGAATGAGTTACGTGGTGCAAGATCCGAGGGTTGAGGATTGAAGGCAAATAGATCAATGGTCACATATGGATCTGGAGTGTGAAAGTGCCTGAAAGTTAAAATTTAAGAGCGGTGGTGAAATATAAACCGATGTCCATGTGTCCGATTGTGATCGACTCCGGAGGCAAAAGTAGTTTAAGGAAAACCGCCGAAAGGACGCTCCAAAGTGGGGTCCTATAAAAAGGCAGTTGACTTGCTCTGTGGGTATTCTATTGGCGTCGGACGAATGAAATAGACCCGCGGCTTCATCAACTTTCAACTATAATTTTCAAATACGCCGCTACAGTTAACAGGTAAGGCTTAAGATCTCGTAATTCATCCGTCTATTCACTATTTATCAATTGAATTATGGACAATGAGGAGGAATTACAGAGTGGTCATGTTATAGATGATAGAGAGGAGTATTTGGTCGACAGAGACAGGGGCGTATGTGACCCCTTCCTATCTATAGGAAGCATGTCCGTTAGTAAAGAAATATTATGGTATTACCACTTACAGGGAAATGATATATTGAATGTATGTAAATCCTTTCTGTATTACTTCGCCCTCGAACAAACCCTCCATTTCCTGAAATTTGTAGAATGGTGTGCTGTTAACTACTCCCCTTCTCAGAGAATTATCATGAGTCAATCCACATCCCGAATACTTTGTAAAGTCAATGCTACAGTCATTCGAGAAAACCTCAATTTACCTGATAGTTACCCTGATAACCGTGAGTCAGTGAATGAGTTGGTCCTTGTTGAATTTTACAAGAAGTGCGAAACTGAAATCCGTTGCCAATTCCTGTCTATTGTTCTGAAAGATGGTCAATCTTTAAATGTTTTTTTCTTACCTTACCATGTGCATATTTTTAAAAATGAAGTCCAATTGGTAGTATCTCTAGTCTGTCAAATATTGGGTCTTGATGATGATTGTCGCGTGGGCGAAGTCCTCCTTGGTTTTTTGTTGAGAATAAGTTCCTTAGGCTCTGAATCTCAATCAATTCTGGTGTTTAGTCTAGATGAATACCTAGCTGAATCAATACATCTTCAGCTAAGTGAGTTTCCAAAGGTTCAGTTCTTTAGATTTCAGACCTACTTGTTCAACATGCTGTTGTGTTCCAATGTTACTGAGCTGCAATTTTTTAATACTATCTGTTCTTTTGATTTTCCCAAGCAAATAAACATGTTTGAATTTGCCAATTTGATTATGTCGGAAGTGTATAAAATTTTGTTTGATGAAGAATTGCCCCGTGTTTTGGACGAGATGAAATGTTTGATGCAGTCCTCGCCCGAGGACCGAATTGGAGACCGGTTCCTGCATAAAGACTCCACTGTGTTAAGGATATATGGATTTACAGGGAATCCTTATAAGTTACCTGCTTTCTTAACCCCGAGTATTTTTTCTTTAGAATTCATGAGACAAAGGCTACAGTCTGAAGAAGAGCATTTTGGAGCTTTCAAAAAGTCTTCAAATATTAAATTCCCCCTCAAGGTTGGCTCTTTCATCTTCAAAAGTAAAGGTGCTTTAGTATTCATAGAGAAATTGCTGGAGAGTATGGATTTCAAAAAGGAGCCAAAAATAAACTACAATCCCCACCATGTAATCTCCTTGAGGAAGCAGGCCAACAAGAACAAACCGTTTGATCACCAGTTTATTGAAGGTCTCGCTGAAACAGCCAATTTGTTGCAGTTTACCGAGATTTCAAGGTCTAATGAAGATACACATACTGTACCTATCACAGCATCTCAAACAACAGAGGATACTAGTATTGTGATTAAGAGAGGTCTATCTGAAATAGAAAGTATGGAAATTGACGAATATGGATCGCGTAAAAAGGAAAAGTTGTTTCAAGGTGGTGAAATTGTAAATGAAGAAATTTTTGATGGTTTAGAAAAGGTTGCTCTAGTTCCAATGAAGGCTGTGCAAGTAAATCAGTTCTCTTTTAAAAGTGTGGATGGTTCAGAATTAAGCCCGGTCTTTAAGTCAAAGGAGGAACTCAAAGCCAGTTACATGGAGAAAAGAAAGCAGTCTCTGGAAGAGACGAGAAATTTGCTTCCACGAGTAAGAAATTTGTACAGTCCAAAAACTTCTCTGGTTTCTGCTAGAGACACCGAAAGAAATACATTCAAGTTAGCCATAGTAAACGACAAAAAGATGTCAGAGATGGAGATCCGGTTGGATAAGATCAGTATACCGGATAAGATACAACTTCATAAAAAAACCAGTGATATCATTTATTCAGATTTGTTACAAGCTATGGTAAAGATAAATAAATTACAAATTCTAATAGATAAGTTAGAGATTCAATTGAAGCATGAAAGAGTCGAAAATAAGGTAAATTCCATCCAAATCAAGAAGATTCAAACAAATATTGTCAGTTCAGATAACACCCAGGCAGTCAGGAGAATGCTAGAAGAAAAAGACAATGCTCTACAAGTGTTGAAGAAAAAATTGAAAATCCTAGGTTCTGAGCATGTTCAGTCCTCTGAGTTATTGGCTCCGCAAGAAGAAAAAGACAAGATCCATCAAGAGATGATGGATTATAAAGGGAGAGTTGTTGAGTTACAGGAAGAAAAAGACAAGTGGGAGGCCGAACGAAATGAACTGTTATCTCAAATTTCCTTGATGAAAAAGGATCAAATTGATGAGAAGGAGATTATGGAGGAGTTAATGAGTCAGACTCCCACAGGTGAAGACTTGTCCATTGTGAATATCGAGAAGCCATTGGATGATTTTCCTGTAGATGATCTGTTAGTGCCTATGTCCCAGGTTAGTCTAAAAGATGAAGAAATCAAAGAGCTAAAGATAAAGAATGCAAAGATCAAGTCTGAACTGGCCAAAATGAATGAAAGTAAAAACAAAATACTACAAGATAGAAACCAGTTACAAAAGAAGTTCAATGAATTGAAGGAGAAAATCATAGGTAAAGGTCCCTTGCAAGGAGCAAAACACATTATTTGGGACACGTTATCTATAGAAATTACCAAATTCAGGCCTTATCTGAATTTCATTGATGATCAGAATATTTTGATCAATTTGGCCCACCAAAGATCAAAGCTAGTGAATGAACACATGGGAAAAAGACCTCTCACCACAGCTCAAAATGCGCTGAACTTTTTAAACTCATTGACATATCAGAAATTACATTATATGGGGATAAAAGACAAGATATCCATAGTGTTGTGGGCTAAGAAATTTATCCACAAACATCATTTAATGAAGACGGTCCAGGACAGAACTGATGAAATGGTTGCACAGGTCGATAACTTCAAGCAGGATTTCAAGGAGCTGTTCGAAGATGGATTTCCTTCCTTTTGGGATGAGGAGGGATGGATGTTTTTGCAGGAGCACTATCACAGCTTGCTAGTTCAAAATCGTATGGACCACTCTAAATTTGATGACTTGGAAAAGGGCCTAACAGGAAAAACTATTGTGGACAAATTGACAGAGGATTTCGAAATTTTACAGAAGTTCGCAATTATCAAAAGCAGATTCCCCAAGGTGTCATATGAAGCTTACATGGAGCTTGAAGTGTCAATTCAAGAAATGATGGAATGTGATACCCCGAGCACAGAATGATGGAAATCTGTGGAGAGATTCGGAAAGACCAAATACATCTTGCATGCATAGAGACAGGTGTTATACAACATGGAGCTGACTGGATGAAGACATGGAGCTAACTGGACGAAGGAATTTTACCAAGCTGATTTTTACTTTATGATCTGTTAGGATTAGAGCAGTAATTTATTCCTAGAAGTTAGGGATTTAGTTACAAGACTCTAAATTAAGCCGATCATTCAGTTGTCAATCTTCTTGGGAGATCTATTATTTTTTGTATATATTGGCATCTTTTTTATGAGATGGGGGTTGGAACCCATCATGTTGTGGAAGGATTTTGGAGAACATATCTATTTTTGAATAACAAAGTGAATGCATGAAGGTTTATCAGAGATTCTTGTGTCATTGATATTACAGTCTGTGCTTCTTTCTTTATGTGATCGTATATCCCCAGTGTAACACTTCATTTTGTTTCTTCTTCGTATCTGAAATACAACGTTGGGTGATTAGAATTCATATGTTTATTCTCTAGTCATCATTTCATATATTTTATATATTTTTTGCTAAAGTTGATATAGAATTCATCTTTGATGCTCTGTATTAATGGACCGGTTCCTCATCTCTTCTGTTTCACCTGGATTAAATTGAACGACTGTGATGATGTGATTATCTTGCCTTTGATGAATCTCGTGTATATGTATTTGTGATATATTTATATGTATGTGACTCCATGCCCAATGGTTATGTGATTGTTTCAGCCATACATACAAATCTTTAAATGTTGTTTTATATCTGGTCCTGTTAAATCTGTATTGAGAGATCCCTCTCTGGAAGAAAACACCAGTTTCTTTCTAAAGTGGTTTTGTTGTTACCTTGGAGTTTACCTTTTACAACCTGGGTACATTCTGAGTGCTAACAAACTGGCGCCGTTGCCGGGGAACGAAAGTGCATATCTGCCCTGGGAGAATGACAAATTTTAAAGAAATATTTCTGTGGGCAAACAGGAATTTTATTAGCATAAGAGGTTGTATATTTGCCCTGGCGACTCCATTGTGAAGCTTGTTCAAAACTTAAGGAGTCATTCTGGATTCGAGAAGACACATGCGAGGTAACTCTGATACCGAAGTCTTGAAAAGTTTTGAAGACCCAGAAAAGCTATTTTAAAGAAAAAATAAAGAAAAGATATATTTTCCTTTGTTTGGTGCATCATCATCTCGAGATTCTCATTTTGATCCAAAATGGGAAGTTAACGTTGGAAAAAATCTGTTGAAAACCAAATCTGAGTCTGACCTTAAGGATACTGAGTTTAATCCTCGTAGGTTAGAATCTTACTTGTTAGATTCCCTTTGGAGAGATTTGCAACAAACCATAAAGGCTGAAACATTTACCTCTCAAAGTACTCAAAGTTCTTCACTTCCTGTGAACCCACCCAGACCAATGGCCACCAGATTTGGTCCCTTGCGTCTGCCTGCTGTATTACATGATCTCCCTCAGAGAATTTCTTTATTTGATGGAGAGGGTGATATAACTGCAAAACAACATGTTTCCAAGTTTGAAGATTTTATTGACTTAGAAGAAGTAGATTATCCTGATGTTAAAATGCGGTTATTTGCCCAAAGTTTGTCAGGAGAGGCAAAGAAGTGGTTTAAAGACTTACCAAATGGGTCTATAGTAAATTTTCAAGCCTTCCAAAATGCTTTCCTGGACAGGTGGGATGATAAATAGAATCCTTTACTACTTTTATCTCAGTATAACAGTCTCAAAAAAGGGGGTTTCGAATCTGTTCATGAATTTTCCAGCAGATTCATGAGGGCTTACAACTCTATTCCGGAAGATATAAAACCTTCTCCTGCAGCTGCCAAACTACATTATGCTGGGGCCTTTGATAATGATTTTGCATTCTCATTGTGGGAGAGGAAATCGGCAACTCTTGCTGCCATGTTTACTGATTCTCTAGAAGTGGAAGCTAACATGATGGCGAGTGGAAAAATGAACCATAGGGATTTGGATAGGAGGACAAAAGAAGAGAATTTTCCTTCTACTTCATCCTCTTCTGCTGATGCTAAATTTGAAATGATGTTGAAAACCATGGAAAAGTTGATGGATAGATTAATTATGGATACTAGGCCTTTCAACAGAGAGCAAGGGGATCCCCAAATCAGGAATCCAAATTTTAGAAGACCAAATCCCCCTGTCCCTCCCCAAAATAGACAGAGAGACCAGAGAAATCCAAGAAACCAAGAAGAACAGCCCATCCATCCACCTTTCCCTGAAAATTATGTTGCCGATGAAGAAGATCCCCCTGAAAATGAGATTCATCTATTTGGAGAACAGGATTCAGAGATATATCTTACTGAAGAGGAGCATAACATGTTTGAACAGGAGGGTGGAAATGAAGAAATCGAAAAGGAGAACGAGTTGTATCAAAGAGGATATTTACATGCTATAGATGATGTGCAGAGGAAAATTAGATTGAGGAACAGGGATGTCCTCATAAATAATGGGAAGGCAAACCCAAATCAGCCTTCCTCTAGTTCTTTGAATGTAGAAAAAGTAAAAGAAATACAAAAAGAGTCTTTTGTAAATAAAGAGGTTGAAAAGGATGTACAAAGGGATAAAATAATAAAGAAGGCGACTCTGGTTGATGTGGAAAGGATTAGTGCTAGTTTTAATTTACAGAATGAGCTTTCAAAGCTAAAAATCTCTGTTCCATTTAATGAATTGTTAAGAAATACTGAATACAGGGATACCATCACAAAAATGGTCAAAAATCAAGGAGAATGGCAGTCTGACATTTTAGAACTGAATGATTATAATCCTGCTATTTCATTTGGATCAAAAGTTGAAAATATGGAAGGTGAAGAATTTCCTCCTTTCTATTTAAGTCTAAATATGCATGATAAAGTGGTCCATAATGCTATGCTGGATTCAGGGGCATCGCATAATCTAATGCCCAAGGGAGTGGTAGAAAGTCTGGGATTGGAGGTCACAAGACCTTATAAAGATCTGTACTCTTTTGATTCTAAAAGAGTAAAATGACTTGGATTAATTAAAGACATGGTGGTAACCCTAAACAAATTTCCTTCTAAAACTATAGTTATGGATGTGGTAGTGGCAGATATCCCACCAAAGTTCGGGGTACTGTTATCAAGATCCTGGACTTCCAAATTGAAAGGCAGTTTGCAGATGGATATGTCGTATGCTACAATTCCTGTTCAAGATGGGAACAGAAGACTATATAGTGAAAAGAGAACTCCATATGTAGTAAGCAGTCAAGACAAACCTAAAATTCATCACATTTATGCTGTTGATACTGATTTAGGGTCCTCCATTTTCTTCAATGATGTTGTTCCGCATGATGTAGAGGAGGATTTGCAGAAGAAGTCTGAAGAGAATAAGGGAAAGGAAGTGATAGAATAGGATGCTTCGGAAGCAAAGCAAAAAAGAGAAGGCCAGTGGATTATGTACTTTGATGGGTCTGCTGCAAAAGTAGGCGCTGGAGACGGTGTGTACATAATTTCGCCTATTCGGGATTTCAAAGCCTTGTCTTACAAGTTGACATTTGAATGTACAAACAACATGGCAGAGTATGAAGCCCTATTGTTGGGATTGCATGCTTTGAAAGAATTAGGAGCTCAAAAAATAAAGATCTTAGGAGATTCTGAGTTAGTGATAAACCAAATAAATGAAAGCTATCAGACCAGGAATCCTCGAATGAGGGCTTATAGAAATGAAGTGTGGGATATGTTTGGTAACTTCTTTACAAAGCATACAATTCAGGTGATTCCTAGACACAAAAATTTGGTAGTTGATTCCTTAGTTGTGGCCACTGGGAAATTTGAAACCCCTATTGCTGTTCAGAGAGAATACCAGGTGGAAATTGTGAATAGACCGTCTATTCCCGACAACTCTAAATATTAGCAGGTGTTCGAAGATGATATGCAGATCAGGAGATTCCTGGAACTCTCAGAAGAATTTGTAAATACCCCTATTGACACCAAGAATGACAATGACGAGAGTATTCAAGATGATGAAGAACTTGAGGAGGAAGGGAATAGAACTAAAAAATTGAAAGGGACCTTAAGAGGTAAGGATATCATCCAGTTGAAAAAAAATTTCATACCAAGAGGACTAATCCCTTTAGAAAAGATTTTTGATCAAAATGATGTGGCCAAAAACCCAAAAGTGAATCCTATTGATGATGCAATCGAAGACAAGAATATTGGTACCAAAGAAAATCCTAAGATTGTAAAGTTGTCCAAAAAATTACCTGAAAAAGAAAAAGAAGAGTATGTGAAATTAATGAAAAAATATACAGATGTTTTTGCTTGGAGTTATGAGGATCTCAAAGAGTATGATACCTCTATCATACAACATACCATTCCTATAAATCCTGGGGAGAGACCTTTTAAAAAGAAGCTCAGAAGAATAAATCCTAAGTTGCTACCTATTATTGAGAAATAAATCAAGAAGCTATTTGATGCCAAGATCATTGTAACGCTGAGGTTTTCAAAATGGGTTGCAAACTTAGTTCCTGTCAGGAAAAAGAACGAAGAGATAAGATTGTACATAGATTTATGCAATTTGAATAAGGTCTCTATGAAATATAATTATCCTCTACCCAAGATGGATCACATACTGCAGCAAGTGGTGGGAGCTGGGAGAATTTCAATGCTGGATGGTTTTTTCGGATATAATCATATCAAGGTATTACCTGAAGACCAAGAGAAAAATTCCTTCACTACACCTTGGGGAACCTTTATGTATGCAAAGATGCCTTTCGGTTTTATGAATGCAGCGGCCGCTTTCCAGCGAGCTATGGACATCTCTTTTGCAGGGGAAATTGGAAATTTTGTATTGATCTACATGGATGATATCACAGTCTACTCCAAGTCTGATAGGGAGCATCTGTGTCATCTATAAAAAGTGTTCATGAAATGTAGGAAGTTTGGTATATCATTGAATCCAAAGAAATCCAACTTTGCATTAGAAGAGGGAAAATTGTTGGGCCACATAATATCCAAAGATGGCATAAAGATTGATCCTGAGAGGGTGAGTGCCATTTTGAAAGTAGGTGAACCATGGAGCAAAAAGGAGATACAATCTTTCTTGGGCAGGTGAATTTTCTAAGAAGGTTTGTGCCAAGTTTTGCTGAGATTCTAATGAACATCACCAATATGTTGAAAAAGGGGCATGAAATAAAATGGAATAGTGAAGCTAGACAATCCTTTTGGGAAATCAAGAAGGCAATTTTAGAGGCTCCTGTATTAGTGAGTCTAGATTTTACTAAAGATTTCTCAATATTTTCATATGCTTCAGAATATACTATAGCAGCTGTTTTATTGCAGAAAAATGACGAGAACTTGGAACAACCCATAGCATTCTTCAGCAAAATGTTGAGGGATAGTGAATTGAAATATGATATTATGGAGAAACAAGCCTATGCTTTAATTAAAGCATTGAAAGATTTCAGAATATATATTTTACATTCACATATAATTGCCCATGTTCCATCTGCTGCAGTAAAAGGAATCCTGACTCAACCAGATCCAGAAGGAAGAAGAGCAAAATGGATTGCTACATTATTGGAGTATGAAATTGAAATAAAGCCTACCAAATTGATTAAAGGACAAGGATTAGCTAAGATGATGGCTAATTCCAATTGTGAAGCCTTGCAAATTAATTTCATTTCTCATCAAGCTAATCAGTTGGATATGGAGGTAGAAGTAATGGTTGATTTTGTGGCATCTCCATGGTATTCTGATATTGTATATGTCCTCCTTAATTTACAAGCACCAAAAGGATTAAGTAAATCAAGAGCGAGATCTGTAAAGTTAAAATCTGCTAAATTATGTATCATAAATCTGTATCTTTATTGGAAAGACCCTGGAGGAGTGTTGCTGAATTGTCTTTTGGAAGATGAAGCTCAGCAGATTGACAAAGAATTTCATCAGGGAGACTGTGGCGGACATCATTCTTGGAAAATGACTGCGAACAAAATCCTAAAGGCCAGTTATTATTGGCCTACGTTATTTTCAGATGTGTATAAAGAAATCAGTAAATGTCATCAATGCCAAATTTTTGACAGTAAGAGAAAAGTATTGCCTCTCCCTTTGAATCCAATAAAATTTGAAGCTCCTTTCCAGCAGTGGGGTTTGGATTTTATTGGTGAAATAAACCCCAATTCATCAGGTCAGCATGAGTCGATTTTGACAGCCACAGACTATTTTACTAAATGGATAGAAGCAATTCCTACTAGGAGAGCCATTGAAAATGTGATCATGTATTTTCTTGAAGAAAACATATTGGCTCGATTCGGGTGTCCAAAAAAGGATAGCAACAGACAATGCAGCTGCTTTCAAATCTAGGAAAATGATTAATTTTTGTCATAAGTATCACATAAGTCTCAATCATTCAACTGCCTATTATCCTCAAGGAAATGGGTTAGCTGAATATTCAAATAAGAGCCTAGTGAGGATCATCAAGAAGTTGTTGGAGGATAATAAGAGGTCCTGGCACACCAAGCTAAAATATGCTCTATGGGCCGATATGATTAGCACTAAAAGGGCAATCGGCATGTCTCCTTTCCAGCTAGTGTATGGGGCTGAAGTGGTTTTTCCAACATCATTAGGGGTTTTAGTTATGAGATATTTCCAAGATCAACAAGAAGAACCAAATCACATACAGAGAAGGATAAATCAGATCATCGAACTGGAAGAATGGAGAAATAAATCTTATGACAAAGTGCAGTCTCATCAGGAGAAAATGAAAAATACTTTTGACAGAAGAATCAAGGAAGAACAGTTTCAAATTGATGACCTGGTTTTGAAGTGGGATGCTCCTAATGAAGACAAGCATGGAAAATTTGATCCTATGTGGGTAGGACCTTATGTTGTTGCGGGATACAGAGGGAAAAACACATTTTTACTGGAATATACAAATGGGGTTCTTCTGGAGAGCAACCCTGTAAATGGACGATATCTGAAGCATTACCTATCCTGAGAAGGAAGGTAAAATTTGTATCATAGACTGTACATACTTTTTTTTTTTTACAAGTCAATATGAGTGGTAATCCGAATGTATTTGAAGCTCATAGTGAAAGCCCTAAGATTAAGGAAGCATACCATTCCTTTTCTAAAAATATATAAAAATGATATATTTACAAAAAGCAAAAGATGAGTTTTCTAGAAGTTATTATGAAAAATAAAAAGAAGGCACCTGGTCAATGAGTTCTTTGATACCTCACAGGGAGGATATCATCCCCAGATGGAGCCAGTTGTTAACACATATATTTAGCACAGGGATGAAAAAAACCATGATGAAGGAGAAATAATAGTGGCTTGTCAAACTTTGGTTAAATGGTATAGTATAAGAGTATGATGAGGAACGAGAACGATGAAGTTGTCAAAAGATCTAATGGTGTGAAGTGAAGAGTTGAATATCAATGGCCTATACTATCTCCACTCTCTAAGAGGTGCGAGGAAGATAAAGTATGTCCGGGCATTTAATAGGATACACAGATCAACGGCTGTTGATTTGGATCGAAGAGATCCACGATCCGTGTAAACTCTGCCGTATGAAGTTGCATGTTCGTTAAAATAGTAGAGCCCAGCAGAATCAAGTATATGCCACTCGATCTGACAGCGGAAAGACAAAGGCATATCACATCAACAATCGTGGATAACTACAGAGCCTAGACTTGCACGGTAGTTAAGACCCAAGTGCTTGGCGGAATCGAGTACGTGTCTTTTAATCCAACGGTGGAGAAATAAAATCGATCACATCAACGGTTGGGACTGATTCCGGAGTGAAAACTTGCATGGGGGATAATTCCAAGGCTCCCAGCGGAATTGGATACTCACCACCAAATCTGACGGTGTATATATAAAGTAGATCACATTGATGGCTGTAGATGGTTCCGGAGCATAAAGTTGCACGAAGGATAAGACCAAGGCACCCGGAGGAATGAGTTATGTGGCGCAAGATACGAGGGTTGACGATTGAAGGCAAATAGATCAATGGTCATGAATGGATCTAGAGTGTGAAAGTGTGTGACAGTTAAAAGTTAAGAGCGGTGGCGGAATATAAACCGTTATCCACGTGTCCGATTGTGATCGACTCCGGAGGCAAAACTAGTTTAAGGAAAACCGCCGAAAGGATGCTCCAGAGTGGGGTCCTATAAAAAGGCAGTTGACTTGCTCCATGGGTATTCTATTGGCACCGGACGAATGAAATAGACCCGCGGCTTTGTCAACTTTCAACTATAATTTTCAAATACGCCGCTACATTTAACAGGTAAGGCTTAAGCTCTGGTAATTCATCCGTCTATTCGCTATTTATCAATTGAATTATGGACAAGGAGGAGGAATTACAGAGTGGTCATGTTATAGATGATAGAGAGGATTATTTGGTCGATAGAGACAGGGGCGTATGTGACCCCTTCCTATCTGTAGGAAGCGTTTCCATTAGTAAAGAAATATTATGGTATTACCACTTACAGGGAAATGATATATTGAATGTATGTAAATCCTTTCTGTATTACTTCTCCCTCGAACAAACCCTCCATTTCCCAGAATTTGCAAAATGGTGTGCTGTTAACTACTCCCCTTCTCAGAGAATTATCATGAGTCAATCCACATCCCGAATACTTTGTAAAGTCAATGCTACAGTCATTCGAGAAAACCTCAATTTACTTGATAGTTACCTTGATAACCGTGAGTGAGTGAATGAGTCGGTCCTTGTTGAATTTTACAAGAAGTGCGAAACTGAAATTCGTTGCCAATTCCTGTCTAGTGTTCTGAAAGATGGTCAATCTTTAAATGGTTTTTTCTTACCTTACCCTGTGCATATTTTTAAAAATGAAGTCCAATTGGTAGTATCTCCAGTCTATCAAATATTGGGTCTTGATGATGATTGTCGTGTGGGTGAAGTCATCCTTGGTTTTTTGTTGAGAATAAGTTCCTTAGGCTCTGAATCTCAGTCAATTCCGGTGTTTAGTCTAGATGAATACCTGGATGAATCAATCCATCTTCAGCTAAGTGAGTTTCCAAAGGTTCGGTTCTTTAGATTTCAGACCTACTTGTTCAACATGCTGTTGTGTTCCAATGTTACTAAGCTGCAATTTTTGAATACTATCTGTTCTTCTGATTTGCCCAAGCAAATCAACACGTTCGAATTTGCCAATTCGATTATGTCGGAAGTGTATAAAATTTTGTTTGATGAAGAATTGCCCCGTGTTTTGGACGAGATGAAATGTTTGATGCAGTCCTCACCCGAGGACCGAGTTGGAGACTGGTTCCTGCATAAAGACTCCACTGTGTTAAGGATATATGGATTTACAGGGCATCCTTATAAGTTACCTGCTTTCTTAACCCCGATGATTTTTGCTTTAGAATTCATGAGACAAAGGCTGCAGTCTGAAGAAGAGCATTTTGGAGCTTTCAAAAAGTCTTCAAATATTAAATTCCCCCTCAAGGTTGCCTCTTTCATCTTCAAAAGTAAAGGTGCTTTAGTATTCATAGAGAAATTTCTGGAGAGTATGGATTTCCAAAAGGAGCCAAAAATAAACTACGATCCCCACCATGTAATCTCCTTGAGGAAGCAGGCCAACAAGAACAAATCGTTTGATCACCAGTTTATTGAAGGTCTGGATGAAACAACCAATTTGTTGCAGTTTACCGATATTTCATGGTCTAATGAAGATACACATACTGTACCTGTCACAGCATCCCAAACAACAGAGGATACTAGTATTGTGATTAAGAGAGGTCTGTCTGAAATCGAAAGTATGGAAATCAATGAAGATGGATCGCGTAAAAAGGCAAAGTTGTTTCAAGGTGGTGAAATTGTAAATGAAGAAATTTCTGATGGTTTCAAAAAGGTTGCTCTAGTTCCAATGAAGGATGTGCAAGTAAATCAGTTCTCTTTTAAAAGTGTGGATGGTTTAGAATTAAGCCCGTTCTTTAAGTGAAAGGAGGAACTCAAAGCCAGTTACATGGAGAAAAGAAAGCAGTCTCTGGAAGAGATGAGAAATTTGCTTCCACGAGTAAGAAATTTGTACAGTCCAAAAACTTCTCTGGTTTTTGCTAGAGACGCCGAAAGAAATACATTCAAGTTAGCCATAGTAAATGACAAAAAGATGTCAGAGATGGAGATCCGGTTGGATAACATCAGTATACCGGATAAGATACAACTTCATAAACAAACCAGTGATATCATTTATTTATATTTGTTACAAGCTATGGTAAAGATAAATAAATTACAAATTCTAATAGATAAGTTAGAGATTCAATTAAAGCATGAAAGAGCCGAAAATAAGGCAAATGCCATCCAGATCAAGAAGCTTCAAATAGATATTGTCAGTTCAGATAACACCCAGGCAGTCAAGAGAATGCTAGAAGAAAAAGAAAATGCTCTCCAAGTGTTGAAGAAAAAATTGAAAATCCCAGGTTCTGAGCATGTTCAATCCTCTGAGTTATTGGCTCCGCAAGAAGAAAAAGACAAGATCCATCAAGAGATGATAGAGTATAAAGGGAGAGCTGTTGAGTTATAGGTAGAAAAAGACAAGTGGGAGGCTAAACGAAATGAACTGTTATCTCAAATTTCCTTGATGAAAAAGGATCAAATTGATGAGAAGGAGATTATGGAGGAGTTAATGAGTTAGACTCTCACAAGTGAAGACTTGTCCATTATAAATATCGAGAAGCCATTGGATGATTTTTCTACGGATGATCTGTTAGTGCCTATGTCCCAGGTTAGTCTAAAAGATGAAGAAATCAAAGAGCTAAATATAGAGAATGCAAAGATCAAGTCTGAACTGGCCAAAATGAATGAAAGTAAAAACAAAATACTACAAGATAGAAACCAGTTGCAAAAGAAGTTCAATGAATTGAAGGAGAAAAGCATAGGTAAAGGTCCCCTGCAAGGTGCAAAACACATTATTTGGGACACGTTATCTATAGAAATTACCAAATTCAGGCCTTATCTGAATTTCATTGATGATCAGAATATTTTGATCAATTTGGCCCACCAAAGATTAAAGCTAGTGAATGAACACATGGGAAAAAGACCTCTCACCACAGCTCAAAATGCGCTGAACTTTTTAAACTCATTGAAATATCAGAAATTACATGATATGGGGATAAAAGACAGGATATCCATAGTGCTGTAGGATAAGAAATTTATCCACAAACATAATTTAATGAAGACAGTCCAGGACAGAACTAATGAAATGGTTGCACAGGTCGATAAATTCAAGCAGGATTTCAAGGAGCTGTTCGAAGACGGCTTTCCTTCCTTTTGGGATGAGGAGGGATGGATGTTTTCGTAGGAGCACTATCACAGCTTGCTAGTTCAGAATCGCATGGACCACTCTAAATTCGATGAATTGGAAAAGGGCCTAACAGGAAAAACTATTGTGGACAAATTGACAGAGGATTTCAAAATTTTACAGAAGTTCGCAATTATCAGAAGCAGATTGCCCAAGGTGTCATATGAAGCTTACATGGAGCTTGAAGTGTCAATTCAGGAAATGATGGAATGTGATACCCCGAGCGCAGAACAATGGAAAGCTGTGGAGAGATTCAGAAAGACCAAATACATCTTACATGCATAGAGACATGTGTTATACAACAGGGAGCTGACTGGATGAAGACATGGAGCTGACTGGACGAAGGCATTTTACCAAGCTGATTTTTACTTTATGATCTGTTAGGATTGGAGCAGTAATTTATTCCTAGAAGTTAGGGATTTAGTTACAAGACTCTAAATTAAGCCGATCATTCAGTTGTGAATCTTCTTGGGAGATCTATTATTTTTTGTATATATTGGCATCTTTTTTATGAGATGGGGGTTGGAACCCATCGTGTTGTGGAAGGATTTTGGAGAACATATCTATTTTTGAATAACAAAGTGAATGCATGAAGGTTTATCAGAGATTCCTATGTCATTGATATTACAGTCTATGCTGCTTTCTTTATGTGATCGTATTTCCCCAGTGTAACACTTCATTTTGTTTCTTGTTCATATCTGAAATACAGCGTTGGGTGATTAGAATTCATATGTTTATGCCCTAGTCATCATTTCAAATATTTTATATATTTTTTGCTAAAGTTGATATAGAATTCATCTTTGATGCTCTGTATTAATGGACTATTTCCTTGTCTCTTCTGTTTCACCTGGATTAAATTGAACGACTGTGATGATGTGATTATATTGCCTTTGATGAATCTTGTGTATATGTCTTTGTGATATCTTTATATGTATGTGACTCCATGCGCAATGGTTATGTGATTGTTTCAGCCATACATACAAATGTTTAAATGTTGTTTTATATCTGGTCCTGTTAAATCTGTATTGAGAGATCCCTCTCTCGAAGAAAACACCAGTTTCTTTCTAAAGTGGTTTTGTTGTTACCTTGGAGTTTACCTTTTACAACCTGGGTACATTCTGGGTGCTAACAGAATGTATCCACATAATTGGTACATAGCACATAACAATATCCTTGAATTCTACCTTATTTGTGCCATAATTGATAGTTATGTTTCAACTACTCGGCTAGTCACTCATGTTGCTGACTCCTTTGTTTTCAATCAATTCGTCGAGCCTAGTCAACTTATTCGTTAACTATTCTAGTTTATTGTTGATTATTGAATGTTTGTCTCCAAATATCCAAGGTGTGATGATTTAGAATGGCCTACTATTTCAACACTTGTAGTGGTAACCATTCATATTAGTGTCCATGACCTAGTTGATTGTCACTTGTTCAATATTAGACTAGGAAATATTAGACTATGTTATTAAAATGTAAAAACGCAACACACACTCTCTTAAGATAGTGGCATAATACACTTTACAATCTTACTATGCATAAATATCAATCAAACAAGCTACTTATTCCCATTGAATATGCATATGTTTGTGTTCAATCAACATCTTATTTACAAACATAATTAAATAATTCATATCCTATTTGCAATATGCATTTGATGCTCACTTGAGATGGTTGTAGGCATAAATTAACTCTTAGGGACCTTGAGGGTATATGCATGTGCACATAAATGCTAAATCCATCAATTCCAACAAACAAAATTAATTATATGTGGAATTGAATTAAAAGTTGGATTCTTAAAATTGATTTATAAGTTGTATTAGTATGCTTTGAACATGTCACAAATTGCTTGTAGCAATTGGTCCACAAAACATAAAGGGGATTGTGGGTAAATAGGCGAAAAGATGATTTTTTCTACATACATATACCAAAAAAATGAATATTAATGGTGTAGCTTCCTAGTAACACAATGCATAGACATATTCTTAATGACAATGATCAAGTGAAGAAAGATTGATATTTTAACTTCTCCCAACAATCCAACCATAGAAATATTAATGCTATGGGTGATTGATTAGGGAAAATGTTGCATGGGGAATTTTAGGAATCAACTTCAAGTGAAATACAAGTTTATAAAATTTTGTAAAACTTTTCACCAATGATTCAAACACCCAAATGATAGTTTCTAGTGATTTAAATACAAAGTTAATTAGACAATTGACCAAGAAATTCACTTTTTCTGCCATTGATTTGATTTGGCTCTATATCTGTGGTTTGAAGTAGACCATCGATTTTCATGCTAGAAAATATTAGACTTATCTATTGAAATGTACACACCTGACACACTAATTTCTAGTGATTTAAATGAAAACTTGATTGGAAAATGAAACAATTGGCCAACAACTTTAATTCTTCCACCATTGAGTCCATTTGTTCCTATAGTGCTAGAAAAACATGTGTTAACATCTCTATGTTGAACAGTTGAGGAAGAGGTATGATTGATGAAGATAAAAGGATATATGAAATTTTGAAAATCCTAATAGTTGTGATTACATTATTAAAGCGCACATAAGGGTTAATTTGGCATGCAATCCGAGGGTGCAGAGTAGTTGAGGTGAAATCTCTGGTTTAAAATGGATCCTCCGGGTAAAGATGCACAGGAGATAAGTTATGTGGAGAAGAGGATAGGGTTAACAAAGCTTAAACATCAACAGTTATGGGATAAAGCAAAAAAAATCCATGGCTGAGAAATATTCCACTGAATAAAGATGCACACTTGAAAAGAATAGAAAAGGCTAGTGGAATGTGTACAGCCAATCTCAATCCAACAGCTTAAAGAAAAAAGTGAAAACTCATCAACGGTCATTATTGGTTCTAGAGGATAAAGTTACGAGATGGTTAAAAGGGAAAAGTGGTAGTAGAATGTAAACCATGTTCCACGTGGCAACTTGAAGTGAATTCCACGCAGAAAAGTAGTTTGGGAAAAACTGCTTGATGAGAGCTCTGGAAAGGAACTGTAGTATAAACATAAAGTTGACTTGGTTTAAAAAAAATCATTTCATTTGTGTGCTGTGGGTGAAAGGAAGGAGACAATCTGCCATCTTTTCAAGTCAACTTCTATGTGTTTACAATCATAGGTAAGCCTTAAAACACTTAAACTTGGTTCAAAGAGTTGCTTCCATTGTTCGTTATGGAAAAGGAACAGGGTTTAGGAGTTTTATGCAGGGTTTTGGATGAGAGGGAGGAATTTGTTGTTGATAGGGAAAGAAACATATGTGACCCTGTTTTATCAGTTGGAAATGTATCAATCTCGAAGGAGCGGTTGTGGTAGTGTAATTTGCAAGGAAATGATGTTCTGAATATCTGCAGTTCTTTTTCGTATTACTTTGCTATTGAGCAAACATTACCATTTCCTGAATTTTTTGAATGGTGCGCATGTAGTTATTCTCCTTCTGAAAGAGTTATCATGACTCATACCACGTCCAAGATACATTGTAAGGTTGATACAAAATCCATTCGTGGAATACTGAACCTTTCTGATAATTTCCCTGATAATTGTGAGTCTTTGAATGTGTCTGTCTTAGTCAAAATGTACAAAAGTTCTAAAAACGAAGTTAGATGCAAATTTCTGTCTAGTATTCTTAAAGAGGGTCAGTCATTAGAATGACTCTTTCTGCAATATAATGTTAACATTTAAAAAAAAAAGGTACATATGGTTATGTCTTTAGCCAGCCAAATTCTAGGTTTAGATGATGATATTCATATCAGCGAAGTCATTTTAGGTTTCTTATTGAGAATAATTTCAATTGAGCCCGAGTCCCTTTTAATTCATTGTTTCAATATGGATGAGTATTTGGCTAAACCTATCCATGTCCAGTTAGTCAAATTTCCCAAAGTCGGGGTTTTTAAGTATAGGTCCTTCCTACTGAATATGCTGTTGTGTTCAAATGTGTCGAAATTACAATTCCTATCCACCATTTTCTCTCCAAATATTCCAAAGCAAAACAATATGTTTGAGTTTGTAAACACAATTATTGCCGAGATGTATAAGTTGATGTTTGATTATGTATTACCAAGGGTGTTAGAACAAATGAAACTTATGCTGCAGTCTTCATCAGAAGACAGAATAGGAGACTGGTTCTTATATAAAGATTTTACTATTTTGCGGGTGTATAGGTTCACTGGGGAACCATACAAGCTATCTATTTTTCCGACTCCAAGAATATTTGCACTTGAGTTTATGAGGTAGAGATTGTGTGTAGAAGAAGAGAATTTTGGGGCGTTCAAAAAGTATTCAAATGCTAAGTTTCCTCTTACAGTTGGTCCATTTATTTTCAAAAACAAAAGTTCCATGTTGGTTATAGAAAGATTTTTAGAAGTTATGGATTTCCATAAGGAGAAAAGAATCAATTATGATCCACATCATATAATTTCTCAGAGAAAACAATCAAACAAAAATAAACCATTCGATCATCAAGTTATCGAAGGTTTAGATAAAATAGCCAATTTGTCTTGTTTTGAAGAAAGTTCAGGAATTGATGAAGGTAGGAGAAATGAGTTGATTGCAGTGGTTTAAACTCCTGATAATCCTAGTATTTTGAATAAAAGGATTCTTGCTGAGACTGAGAATATGGATGTGGATGAAAAAATTTCATATAAGAAGATCAAAACACACTCCTAGGATGATCAAGTTTCAGAAGAAATAATTTCAGAGGATTCAAAGAAAATGGTTTTGATTCCAAAGAAGTCTATGCAGATACATCAGTATTCATTTGGAGGAGAAGGTAGTGCAGAGCCTAGTTCATGTTTCAAATCTAGAGCAGATTTAGTGTCAAGTTATGCTAAAAGGGAATGCAGTCATCAGAGGAAACTAGAAATTTGATTCCTTGAGTTAGAATTCTAATCAACCAAAAGAAATCATTGATTTCTACTTGAGATGTGGAGAGAAATACCTTGAAGTTTGTTGTGGTTAATGATAAAAAAGTATCTGAGATGGAAGTGAAGTTAGATAAAATTAGTATTCCCGATAAGATACAGCTCCATAAGCAAACTGGAGATGTTATCTATTCTGATTTATTACATGCTCTTATGAAAGTTAACAAATTGCAGGTCCTTGTAGATAAAATGGAAGTCCAATTGAAGCATGAGAAAGTAGAGAATAAATAAAATATGATCCAGATTAAGAAGTTATAGGGGGATGTTATAATCTTAGGAAGCAAACCAGGAAATGTACAGGCAACCAAAAAGCTCTTAGAAGAAAAGGACAATACCATCCAAGTATTGAAAAAGAGGCTTAAAATCCCAAACACTAAACATGCTCAGTCCCTAGAATTATTTACATTGCAGGAAGAAAAAGATAAAGTTTATCAAGAGATGATGGATTACAAAGGCAAAGCATTGAAACTACAAGAAGAGAAAAACAAATGGGAAGTGGAAAGAGATGAATTGATGACCCATATTTCGAAGTTAAAAATGGATCAGAATGATGAAAAGGAAATTATGGAAGAGCTAATGAGTCAGACTCCTGTTGACATAGATTTATCTCTTATGAACATTGAAAAGTCGTTAAGTGATATTTCTGCAGATGATCTGTTAGTTCCAATGTCACAGGTAAGTTTGAAGGATGTGGAAATCAAAGAATTAAAGGAAGAAAATGAGAAGATTAAAGAATAATTGGCTAGAATCATTGAAGAGAAGAATAAAACATTAAATGATAGAATCCAGTTACAGAAAAAGTTTAATGAGTTGAAGGAAAGAAGTATAGGAAAAGCTCCTCTACAAGGAGCTAAACATTTAATTTGGGATACATTATCTGTGGGAATCTCTAAGTTTAGACACTATTTAAATTTTATTGATGATCAAAGTGTATTAGTCAATCTAGCTACTTAAAGACTGAAGTTGGCAAATGAGACCATGGAAAAGAAGCTTCTAAATACAGCTCAGAATGCTTTAAATTTTTTGAATTCTCTAACATATTAGAAGTTGTAGGACATCGGAATTAAGGATAGAGTAGCTATTGTACTATGGGCGAAGAAATTTATTAACAAACATTAGCTCATGAAGGTGGTACAGGATAAAGAAAATACAATTTCTTCACAGATAAATGATTTCAGGATCACTTTTAAGGATTTATTTGAAGATGGCCTCCCTTATTTCTGGGACGATGAAGGAAGATTATTTTCTCAGGAACATTATCATAGTATGCTCGTTCAAAATTGCATGGACCATTCCAAGTTTGGATATTTGGTTAAAAGACTGACTGGAAAAATTATTGTTGAAAAATTGACAGAGGATTTAGAAGTATTACAAAAGTTTTTAATCATTAGAAGAGGATTGCCCATAGTATCTTATGAAGCCTATGTGGATCTGGAGGTATATATTAGATAAATGACAGAATATGATACACCAAATGCAGAACAATGGAGGATCATGGAAAGATTCGAAAATACTAAGTATATACTTCATCCTTGAAAACAAGTGTTGCACATCATGGAGCTGCTTATTCGGGATACCATGCAGTCACTAAGTTGATTATAATCAAATGATCTGTTGTTAGAACCGAAGCATGTAGCTTTATTCCTAGTTGATAAGGATATAGTTACAAAAACTTTGATTAACTGATTATTCGGTTATTGATCTTCTTGGGAAGAAGTTATCTTTGTATATATTTGAATTTATTTGATGTATTGGGGGTTGGAACCCATATGTTTAGACAAATATATTTTTGATAAATTATGATTTTTGAATGAAATAACAAAGCCAAAATGTTGGTGGATATTCAGAGATTCCTTTATCATTTATGTTACAGTATGTGCCTTCTTTCCATGTGATTGTCTTCTTAGTGTTTACTTTCCATTTTGTTTTCTTCATATCTGAAACGTAGTGTTGAATAGTTTCAAAATTCATACTTTTTATGCTATGGCTATTGTCTTAGATATTTCACAAATATTTCTGCTAAAGTTGATATGGAATTCATCCTGTGATGCTCTATATTGATGGATTGTTCATGTTTCTTTCTTGTTCACCTGAAAATCAATGAATGACTGTGACTGAATGGTTATCTTTCCTTTGCTGAGATCTCATGTATGAAATATTTGTATTATCTTTATCTATTTGACTCCATCTCCCAATGGTATATGTGATATTTCAACCATCTACTTGATTTAAAATACTGATTTCATATATCTGGCCTTGTTAAATTTATATGTGAGAGATCCCTCTCTAAAAAGAAAACCTAGTTTCTTTCTGAAGTGGTTTTTGTTGTTACCTTGAGATTACCTTCCACAACCTTTGGTATATTTTGAGTGCTAACAAATTGGCGTTGTTGCTGGGGACAAAAGTGAAAATCAGCCCTGGGATAAATGACAAAGTTTATGAACATTAAGAAAATATTAATGTGGGCAAACAGGAATTTTGGTCAGTAAAGAAGGTTGTATATTTTCCCTGGCCATTCCATTTTTAAGATTATTTCGAAATTTCAAAAGACATTCTGGATTCAAGAAGACATACACGAAGTAATTCTGAACTGAATTTTTACGAAGTTTGGAGGATCTAAAAAAATTATTTAAGAAAAAAGACAAATACAAAATTGATATTTCTCTGTTTGGTGCATCATCTTCCCAAAATTTTCATAGCATCTTTGATAAAAAAATGGGAAATTGATGTTGAAAAGAGTTTGTTGAAATCTAAATCTGAGTCTGATCTTAAAAAAGTTGAGTTGAACCCTCGAAGATTAGAATCTTATTTACTTTATTCCCTTTGGAGAGACTTACAACAATCTGCAAAAGTTGAAGAAGAACCGTTTGTTCAAAATATTCAAAATCCCTTAGTTCCTCCAATTCCACCTAGACCAATGGTAGCTAGATTTGCTCCTTTACTTTTACTTACTGTACTGCATGATCTGCCCCAAAATTATTCTCAGAGAATTTCTTTATTTGATGGAGAAGGAGGAATAACAGCCAAGTAGCATGTAGCTAAATTTGAAGATTTTGTTGACTTGGAGGAAGTCGATTATATGGATGTTAAAATGCGATTTTTTTCTCAAAGTTTATCAAGGGAGGCGAAGAAATGGTTTAAATATTTTCCAGCTGCATATATATTAACTTTTCAAGATTTCCAAAATGCATTTTTAGAAATATAGGATGACAAACAGAGTCCTTTGCAACTTTTGTCCCAATATAATAGTCTCAAAAAAGGGGGTTTTAAATCTGTTCATGAATTTTCAAGCAGATTTATGAGGGTTTATAATTCCATTCCAGAAGATATAAAACCTTCTACAACTGCTGCTAAACTTCAATATGTTGGGGCTTTTGATAATATAATGACTTTGCTTTTTCATTGAGGGGGAGAAAATCAGCAAGTATTACTGCTATGTTCACAAATGATTTAGAAGTGGAAGCAACTATGATGGTAAGAGGGAAGATGAAACAAAGAGACCTTGATAGGAGGAAAACAAGAGAAGAAAATATGCCTTCTACTTCTTCATCTGCAACTGATATTAAATTTGAAATGATGTTGAAAACAATGGAAAAGTTAATGGATAGATTAGCTGTGGACAATAGATCATTCAATAGAGAACAAGCCAATCCTCAAATTAGAAACCCAAATTTTAGAAGGCCAAATCCTCCTATGCCTCCACAAAATAGGAAAAGAGATATGAGAAAACCAAGGAATCAAGAAGATCAGCAGATTCGACCACCTTTCCCTGAAAATTATGTTGCGGATGAAGAGGATCCTGTTGAGAATGAAATTCATCTTTTTGGGGAATTAGATTCATAGATATATGTTACTGAAGAAGAACATCACATGTTTGCATAGGAAGGTGGAAATGAGGATTTTGAAAGGGAGTCAGAGCAGTATCAGAGAGGTTATTTACATGCTATGGATGATGGAAAAATAAATATTAGACTAAGAAACAGAGAGGTTATTGTAAATAAAGGAAGGCTAAATTCAAATCATCCTTCTACTAGTGTATTAAATACAGAAAAAGGAAAATAAATATAGAAAGATCCTATTGTAAATAAAGAAGTTGAAAATAAAATAGAAAAACAAAAGGAACAAAACAAGTGATACCAGTAGATGTGGAGAAAGTTAATTTTGTTTTCAATTTGCAGAATAAACTTTCCAAGTTGAAAATTTCTGTTCCTTTTAATGAGTTGTTGAGAAATAATGAGTACAGGATACGATAAAAAAGATGGTTAAAGGTCAAGGAGAATTTCAATCAGACATTCTAGAGTTGGCAGATGATAATCCTACTATTTCATTCGGATCAAAAGTTGAAAGTATAGATGATGAAGAAGTTCCTCATTTTTATTTAAGTTTGAATGTGCATGATATGGTGGTACATAATGCAATGTTAGATTCAGGTGCATCACATAATTTAATGTCGAAAGGAGTAGTTGAAAGTTTGGGATTAGAAGTGACAATACCTTATAAATATTTTTATTCCTTTGATTCTAGGAGGGTGAAGTGTCTTGGTCTAATTAAAGATATGGTAACAACGTTGAATAAATTGCCAACTAAAACAATAGTCATGGATGTGGTAGTGGCAGACATTCCACCAAAATTTGGAATGTTGTTATCAAGGTATTGGACTTCAAAATTAAAGGGTAGTTTACAAATGGACATGTCATATGCTACTATTCTTGTCCAAGATGGAAGTAGGAGATTGTATAGTGAGAAAAGAACTCCTTATGTAGTAAGAAGTCAAGATAGACCTGATATTCATCATATATATGTTGTTGATATTGATTTGGGTTCTTCTATTTTCTTTAATGATACTGTCCCATGTGATTTGGAGTCTACATTGCAAATGAAATATGAAAGGAATGAAAAGGGAGTGATAGAACAAAATGCTTTGGAGAATAAACAGAAAAGAGATGGTTTATGGACTATGTATTTTGATGGGTCTGTGGCAAAGGTTGGCGCTGGTGCTGGTGTATATATAATTTCTCCTATAAGAGATTTTAAAGCTATGTCATATAAGTTAACATTTGAATGCACGAATAATGTGGCTGAATATGAAGCTTTGTTACTTGGGTTGCATGCATTAAAGGATCTGGGAGCACAAAGGATAAGAGTTTTAGGAGATTCAGAGCTTGTGATAAATCAAGTGAATGACAGTTATCAAGCCAGACATCCCCAGATGTGAGCTTACATAAATGAAGTATGGGATATGTTTGGTAATTATTTTACAGAACATACAATTAAGGAGATTCCAAGATATGAGAATACAATAGCAGATTCTTTGGCAGTTGCCGCTGGTAAATTTAAAACTCCAAGTGCTGGTCAAAAAGAGTATCAAGTAGACATTGTAAATAGACCTTCCATACTAGATAATTCTAAATATTGGTAGGTATTTGACGATGATATGCAGATAAAAATATTTTTGGAATTGTCTGGTGAATTTGTAAACACTCATATTGATGTTGAAAATGATGACAGTGAAAATTTCCAAAATGCTAAGGAAAACCAAGAAGAAAAGATTGATACTGAAAACTTGAAGGGAACTTTAGGAGGAAGGGATATCATTCAATTGAAAAGAAATTTTATACCAAGAGGTTTGATTCCTTTAGAGAAACTTTTTGATCAGAATGATGTTGCTAAAGATTCGAAAGTAAAACCAGCTGATAACACTATTGAAGATAGAAATATTGGTACTAAAGAGAATCCCAATATTGTAAAACTGTCTAAAAATTTGCCTGCAAAAGAAAAAGAAGAATATGTGAATTTAATGAAAAAGTATACAGATGTATTTGCTTGGAGTTATGAATACCTTAAGGAATATGATACTTCAATAATACAACACACTATTCCAATTAAACCTAGAGAAAAGCCTTTCAGGAAGAAGCTCCGAAGAATAAATCCAAAATTGTCACCAGTTATTGAGAAGGAAATTAAAAAATTATTTGATGCCAAAATTATTGTGACTTTAAGATTCTCAATATGGGTTGCTAATTTAGTTCCTATTAGATAGAAAAATGGAGAAATAAGGCTTTGCATAGATTTCAGGAATTTGAATAAGGTCTCCATGAAAGATAATTATCCTTTGCCGAAGATGGATCATATTTTGTAGAAAGTGGTCAGAGCTGAAATAATTTCTATGATGGATGGATTTTCTAGATATAATCATATTAAGGTGTTACTTGAAGATCAAGAGAAAACTGCTTTCACCATGCCATGGGGCACCTTTATGTATGCAAAAATGCCTTCTGTTTTGATGAATGCAGGGGATACCTTCTAGTGTGCCATGGATATTTCTTTTGCAGGAGAAATAGGAAAATTTGTGGTAATTTATATAGATGACATCATAGTTTATTCAAGGTATGATAGGGAGCATATTCATCATTTGGAAAAAAAATTCATAAAATGTAGGAAATTTGGTATATCATTGAATCCAAAGAAATCAAATTTCACATTGGAAGAAGGAAAGCGGTTGGGCGACATAATCTCAAAGGATGGAATAAATATTGATCCTGAAATAGTCAGTGTGATTTTGAAAGTGGGAGAACCAAGAAGCAAAAAAGAAATACAATCATTCTTGGGACAGGTGAATTTTTTAAGAAGGTTCATTCCTAGTTTTGTTGAAATATTAATGAATATCACAAATATGTTGAAAAATGGTCATGAGATAAAATGGACAGTGGAGGATAAAAAATATTTTAAAGAAATTAAAAAAGCTATTTCAGAGTGTTATCTCTAGGGTTGTTCCTAGTGTGTCTTTTAAAAAAAATTGATTTGATTTGGTTTTTCTTGTTTAAATTTCATTTTGTTTTGTGTGTTATGATTGATTGTTTGCATTTATGATTCCCTTAGTTACCTAAAAACATCAAAAGTTCCATTCATTAGCTAAAAACCTATGTATGTGCAAAGGATTATGTGTTACAGGGTAAATGTTACAAACTGGCAGCGTCTTCCCAAAATGGCAGCATTTTGAGAGCGTGCAGCATATTGAGTTCTGATGGTATAATATACATATGGTTTGATTTTGAAAGGTTTATGATTTATGTTATGAAATATTTGATGAACATAAGCCTTTATCATAGTATTGAATATATGTTTTGAGCATGAGCATTCGGCATTTTATGTCTTTATGTTCTTTACCATAAAATGATGAGTCAATACGGTAGCAATAATGAAGGGACACAGGTGGTGTCTTTTCACAAATGAGACCGTTCATGTAATGAACGCTGGTGGTCATCGTGGAAGAAGTAGCTAAATATTCATTTTTCCCCAAATCATGTTTCATTTGTCTGCTGAAAAGGAGTATGCAAGCGCTGGTTTCATTCACTGTTCATCTTCACGAGTTGTGTTATACCATGTTCAGGAAATATGGGTTTATGTTCGAACCCTAGGGTTTGCAGGGTTAGGATTGAAGTATATACATTTGTTTCCTTGCATTTTCAGCAATTCTGGGTTTGCTATACAGCGTGAAGATTATACAGCAGTATAATATTTCCTGTGCAGGATATACATTTTGAGGGCTTGTTGATTAACAGAGTTTCCTGGTTAAGAGCAGTATTTTGTGAATATTCAGAAAATTAGGGTTACTTTGCAAAACCCTAGAGCGTATAATTTCAGGGTTATAATATATGGTATATAATCCTACCTGCATTTTCGGTTTCAACACCGTTTGCTTCAGCATTCAGCCATAGTATGAAATGCTCTGTTCAAGATAACACTGCGTGAATATTTTCAAGGTTTGACAGGGTCTTCAGGGTTAAGACTTACTATTAGTTTAATGCAAACTTCATCAGAATTATCACACTATTAGTTTACAAAGTTTGACCTCCAGCACAAGAAGAGATGTATTCACATCCCAGGTGTTAGCACAGAGCCGTATGCAGTAAACTGCCTCTGTTTGTTTGAGACATAAAATTTTATTACTCTACACAGGTTAAGTTGAAATCCTTCTAGGGTTTCAATATGTCAAAGGAAATTGAAGAAGATGAACCAGAGCTTCTTGTGAAGAAAAGGCCTGGAGGTCTCATATGCAGATTGGAACCCAACAATACAGAGTGTATTAAGTAATTTCCACGATCTGCTAGGTTGATACAAAGGTCAGGTTGGTTTAGCTTCTGTGAAAAATTACAGGGATATAATTCTCAGTTAACAATGGCTTTTATTGAGAATTATGATGATGATAAAGTCCAGTTGCAGAGTTTAACTGCCAACGTTAATGAAAATTCTATTGCTGACGCTATCAATGTTCCAGCAGAAGGTGAGAGGTGGTTCAAACAAAAGGAATTCAAAGAAGACTTCAGTGAGTTTTTGATCCTTGGAAATGAAAAACTTGATTGGAAGAACGGTGTTCATGTCAATAGGATGAAGCCAGCGTGGAGAGTTCCATTGGAAGTAGTCCATAACTATATTACCTACGATGGAAGGTATGATCGAGTTTTGAAATGTCATTTGAAGCTTTTATTGCACATTCAAGGTGTTACACAGCTAAATCTCCCTTTTTACCTACTTAAGAGCCTTCAAAAGATGATTTCTAAGGTACAAAACCACCCATCACATACGACCAGATCAATCTATCATCAGGGATTAATTAAGCTGTTGGTTTTAACTCAACTGGAAAAGGAAGAAAGGTCATGGGCTTCTTTGTTGGCAGAGCTAGGTTTCAGTGAGAACCCTAAAGAAAAGGGTAAGAAAATGATAGAGGATGCCAGCCAACAGATAGTAAACCCTACAGAAGCAAATCAGAAGGATAAAAATAAAGAAATGAATGTTGTTATTAAGCCTGTACAGAGCAGTGTTGATCTTGAAACACCTTGCATACAAGAAAGCACAGAAAATCTTAGTGATATATTTAAAAGTATAACTTCTAAAAAGACAATGTGCAAACAGCTATTCAAGGAGGATAAACCAAGAACTAGATTAAGGGAGAAGCTGCAGACAGAATAGAGAATAGCACAGGAAGGTGCTAGAGAGGTTGTGATTACAGAAGATGCAGCCAGTGAAGGGACAATAAACACAGCAGAAGATAAATATTCTGAGAATATAGACGAATTCATTGACATGCAAGGAGTGGCAGGTGCCATACCAGAAATATTTTGTATAGATGAACCAAATAAGCTTGTTGAAGGTTCAAAACTAAGAAATCTGCCAGAAGAAAAAGATTGTATGCGAGAGGAAGATATAGATATTACTCCAGAGCTTGGTCAATGTCAAAGGTCCCTTCAAACATACAAGGAACAAACCAGATACTTGCAGGCGATCAATGAAAAGCTACTGGTAGCAAACAAAAGGTTAAGAGAGGACATGGAGGAAAAGGAGGCAGAGTTTCAAAAACTTTTTATGGTTTCCAGAAATATCCTTAAAGAAAAACGAGCTATGCAGAAACAACTTGAGCATTTCAAGGCCTAGGAAAAGGAAAATGATAAAGATATGGAACTGGCTCGACTCCAAAGGCGTTCCCAGGTTCTCAATGACTTGGCCACTTTATCTTAAGCTTCTAGAAGCTTGTAGATGTTTGAAAATTGTTTGATTTTGAACTTCTAATATTATGTATGACAGTTGTAGGACACATGTAGTGTAAAATCATTTTGTAAGGGATTGACTCCCACTTTTGAAGGAGGTCGATCCAAACTTATAGGATCTATTGTTCATTCTAGATAGAATCTTTTTGTTACAAAGGCAGCTCTCGAACTAGTGAAAAGGGGTTGGCTGTTTTGGGAGATATGTTGGAGCATTTGTAAATACCTCTGTATATCATGAACTCCTTGCAACTTCAATAACAGGTTTTAGTTTTGAATGAATTTGATGTTGATTTGTTTCTGTACTGTATGAACTGTTTCTTTGATAAATCTTTTGTGTACTTGGTCACTCACATTCCAATACATAATTCTTATTATAAGTTGACAGTTATCTTTCATTATATAAACAGTAATAGTTTCACTTCATATTTAGGATCATAAGACCTGGATATTGGACTTTGTCATTGCTGTTATGTTATACAGAATTGGTTTCATTTCCCTGTAGCTCTAATTCATACCAACCATTGCTTAAACGCTTTGATATCTTGATGAATACCTATATGTACCTATTTGTGACATATACCAGTTATGTATATTGTAAATTGTGTGTGATATTTTGTTCTCATACTTAAAGCTGTATAAACTGTACAAACAAGTAACATTAGCCTAGTGTCTGTAAGTGTCTATTTGCCCTGGTTTAATACCAGCTTCTATTTTTTATTTTTTATTTCACTAGATTTGAACATTTTCAAACTAACATTTCCTTAAGCTTGGATCCTGTAGTCTAGGTCCAACTTTAGGGATAACACAGAGGCTCCTGTGTTGGTGAGTCCAGATTTCACTAAATATTTTTTAGTTTTTTCTTATGCTTCAGAACATACTATTGCTACAGTTTTGTTACAGAAAAATAATGAGAATATGGAGCAACCCATAGCCTTTTTCAGTAAGATGTTGAGAGATGGAGAGTTAAAATATGTTATTATGGAGAAGCAAGCATATGCTTTGGTTAAAGCATTGAAATATTTCAGGGTGTATATTATTCACTCACATATAATTGCTCATGTTACATCCACTGCAGTAAAAGGGATTCTCACACAACCTGACCTAGAAGGAAGAAGGGAAAAATGGATAGCAACATTGCTGGACTATGACATAGAGATTAGACCTACTAAGTTGATTAAAGGACAGGGATTGGCAAAAATGTTGACAGATTCAAACTGTGAATATTTACAGCTCAATTTCGTATCTAGTCAATTTAATCAGTTGGATATAGGGGTGGAGGTAATGATTGACTTCGCTACATATCCATGGTATTCTGATATTGTTCATGTTCTTCAAAATTTACAAGCTCCTATAGGATTGAGTAAAACAAGAGCAAGATCGATAAAGTTGAAAGATGCTAAGTTTTGTATTATAAATCAATATCTTTATTGGAAGGATCCTAGAGGTGTGATACTTAATTCCCTTTTAGAAAATGAATCCCAACATACAGTAAAAGAATTTCATAAAGGAGACTATGGAGGACATCATTCTTGGAAGGTGACGGCAAACAAAATTTTGAGAGCAGGTTTCTATTGGCCGACATTGTTTTCAGATGTGTACAAAGAAACTAGCATATGTCATCAATGTCAGATTTTTTACAGTAAAAGAAAGGTAATTCCCCATGCTCTTAATCCAATAATAGTAGAAGCTCCTTTTTAGCAGTGGGGTTTGGATTTCATTGGAGAGATAAACCCGAATTCTTCAGGACAACATAAATGGATTCTAACAACCACAAATTATTTCACAAAATGGATCGAAGCAATTCCTACTAGGAGAGAAACTGAGACAGTAATTATTGATTTTCTTGAAGAGAATATATTAGCAAGGTTTGGGTGTCCCAGAAGAATAGTGACTGATAATGTAGTGCTTTGCTTTCCGGGCAGAGCACTAAGTCCAAATATGTAATATCAAAATGACATTTATACTTATTATGAATTTCAGGATTCGTTTATTTGTGCATTAACGAGAGGGTTACACCGAAAAATACCTAAGTTTTAAGCAAGCTAAAGATAGTCCCTGAATCCTTACTCCTGTAGCATTGCCTCTCCCTCGTTTGAGCCTCATCTAAGCCTTGATGCCAATTCGGATGATCCACCCTGCCGACCAGCGTTGAACCTGCTGGCCCTAGGAAACCGACGGGTTTCCTAGGCCCCAATATCATGTGCCGATAAACCCGATAGCAACTTCCTTGTTCTCACGTGTACTTCTTCCTCTGGAGTTAACCCCCTCCTCCAGTTCTCTTCCCCCTCCATTCCATCACCTTCTTTACTCCCTTCTTTTGTAAAAATTCTCTCCCCAAAATACTCTGCCGAAAAAATTCCTCCCCTCAACCATTCGATCCCCCTCCTTATACCTCCTTCCCTTCCTTTCTTCCACCGCCTCCTTCATATTTAAAATAATAAGTATTATTTAGTTCTTTCTTGGGTAGTCCAACCAGTTCAGATTATTTAAGACATTTGTTGTACGTAAATAAATTTTCTTGAATTGTACAATTCTTCACCCCTGATGAGATGGTGGGAAATTACTAATTCTTATCCTATTGAATTGAACATGTTAAATTTAAAACATAACCAACTGTCATAAAATTACACCAATATTTTTTGTTTAAGTTTTATGCTGAATGGTAAAATAATGGTAATAATAGTATTGTCAATTATTATATGTTATTAATAACTTAATAATAAGTACTTAATAATAAACACTAATAATATACAATAATAATAATAGGTAATAATAACATAAATAAAATAATAATTATATTATTAATCAATAAATAATTAATTGTAGTATTATTATTAATTGATTGAAATGATAACATCGACATGTTTATGTTTATTGTTAAGTCCCCTCGCACATTGATTCTTAATAAATAAGGTACATTTACAGGTTTAAATAAATCAAAATTACTTAGTTAACCCATCCAACTATCCAAGGTTAATGTTTTTCAATTAATATTTCATACTAGCGTGCATGTGTGAGGTGTGCATGCATGGCCAGTACATGCACAGGCTGCACATGTGCTATAACCAAAACACCTAAATTCTAGCCGATACAAATAGTATTTCATGCAACAAGACAAATATACAGATATAATATGATTTATTTGACATTCAGAGTTATTTAACAGTTATGTTCTTATTAATCAGTCAATTAAGATTGGTACCTACCATTACTAATTCAGTATCATAAATGTCCAACACTCAACAATAATAACTAATATGTCAAACCATCCTAACCTACGTCCGCATCCTCCCTTTCCTTCGTCTGCTAGTACAAAGTGGATGCCAGCTGTACTGACCTTCCCACACAGAACCTGAGAGTGGTAGCATCAGCTAACTAGCGGACCTAGCCTCTCCTAGTAGGCATCTTACCATCGTCACAACAACAACTTGGGGAGCGTGTCTCAGCACTGCCCTCGCATGACCTTGGGTAACATAGTGACATAGGGTGGGAAATACATCCATCCCTCTCAACATACTAGGTATATACCCCATCAAACCATACTTCATTGCTATCGATTTTATTGGTATGTGTCAATGTACCATCGCTTGGAAATTAAGGCTCTCTTAAAGATATGTATTAAGTCATACTTTGCATCACACACCTGGCTATCACATAGCCCCTATACCTGCAGGTTAGCACTATGCAAACATGCATTCATAACAATATTAAATCAATAGTTGGTCCATATTATCAACATTATTTCCTTTCATCACATAAAATCATAAAATCAATCGCATCATGGATGGGTTCCCATGTACCACATCATACATATCACATCATATCAAGGATTACAATCAAATATATGTTTTTGTTATGAAATAAATGAATCTGATGACGACTACCGCATGGTAATCGCATAAGCACAATAATTTCATATAAATGATAATCATCATAACATCATAATCAAAGCATAAATATAAGCATGATAACATCATAATATCATAATTAGAGCATAATCCTGATAACATCATAACATCAGTAAATAATCACATATAACATGACAAAATATAGTTTACGAAGTATAGTTGAGTCCACAGATAATAAGTAAATACAGTGTAATAAGTGTGAGTGATAAATATGCCTAAGTCAAAATATGGGGCACTACAGATAATGCAGTAGCTTTTAAATCCAAGAAGATGATTAATTTTTGTCATAAATATCATATCAGCTTAAATCATTCAACTGCTTATTATCCACAGGGAAATGGATTGGCCGAGTCTTCCAATAAAAGCCTAGTAAGGATTATCAAGAAGTTATTAGAAGACAATAAGAGATCTTGGCACACCAAACTTAAGTATGCTTTATGGGCTGATAGGATTAGTACTAAAAGAGCGATTGGAATGTTTCCTTTTCAATTGGTATATGGAACCGAAGTTATTTTTCTAGCATCATTGGGTGTTCCAGTTATGAGATATTTTTAGGAGCAGTAGGAAGAGCCAAACAACATGCAGAGAAGGATAAACTAAATCATTGAATTAAAAGAGAAAAGGAATAAAGACTATGATAAAGTGCGGACACATCAGGAAAAAATGAAAAATACTTTTGATAAAAGGGTGAAACAAGAACAGTTACAAATTGTTGACCTGGTGTTGAAATGGGATGCCCCTAAAGAAGATAAACATGGAAAATTTGATCACATGTGGGTAGGTCCTTATGTAATTGCAGGTCACAGAGGGAAAAATGCATTTCTTTTGGAATATCCCAATGGGGTTTGTTTGGAGAGTAACCATGTCAATGGAATATTTTTGAAGCATTACCTGTCTTAAGGTGGCAGGTAAAATTTGTACCATAGTTTGTAATTTTTTTTTTTTTAAAGCAGTACAGATGGTGAACCAAATATTTTTGAAGCCCGGAGTGAAGGCCCTAAGATTTAGAAGGTAAGACATGTTTATTTATTTTAAGAAGAAAATATCAGATAAAAAGTAAAGAAGTTTGGAAGTTTGGACACAAAGATTATAGATAGGCACCTGGTCTACGAGTTCTTTGATACCTCACAGGGAGGATATCATCTCCAGTTGGAGCCAGTTGTTAACACCTCTATGTTGAACAGTTGAGGAGGAGGTATGATTAAGGAACATAAAAGGATATATGAAATTTGCAAAGTCTAATAGTTTTGATTACATTATTAAAGTGCGCATAAGGGTTAATTTGGCATGCAATCCGAGGGTGTAGAGTGGTTGAGGTGAAATCTACGGTTTAAAATCGATCCTACAGGTAAAGATGCACAGGAGATAAGTTATGCGGAGAAGCAGATAGGGTTAACAAAGCTTAAATATCAATGGTTATGGAATAAATCAAACAAAATCCATGGCTGAGAAATACTCCGTTGAATAAAGCTATACACTTGAAAAAAAAGAAAAGGCTAGCGGAATGTGTACAGCCAATCTCAATCCAACGGCTTAAAGCAAAAAGTGAAAATGCATCAATGGTCATTAAGGATTCTGGAGGATAAAGTTACGAGATGGTTAAAAGGGAAAGGTGGTAGCGGAATGTAAACCATGTTCCACGTGGAAACTTGAAGTGAATTCTATGGAGAAAAGTAGTTTGGGAAAAACCGCTTGATGAGGGCTCCGGAAAGGGACCATAGTATAAAGGTAAAGTTGATGTGGTTTAAAAAAAATCATTTCATTTGTGTGCTGCGAGTGAAAGGAAGGAGACAGTCCGCCATATTTTCAAGTCAACTTCTACGTGTTTACAATCACATGTAAGCCTTAAAACACTTAAACTTGGTTCAAAGTGTTGTTGCCATTGTTTGTTATGGAAAACAAACATGGTTTAGGAGTTCTATGCATGGTTTTGGATGAGAGGGAGGAATTTGTTGTTGATAGGGATAGAAATGTATGTGACCCTATTTTATCAATTGGAAATGTATTAGTCTCGAAGGAGCCATTGTGGCAGTGTAATTTGCAGGGAAATGATGTTCTGAATATCTGCAGTTCTTTTTCGTACTACTTTGCTATTGAGAAAACATTACCATTTCCTGAATTTGTTGAATGGTGCGCAAGAAGTTATTCTCCTTCTGAAAGAGTTATCATGAGTAATACCACATCCAAGATACTTTGTAAGGTTGATGCAAAATCCATTCATGGAATACTCAACCTACCTGATAATTTCCCTGATAATTGTGAGTCTTTGAATGAGTCTGTCTTAGTCGAAATGTACAAAAGTTGTAAAACTGAAGTTAGATGCAAATTTTTGTCCAGTATTCTTAAAGAGGGTCAATCATTAGAAGGACTCTTTCTACCATATAATGTTAACATTTTCAAAAAATAGGTACAGATGGTTATGTCTTTAGTTAGCCAAATTCTAGGTTTAGATGATGATAATCATATCAGCGAAGTCATTTTAGGTTTCTTATTGAGAATAAGTTCAATGGAGCCCGAGTCCCATTTAATCCATTGTTTCAATATGGATGAGTATTTGGCTGAAACTATCCATGTCCAGTTAGTCAAATTTCCCAAAGTCGGGTTTTTTAAGTATCAGTCCTACTTGCTGAATATGGGGATGTGTTCAAATGTGTGGGAATTGTAATTCCTGTCTACCATTTTCTCTCCAGATATTACAAAACAATTCAATATGTTTGAGTTTGTAAACACAATTATTGCCGATATGTATAAGTTGTTGTTTGATGATGTATTACCAAGGGTGTTAGAAGAAATGAAACTCATGCTGCAGTCTTCCTCATAAGACAGAATAGGAGACTGGTTCTTATATAAACATTTTACTATTTTGAGGGTGTATGGGTTCACTGGGGAACCATATAGGCTACCTATTTTTTTGACTCCAAGAATATTTGCACTTGAGTTTATGAGGCAAAGATTGTGTGCAGAAGAAGAGCCTTTCAAGGTGTTCAAAAAATCTTCAAATGTTAAGTTTCCTCTTAAAGTTGGTCCATTTATTTTCAAAAACAAAAGTGCCCTGTTGATTATAGAAAACTTATTAGAAGTTATGGATTTCCATAAGGAGCAAAGAATCAATTATGATCCACATCATATAATTTCTCAGAGAAAACAGTCAAACAAAAATAAACCATTCGATCATCAAGTTATCAAAGGTTTAGATAAAATAGCCAATTTGTCTTGTTTTGAAGAAAGTTCAGGAATTGATGAAGGTAGGAACAAGGAGTTGATTGCAGTAGTTCAAACTCCTGATAATCCTAGTATTTTGAATAAAAGGATTCTTGTTGAGACTGAGAATATGGATGTGGATGAAAAAATTTCATATAAAAAGATCAAAACACACTCCCAGGATGATCAAGTTTCAGAAGAAATAATTTCAGAGGATTCAAAGAAAATGGTTTTGATTCCAAAGAAGTGTATGCAGATACATCAGTATTCCTTTCAAGGAGAAGGTAGTGCAGAGCCCAGTTCATGTTTCAAATCCAGAGCAAATTTAGTGTCAAGTTATGCTGAAAAGAAAATGCAGTCGTCAGAGGAAACTAGAAATTTGATTCCTAGAGTTAGAAGTCTAATCAACCAAAAGACATCATTGATTTCTACTCAAGATGTGGAGAGAAATACCTTGAAGTTTGTTGTGGTTAATGATAAAAAAGTATATGAGATGGAAGTGAAGTTAGATAAAATTAGTATTCTCGATAAGATACAACTCCATAAGTAGACTGGAGATGTTATCTATTCTGATTTATTACATGCTATTATGAAATTTAACAAATTGCAGGTCCTTGAAGATAAAATGGAAGTCCAATTGAAGCATGAGAAAGTAGAGAATAAGGAAAATCTGATCTAGATTAAGAAGTTACAGGGGGATGTTATAAGCTTAGGAAGCGAACCAGGAAATGTACAGGAAACCAAAAATCTCTTAGAAGAAAAGGACAATACCATCCAGGTATTTTAAAAGAGGCTTAAAATACCAAATACTGAACATGCTCAGTCCCCAGAATTATTTACATTGCAGGAAGAAAAAGATAAAGTTTATCAAGAGATGATGGATTACAAAGGCAAAGCATTGAAACTACAAGAGGAGAAAAAAAAATGGGAAGTGGAAAGAGCTGAATTGATGACCCAAATTTTGAAGTTCAAAAAGGATCAGAATGATGAAAGGGAAATCATGGAAGAGCTAATGAGTTAGACTCCTGTTGACATAGATTTATCTCTTGTGAACATTGAAAAGTCGTTAAGTGAATTTTATGCAGATGATCTGTTAGTTCCAATGTCATAGGTAAGTTTGAAGGATGTGGAAATCAAAGAATTAAAGGAAGAAAATGAGAAGATTAGAGCAGAATTGGCTAGAATCATTGAAAAGAAGAATAAAACATTAAATGATAAAATCCAGTTACAAAAAAAGTTTGATGAGTTAAAGGAAAGAAGTATAGGAAAAGCTCCTCTACAAGGAGCCAAACATTTAATTTGGGATACATTATATGTGCAAATCACTAAGTTTAGACACAATTTAAATTTTATTGATGATCAAAGTGCATTAGTCAATCTAGCTACTCAAATACTGAAGTTGGCAAATGAGACCATGGAAAAGAAGCCTCTAAATACAACTCAGAATGCTTTAAATTTTTTGAATTCTCTAACATATCAGAAGTTGCAGGACATCAGAATTAAGGATAGAGTAGCTATCGCACTATGGGAGAAGAAATTTATTAACAAACATCAGCTCATGAAGGTGGTATAGGATAAAGCAAATACAATGTCTTCACAGATAAAGGATTTCAGGCTCGCTTTTAAGGATCTATTTGAAGATGGCCTCCCTTCTTTTTGGGATGATGAAGGAAGATTATTTTCTCAGGAACATTATCATGGTCTACTAGTACAAAATCGCATGGACCATTCCAAGTTTGAATATTTGGTTAAAGGATTGACCGGAAAAATCATTGTAGAAAAATTGACAGAGGATTTCGAAGTATTGCAAAAGTTTTTAATCATTAGAAGAGGATTTCCCACAATATATTATGAATCCTATGTGTATCTGGAGGTATTTATTAGAGAAATGACAGAATATGATACACCAAATGCAGAACAATGGAGGATCGCGGAAATATTCGGGAAGACCAAGTATATACTTCATCCTTGAAAACAAGTGTTGCACGTCGTGAAGCTGCTTATTAGAGATACCATGCAGTCACTAAGTTGATTATAATCAAATGATCTATTGTTAGAATCGAAGCATGTAGTTTTATTCCTAGTTGATAGGGATATAGTTACAAAAAATTTGATTAACTTATTATTCGGTTATTGATCTTCTTGGGAAGAATTTATCTTTGTATATATTTAAATTTAGTTGATGTATTGGGGGTTGGAACCCATATGTTTGGACAGATATATTTTTGAGAACTTATGATTTTTGAATGAAATAACAAATCCAAAATGCTGGTGGATCTTCATATATTCCTGTGTCGTTTATGTTACAGTATGTGCCTTCTTTTCATGTGATTGTCTTCTTAGTGTTTACTTTCCATTTTGTTTTTTCATATCTGAAATGTAGTGTTGAATAGTTTCAAAATTCATACTTGTTATGCTATGGCTATTGTCTCAGATATTTCACAAATATTTCTGTTAAAGTTGATATGGAATTCATCCTGTGATGCTCTATATTGATGGATTGTTCATGTTTCTTTCTTATTCACCTGAAAATCAATGAATGACTATGACTGAATGGTTATCTTGCCTTTATTGAGATCATGTGTATGAAATATTTGTATTATATTTATCTATTTGACTCCATCGCCCAATGGTATATGTGTTGTTTCAACCATCTACTTGATTTAAAATACTTATTTCATATATCTGGTCTTGTTAAATTTATATGTGAGAGATCCCTCTCTAGAAAGGAAATCTAGTTTCTTTCTGAAGTGGTTTTTTCTATTACCTTGAGATTATCTTCCACAACCTTTGGTATATTTTGAGTGCTAACAACATGATTGCAGAGAAATAACATCAAACAATAAACAAGATGCAAATATTAAAACACATCATAAGAGAGACATAGATATAATGTGGTTCAGCCAATATGGGCTACGTCCACATAGCAATTCTGAGTCCTTTATTAATATACCATCCAAAAAATTAAGGTATACAACCTATAGCAAACCCGCTACACTTCCTCTTCACTCTCTCACAGCCTCGTTCACATAATCACATAAATCAAATTACAATGCTACAATAAAATACGTAGACGTATTACAATGCTTTCCTTTTATAGGGAAATTACCATGGGTCACCCAATGCCACAGACCCATAAAATGTTGGCCAACAAATACCCTAAAAAAAAAATTGGGGGAATTTCCCTCATACCCCCTGCTGGGACAAGTGTACAGTAATACTGTGGTACAAACACAACTGAATAATAACATCTCTAAATCAAGAATATCAGGCTCCTGAACCAACAATCTCCCAGTTGGAGACTAATATTAACAACTCCACCACTACTACACTTGCTAGAATATGCTATGAACCTTAGACCTAACAAATTTCTCTTCTTTTTCTTCACGCTTGAAGGCCAACATAAAATGAACATGATCTCAATTTCTCTTTGGTTACTACCTTTGTCAACATGTTTGCAGGATTCTGGCTAGTATGTATCTTTTCAAACTTTAACAGTTCATCTTCCTGAGAAGATCTTATGAAATGGTACTTGAGATGTAAATATTTAGTATTTTAATGAAAGGATGGCTTATTTTCAAGATGAATGGCACTCTGGATGTCATGGTACAACCCGATATTCTCTTTCTTCTTAACCAATTCCTCCATTAAGCTCTACAAACAAATCATCTTTTTACTAGACTCTATAGCAGCAACTTACTCTTATTCCATTGTTGAAAGTGCAACAACCTTTTGAATTTTTGAAATCCAACTCACTTTTCTTCCACCCATAGTAAATAAATACCATAAGGTTCTCCTCATGCTATCTTTATCACCATCCATATATGCGTCAACATATCCCTATGAAACAATGTATGAACCTCCAAAATGTAATGCATGAGAGTTAGTACCTCTCAAATACCTGAGAATCCACTATAATTCCTTCCAATTCTCTTTACATGGATTTTTCATATGCATACTCATAACTCCCACTACATGTGCAATATCTAGTCTTGTGCACACCATGGCATACAATAAGCTGCCAATTGTTGATGAATAGGGAACCTTGGACATGTATTCTATCTCTTCCTCTGTCTTGGGACATGTATCCTTACTTAGTTTTAAATGGATGGCCAAATGTGTACTAACTAGTTTTTCATTCCTCATTCTAAAACTCCCCAACACCTTTTCTATGTACTCACTCCAAGACAATGTCAATTTGTGATTTTTCATCTATATTGTTAGTCTCATACAGATGATTTTCTTTGCAGCACCCAAATCCTTCATCGCAAATGATTTAGCTAGTTTCCTTTTGAGAACATTTATATACTGCATGTTAGACCCTTCAACAAGCATGTCATGAACATACAATAACAAGATAATATATCTTCATTCTCTAGTCTCTTGAAATAAACATAGTGGTCAGAATTGCATCTACTATAGCCCTATTCTGTCATAAACTTATCAAATTCTAAATACCATTGTCTTGGAACTTGATTCGGTCCATACAATCTCTTCTTCAACCTACAGAACAAATTATCCTTCCCTTTGACCTCATACCCCCATGGCTGCTGCATATAGATATCTTCCTCCAAATCCACATGGAGAAAGGTTGTTTTTACATCTAATTATTCAAGATGCAAATATTTCATCAAAATATATATCTTTATTTTTTGAAAACCCCTTTACCACAACTCTAGCTTTATACTATGTATTTCCTCCTTCTTCTTCCTTCAATCTATAAGCACATTTATTCTGTAATGTTCATTTACCTATAGGAAACTCAACCAAATCCCATGTCTGGCTTCCTACCAATGAGTCCATCTCCTCATTCATGCCTTGATCCCACTTCTTTCTAGTTTCTACCTGCATTGCCTCTTCATAACATTCTGATTCACTAGAATCAACCATCAATAAATAACATAGGGAAGGAGAGAATTATTCAAGGGTTCTACTTAGCTTGGTAGATATTCTTACATTTTCACGAGTTTTAGGTACCTGTTGTTGCTCTTGATTTTCTGGTGCCCTTGGAACTTCATTTTATTTGATTTCGTCAAGCATTATGTACTCTTTTTTTTCCTTTTCCTCTTGCTTTCCCTGCAACTGATCTTTGTACATAACCTTTTGTTTGAATATCACATCTCTACTACTAATGATTGTGTAGTTTTCATAATCCCATACGAGATAACCAATAACATGAACCTCGTATACAATAAAGGTACATTTCTTGGATTTATCCTCAAGATTTGTTCTATTTTCTTTATTGATATGGACAACTGATTCACAAGCAAAAGTTCTCATAAATGATTATTTTACCTTTTTACCTATCCATACCTCCTACGGAATCCCACCATCCAAATTACTTGAAGGCCCTCTGTTTATTAAGTAAAAAAAATAACTATAGCATCATCCCAAACTAGTAAGGGAAACCATGCATGGAATATCATACGCCTTGCATGCTCCATGATCGTTCTGTTCATCCTTTTTGACACACCATTTTCTTGCGGTGTTCTTGAGACTCTCTTCTCTCTATGGATCCCATGGTATGAGAAATAACTATCAAAATCCTTACTGCAGTATTCACCTCCGTTATCATATCTGAGACATTTCAACCTTTTCCCTTTGTCATTCTAAACCAAATATTTCCACTTCTTAAAAGTAGGAACCACATCATATTTTTGTGTAATTCAATAAGCCCAAGTTTCTAGTTGCATGATCAACAAAAGTAACATATTAACAAGATCCACCAAGATATTGTACCTAAGTCGGTCCCCATACATATGTATGCACAAGCTATAAATTTTTACTCTTCTTTTGTTTCCTAACCCTAAGAAATATGGCTCTCTTATGTTCTCCATAAATATAGTTCTCACAGAATTCCAAACTTATTTGCTTCAGATCTGGAATCCATTTCCCTGAGTGGAGAATCTACATCCCCTTCTCGCTCATTTGGTCAAGCCTATGATGTTACAATGTTGCACCCATTTTTATGGAAGATATGAGATAGAATAATCAATATTATGAGGACATAAATACAATGTACCTATCCTATCTCCCTTAGCTATTACCGGTGCTCCTTTATTTATATTCCACCACGTTTTTCCAAACATAGAAAAACAACCACTATCTCCCAACTTTCCTACTGAGATCATATTTATTTTCATAGAAGGAATGTGCCTTACATATTTTAGCATCCATTCATTTCCATTATTTAACTCAATCCATACCTTACCCATTCAAACAAATTTACATGGTTCATCATCCCTAAATAAAACATGTCCAAAATCACCTAAAACGTAATCATAAAAGAATTTCCTATGGGGTGTAGCCTAACATGAAGCCCCTGAATATACTGCCTAATAATCACTAGTATTATTGAATGCAAGAAGTAAGGAATCTTCTACACATCACCCGCTACATTTTCTTCCTGAGTTGTCTCATGTTTCCCGTCTATTTTCTTCTTTGGAGATTCGTAGTGTTTCTTCATATGTCCTCTCTTACCACAATTCCATCACTCTATCTTTCCCAGTCTATACTTGGACCTTCGATTTCTATACTTCTTAGGATTACTTGGGATCCTACCTCTCTCCCTTTGTATTCCCCTGCTCTCCATAGTCAATCCATTACTTGATGTCTCGCCTGTGTTTTTTCTCCATATTTCCTCGCTAATAATAACACCAATAACATCATCAAATTTAAGAGTGTTTGAAGAAGGGACAGAGTTATTTACATCCATGACCAATCCATTCCATCTTTATAGAAATGAGAATAGTATTAGAATATCCCTAAACTCATCATAAAAGTTCACTTTTACAGAACTTAGATGACTAGTAATCGTATTAAATTCATTTAAATGGTAAGCAACAGATCCACCTTCTGACATCGTCATATTAAACAAATGCTTCATTAAAAATACCTTGTTGGAATCCTAGGATTTTCCATAGATCTTATCTAATGCACTCATCACATCATCCATTGTATTTTCTTTCAAAATATTAAAAGCCACCGATAAAGCCAGGCACAACTGTATTGTTCCCAATGCCTTCTGTCAAGAACCTCCCATTCTTCATCTTTCATAGTCACCGACTAATTTTTTTCCCGTCCAACAGTAGGTATAGATCATTGTGGTACATATAGTCCTCCATTTGCATATTCCATAAATGGTATTTTTGGGCATTCAATTTCTCGAGCCTAATCATTCCTTTTTCTTCCATTTCTCCCACTCGAACCATGAGCCTTTATTTCCTGTGAGTTTACCAACCAAATAGATGTTTTTGATCTTATACCAATTGTTATAAAAAATGGATCGCAAATAAATAACAATAAGCAATAAACAAGATGCAAATATTAAAACACATCACAAGAGAGACACAGATATAACATGATTCACCCAAGATGGACTATGTCCACACAAAAATTGCCAGTCCTTTATTATTATACCGTCAAACAAAATGAAGGGATACAACATGTAGAAAACCCACTACACTTCCTATTCACTCTCTCACAGTCTTACTCACACAATCGTATAGATCATTTTGCAATGCTATAGTAGAATAAATAGTGGCATTATAATGGTTTCCTTTTATAGGGGAATTAAAATGGAAAAATACCATGGGTCACCCGATACCATGGGCCCATAAACGTTTGGCCAAAACATAACCCAAAAACATCTAGAATGAGTGTACAGTAAAACTGGGGTACAAACATGGCTAAACAATAACATCTATGAATGAAGAAGATCATGCTCCACAACCAACATAGAGAAGTAATTTGGAGTATCCCATCCATTTTTATGCTACAAAATATTATTCTTTTCTATTCAAATACAAACCAATAACTAGATCTCTTATGAAAAGAAAATCATCTACTCTACCTTCTAATTGTGCATACACATCACTCACGCAAGTTACCGTCACCCCTTGAAGATTCATGCATATGAAAGTGTTCAAGCAATATCTCATTTACAAACATGATTCAATATATCATCCACTATTTGCGAAATGAATTTGATGCTCACATGAGATGGTTGTAGGTGTAAATTAATGAAGGTGGAAGTATGTGTATCTGAATTCTAAATCCACCGATTCCAATAATAAAAATTAATGTTATGGTTAATCAAATTAATAGTTGAATTTTTCAAATTTCTTTATAGGTTGTATTAGTATGGTTTGAACAAACCACACATTATCTATACAAATTGGTTGACAAAATGAAGAGGGGGTTGTGGGTAAATTATTGGATATATGTTTTTTTTTGGTACCTACAAAAACAAAACAAATGAATATGAATGTTGTAGTTACCTAATAACACATCATAAATGTTTATTCTTTATTCCAATTTTAAAGTAAAATGACAATTGAACTTTGAATTCATGCCAACAATCCAATCATAGAATGATTAATGTCATGGGTAGTTCGCTGAGAAAATCAATGCATGGGAATTTATAGCTTTAAATTCAAGAGAATCAAAGTTTATAAAGGTTTGCATGACTTTTCGTTAATAATTACAATGACCAAGTGTTGGAACATATTTCCCAGATAGACCTTGGTTAATAATCTTTTCATACAATTCCAAGTGTTTAGTGTAATTTGTTCCATGTGAAAATGGTTTTAGTTCCTATTCTAGTGTCTTGGACCAAGAGCTTGTCCACATTTGACTCACTTAGACTAGTTGTTATCCCATAAGATATTGTATGTCCACTTACCCACTCCTTTCCTTATTCTATGGAGTGAATGGACCCCTCTATGCTTCATTTACGAGGTAGATAATGCATTTCCCTATTTTAAGGAGACTAGGTGTGCCTTCTTAAGGATTTCTTCATTTTTCTCATTAATTCTCCAAAACCAATCCAGCAAACCACATCTGGTGCCCTCATGATGGTTCCTTTCACACTTGGTGACTATACTAACCTCTTCATGGTCCATCTAGGTTCATTTCACCTCATTATGGCCACTAATTGCAGTTACACTTGGTGTAATGTCATAGATCGGGGGAATCGGTCAAGATAAGCCAGCATTAATTTGAGGTACTCATATGGTTTGTTGGACCCATGGTATTTGGTATCCCAGAGTATTTACCCAAGGAATTTCATGTAATATTACCTATATATCGCACTAGGGTTTTTCTCAATAAACAGAGTGGAAAAATTCCCACTCAAGTAATTTTCCTCTAGTATTCTATCCAATATTTCTTCCTATTTCAATCTCTTTTTGCAAATAATTCTAAGTGAGATTTCTTTTTCTATCTAGATCTAGCATGGAATCTCACATGAGTCATAACTTTTGTTGTGATGTTGTGCATTCCAAAAGTTTACACCAAGTTAAGAATGATACATTGATTTATAATGTTTACATAGATATCCAAATAAGAAAAGGAAATAGTTTTTCTAGTGATGTAGAGAGTTACAATTTTGTTTTGCCTCTCTAGAGGACTAATTTTAGAAACTGAGATTTTTTTTTCGCACGCAATCTTTCTCTTTTTTTGCAAGGAACTCACTTTCTAACATTGTGTAGAATTTAATGAATGAAGTTACCTTAATGGGAGCAATTGGAAGAATATTAGTTGTCCCCAACTCTTCCTCTCCTTCTTTGTCTTGTTTAAAGTGTTCTACTACATGGTTCTTTCTCCCTCAAAGTTTTTCTTCGTTTTCTTTTTTAGTCATTAGTTGTTTTGTGTTTTCCTTATCTATGGAGTACTTTGGGGGTGAGGTATAGTAGATTGGATAAGTGTGGGGTGATTTATCATTTCAACCACTCATATAGACTCTTCATCAATATCCTATCCTTGATATTTCTTTTTATATAACCCTGTTCATTGTTTATTCTTATTCAATATTGAACCATTAAAACTATTCAATTTTTTAATGGTGTTTTGAATCAATTTCGCTCTTCCTATTGTTTTACTCTCTCCCAAATTTTTGGGTAGTGACTTATGGTTTTAATGTTGTTTATTTCGTAGTGATTTAAGTCTATTAACCCATTCATTAACCAAGAATGAATATCCACTTTCAGCATCATTCACCCCTTCCAAGAAGGCCCACCCATGGTGAACCCCTTGGTTTCCTCCATTTTCCATTGCACATTCCTTACACCTAGCTCAAAACCCCTTGGTTTCAGTTTGGTACATTTCTTTTTTTTTAACATATAAAAAAAAATCTACAAAATATCAAAACATGGAAATGGGGAAATGTGAAGAAAGTTCTATCATTTTCTTTCTTTTTCTGACAAGTTCTTAGACCATCTCCTTTTCAGTTTGCTAATAGTCATGCCTCCTTTGTTCAAATAAATTGTATGAATTACCTATTTGTTTCCATATAATTAAGAACCATTGAAATTTTCCTCATGTTCAAACAATCTAGTCAATATCATATCCATGGTTCCCAAGTTTTGCAAACCCTATAGTCTATTTTACTTATCTCCTTTATCCCCTTATAACTCTATTTTATTTCTTTTGAATTTGTTTCTATGGCCTCTAATATGTAACCCTAACAATAACTAATACACTAATAATTAATTATCTTAGGGAATTAATACTCCTGGTGTAAAAAATTAGGTTCTCACATATATAATTTTGTTCTTCGCCTCATCTTGGTTTACAGGGACAAATTGATTTCCTTTCTCCAATGAAATCATGCCTATCAACATCACCACATTAATTATATGGGATTAATTCATAGTACCAAATACTTTGGTTATAATTTTCATCATTAGAATTATTCATTATGTGTTACAATATTTTTGCATCATTTATCTTTAGTACTGACATAGTTCCAATTAGTGTTCAATGTCAACACATGTATTCATAGATATCTAGTTCATATGAGTACCTTGGGCCTCATCATATTATCTATGTGCCACCATATATCTAGAATGGAATTTGATCGTTGATCCCTAATCACATGGTTTCTTCCATGTTTTAATAGAGCTCATTATCACATCATGGAGAAATACACATTAATTGTAGCATCATCATATACCTAGTTGAATACCCTAAACATGTATATATTTGTTGCAAAATTGATTATGAGTTTTGAGGTAATCATTCCGTCTTGAATTATCCCTACATGTTTCATTCCCCATCCTATATACAAAATGAGTGGGCTTAATGGTTAAGAGAATGTGTTTCTTCTTAGGAGGTCATAGTTCAAATCTAGAGGGGGGTGGTGTATGTACACCTCTGTATACTTTATCAATTAAATCGCTGCGCAGAGGGGGACCCTTGTCCCACAAACAAGGGGGTCTCATACACCAAATTGTTGTCTAGCTTGGAAGGACCTTAAAAATATATTATTATTATTATTATTACAAACCATGAGTCTATTTTATGTGCATGGGTACTCCAACCTCATTTGTAAAAATATTGTTATAATATAAATTGTTTTGAAAGTGGCCTCCTTTCTCTCTCTTTCCCATGTTGACTATTGCCTGTAGTATACATTTATTTTTGCAAGTCGAATGCTTTTTCTCTCCATTGGAGCTCCTTTCCAACATTAACTATTGTATATAATATAAATTGTTTTGCAAGTGGCCTCCTTTCTCTCTCCATTGGACATCCTTTCCAATATTATTATCTATAAATTTATATTTTTAACTTCCATGGGAAACAAACACATAATTCATTTTCTATATATAATGCATGCTTAATCTCATGTAATAGGGAGAAACCTTGCTCACCCTAATTTTTCTCACATGCAACATTTAAGTTACTTAATCCAAATACTTCCTTATCTCTACAATTCCATCAAACATGTGGATTGAATGGCCTTTCTATCGAATCTACACCAAGGCCAACAAGCTTATCTACAACTCGAGAAGATAGAGAACATTCTTTAACACAAAATTAGGGAAACCATGCAGCTTGAGCCTGATTGAACCAATTCCATTGGTTTGAGGCTAGATTTGCATGCAAATTATATTGTACCATTTTCAATGCCATTTAGTTCTTCAGAAAATTCTTTTCTATAATTCATATGATAATTTGCACTAGTATGAAGAAGCCAACAATTTTTGTAAGATGAAGGAGAAGTTATTTCATTAATAGGAAGATTACAGTTTGCAACTATACAATGAACTAAATCAGGGGATTTACCAGCCTCCTGATTCTTATTTGTGTCTTCTTTATGTTGATTGTGTCTCCCTTTGATGATCTCCCAAGGGACCCAACACTGATCTACTTCATGTCCATTCTTTCCACAACACTTGCACTTCAAATCTGATATTTTTTTTTTGTTGTTTCTTCCCCCTCTTCCTCTGAAATTTCTTCTTCCTCGTCCTCTTTTTTTGGTATTTACCTTGGAAGGGTATTTGGGGTTATTATTTGGTTTTAGAACAAATAAAATGGATTCTCAAGCATGCTTGTTTGATTTCTTTCCAAGGGATTTCTCTTTGTCTGCAATATTTTTTCCCTTAGTGTTGAAGGTGAGATCTTTAAACTTCTCTCTTGCTTGCACGGAATCAATGAAGTTGGAGTGAGTTGAATAAAGTCACTTTACAAATTCTGTAAGTGGAAGGTCAGGTTTCATGCTATATTCTTGTATCTTATGTATAATTTCTCTGTAATCAAATGAAACCATCATAGGATAGTTATGTTTTACTTCCAAAACAAACAAATGTAACATTAATCGTATTGAATCCATCTCAGAATGTGGATCACATGAGTATTTTAATGTCTTTAATGCTTCAAAACATGATTTTGTAGGAAAAATATGTTGGCTCTCCTCTTCACTTATAGAGCTAGTGATCATAGGTAAAGATTTGTTTTCTTTGGACTGCCAAAATAACAAGTTCTTTCTCTATTGTAGGAGGTTTTGGATCAATGGCTATAACATGTTTCCTTCACAAATATCATCCATAGGTAATTTTATATGATGGTGTATTTGATCTTTCTCAACCATTATGGATATGTGAACCTTCCATTGAGGATCGAACCAACAATAGATGCCAAAGAGAGCATCTTCAATTTATAACCTGTAACTTATATAATACTTTGAAAAAATATGGGATGGAGGGTTTTAAGTTCCTACTCCCTTACAAGTTATAAAATGATTATGTAGCTTAAAAACAATTCCATAGCCTATTAATAGTAATTACGTAGATTCTCAAAATAATTTGATTCTAGAGTGATATTACATTCAATATCCTCATCTCTTATCATATTTTAAGAATACATTTACACTTTTTTCAACAACTATAATATCATTCTATTACAAAAAATCAACACTAGTTTGAAGTAGTATACTTCAATTTATTTGCAACAACAAAGTTGGTGACACGAGCAGTCTCAGACATGAGTACAACTCTTTGTAAACTTCAAAACACACTTCTTGTATCTAAATGGGAGAAGGTTGAACCTCAACAATCCAAATATTTATGAATCAAATATGATGGGAAGTCTCAACAATCTCCTTTCAGGTAGAGAGTGGTCACAACTTCCATCTTCAAGTGGATGAATTAGGTACAATTCAACAAAAAGAAATCACCAAACTATTTTGCTTCAGGAAGGTGAAGCACTTGATGCAGCATATATTTTTTCTCCATCAAATAAAAAGAAATCATGAATCATCAAATACGTAGAAATAATTTCTTATCATGAATAATCAAGCTCATATAGCATCCACTCACCATTCATGGTTTAATCCATAAATGAAAAGCTTGCAGAATTATCAAATTGCACTCCAGGAAACTAATCAGGGAAAAGATAGGATTTATGTATGCACAACGGTCATAAGTAAATACAACACCAAATTTCACCTTCACACAACTGAAATGACATGAATCTTCTACCATCAATCTTCTCATTGATCTTCAATGAACTTGTAGCAGCAAAATAACACGGACGAAACAATATTTAACACAGAGGTCACATCTAGAGCACAACTATTCTAGAATTCGCAACCACACACTCCTTAGTCGCCATGAAATTATCCAATGGGTCGGCTGACGACCCTCAAAGATTGGACCCATACCCCACACAATTCAAAACTGCAAGTGGAGGATCCCTCAACACCTCTAATGCAGATGAGATTATAAACTAAGAAAAAAAAAGATATATAGAATGTGCAACAAGTTACTAGAATATAGGGATATAGACAAATTTAGGGAGCTCTTAGGTGAAACAATGCAGTGGATCATGCTCCATGTTACCACCTAAGTTACACTTAGTGGTTTTTTATGAAGTGAGCCTGGTGAACTGGACAAAGATGATTTGTTCGAACTTCAGAAGACCTTTGGAAGTGCTTCTGGGAAGTGCTTGTTGTACTATATCACATGTTCATACCCCATGGGGGAGTTGTAATAAGATGTTCTAGCATGATAGTGTCTGTAAAAGACTCAGTATATTAGACTTTATTTGTCAATCTGATCAACCCAGGGTGTTTTTTTCCTTGGTTATTATTGGTTGTTGAATAAACGACCGATAATTTCTGAGTTTTTCACTCAATACCTCCAAAGTTGGCATGGTCAGCTTGGCATTTAGGCCTATTGAGGTTATTAGATTCTATGTGTCAATGTATGAACATGCTAGGCATCATGGTCAAGTCATATGAACATGTCTAAGTCCCCCTAGGTTTTTATTTTTTTTTAATTTTAATTTTTCCACAAAACTTAGGCTATTTTTTAATAGTCTAATTGGAAAAATTGGTTTTGTAATAAAAGTGGGCCAAATAATCAGTTTCAGTCATGGGGGTGCTCATTTTCTAGCTAAGAGCACCATGTAAACCCATAGACCCACTTTTTCTAAGTTTTGAGTGATTTGTCCATCACTCAGGTCAAAAATCCCTAAAAATCAAATATTGATTATTTAATTGATAAATTAATTAAATAATGGAGAGAATTCAAAATCCTAAATCATTGGGATTTGCTCCGATTTGACTGAAATTAGTCTCATCGGCTTGGGATTGACTGGATATGACAACTCCTTAACTGAAGGAGCTGATCTGCATTGATTTGGGCTGATCTGGGTTGATCTAGGAGTGCACCATAGCATGCAATCTTGGGAATTGTGCCCTCCCTCTCTCCTCCACATGTGTGGGCCCTTCTGGTTCAGTTTTGGTGGATGCTTCAGTCAACAGGTTGATGTGTCAGGCAGATCAGCTCTTCGATTGATATTTTCACTCAATGAGACTCAGATTAGGCTCAATTAGACACAGATCAGGCCCATATTTTCCCCACATGTAGCTGTAGTCTCTCTCTCCTTGGGATTTTCTCCCCCCCTAGGTTGGATCTCCTATTTTTTCTATAAATAAAGTAGTCATTACCTCTTCCAAGCTAGTTAGAGCTAGATTGAAGGGCTTGCTATTGTAATATTGTATTGATCGTAAATTGTTGAAATAAAGAGACTCTTTGGAGGATAAATTGTGGAGTACTTTTCATGTGTGGATCATCATTATCATGCTGCTTTTGAGGTGAACTGCTATTTTTTTCCATTTTTGCATTAAACTGTTGTCTGCCTAAATGATTATTGGAATCATAGGAATAGATCATTGTAAGTAAGCTTACTCCTGATTTTCTACATATGTTTGAATGAGCTAATATTTGCATGCTAAATAATATTATTTTCATGCTATATCATCTACTTCTCATATTTATCTTCAGATTTAATGATTTTGTTTGCAGGATTTGTTGTTTAGCTTACGAGTTTGCCATGATTGGAAGAGTTGTGGTTTAGGTTTGATTGCACTGGTTTTCCAGCAAATATTGTGAATATTTTGCCCCTTGGTGCTTCACTAACAAGTTTCTTTTGCATATCTGCTTCAGCAAAATGCACTTATCTTTTCCTCTTCCTCCTTCAAAATCTTACATTTTCTTCAAATTGGTTACTATTTAAGAATCATATTGCTTATATCTGTCTCATTAAGAAAATCACATATATATCTAGTTATTAATATCCTTTCTTAATTTTATATCTCAGTTCCTTTTTGCATATAAAGTTATATTTGAAGAGATCTAGCTGAAATTACCCTCTTTTTTGCAAGCATTATAAGGGAAATTTGTAGCTTGTTAATAAGGTAGTTTCCCTTGATGTTCTTTAAAGTTTCATATTCTGCAAGAAAAGTGCATATCTCATTGGCTTCCCAGACAGAAAACCAAGATCCCAAGGAAAGTCTGCTTTCCTTGGTTCCTTCTTGAAAAACTAGATTAGCCCTTTCTTGACAAATTTTACTTAGTTTCTTTTTTATAATCTATGTGATGACCCAAAACACTTTCAAAGTGTTTTTGGGCACATTTGATTTTAATTTCTCGCTTTTTTTTAGCAGGTTTAACAAAAAAAGAATGAGACTCTACCCATTTTCTGACTCTTGGGAAAACCAGAGCTTCCCGGAGGCTTCCCCCACCACTGTGATTTTATTTCAGCTTGTTACAAGCTTTTTGTAAGCCTTTGGATCCCCGATAACAAGGACCAAATTGCATAATTCACTTTTCTTATATTGTGACCAATAATAATAAAAAAGGAATCATTTCGACTATTTCGAGCCCGCTCCCTATCCCCCGAGGGGGGATCCGCGTCCGTTTCACTTTTTTGCATTTTCCCTTTTTTCTTTTCTAGTTTAGTATTGACATGCAGAATTGTATTCTTTGATAACATTTTTCATTATTCCATATTTTCAATTCAAAATTAATCATACTACTTACCCCACAACTTCCCGATTGACCCACAAGGGGAAAGAGATGCGTGGTAGGACTAATTAGAAAACCGGTGTTGTGTATCTATGATTCCATTTTCATTGTTATTTTTCACATGCAAGCAATAAAATAAACCCCTCATTGATTTCTCGATTGAGGTCCACTTGGACCGAAAGAGATTCCTGGAGGGTCTTCTTTTTTAACAAGAACACACTCTTAAAATTTACTAAAATTGACAAGACTCTGATGTGTATGCTCTGCACTTGGTTGCGGTTTGTCCGGTCAGTCAATATGCATCAAAAGAAATGTGAGTGACTAGAATAATTAGGATTCACTCTCCCTAAATTAACCACCTCAGGAAAAAATCCAATGCCTCGATCAAACCATTGTGGTGGTAAAATACCCAAAGGAAGCAGAAACTCCTGAAAAGTGAACTCGAGGCGTCGATCTTTGTTACACCTTCAGGTGCATTATGAACAACAGTCTCAAAGACTCCATTAATCCCACATATTCCTTGTCAGTAGCTGTGACGATTTAGTTATCGACATACTCCAAGTACCCCCTGGGTATATGTAGAGTCCCCTCGCCTAAGTTAATTTCCTCATCTTTTCACATTAATTTAAAATTAACCAAGATACAATTGCACAACATTCTCCAGCACTTGCAAGCACTCTAAATTATTTTTTGACTCCATTTTGAAGGCACTAGTCAACTGTTTATTTCTTTCAATCTATATGTGATTGGGTGTCATTTTCATGCTTACTTGTGATTATCTCATCATGTTATTTGTTGCTTACAATTGTTAAATCGAAACTCCTAAAAAAATTACTCTGTAATACCATCATTATACTAAATATTTTTTCCTTAGTAACTTAATAGGGTCTACCCCCCTTGGCTTCATTAGGAGTTGAGCCTAAATGGAGGATTCAAGAACAAGGTGACATCCTTGACTCGAGACTTTCCCCCAAGGACACATTGAGTGGCTTTAATATTTCTGCCACATCCCCACCTAGGTGTGTGAAAGGCGGAAACACTCCACAGGAAAATGAAATAACGATGGTGAAGATTGTCCCAATAACGAATACAAATCAAGATGTCACAACACAAACCAACAATGAATAAAAATATAGCATGGAATGAATTAAGGCTAATATAATGTTGTTTTATACCTCAAAGAACAACATGGTAAGGAATTGACTCAACAAAATATTCAAACATTCCTCAAACCAGGTTGGACCATATACAAGAATAACGCATATGGGATACTTATGATTGGCAGGTTGGTGTTGTTGCTGCAACATTTCCCAAATCTAAATTTTATATATTTTTTGCCCCCCCTTGAAAATCTTAGTTTCCTTTGCTTTGTTTGTCTTTTTTATTTTCCTGTCCATCATGATTTTTTGAAATTTTTTGAAATTTTTACCAAGGAAGAAATTCTATTTTTGATCCACAGTAGTGCATGGTTTATCAGTCTCGAGAAGCTACAGTGGGCTCTTCTTTGATTTCAAGATGCTACAGTGAGTCGTTCCCAGTTTTAAAGCCACAATGATGGGTCGTTTTTCCTTCACCACCACTATAGTGGAAGGATTTTCATGATCAGGCCGCTGCGGCAGGTATCTTTTTGTTTTATGCACCGACGTCCATCTACTCTTGCTATGTTGGAGAGCTTCTTAGGTTGCGTATGCTACAGTGAAAAGGGTTTTGGTTGTCTTTCAAAAAAAATTCTTGGGAGCTGCTACAGCAGATGTTTCCCTGTTTGTTAGCCACTATGGCAGATACTATTATGTCTCGTGAACCATCATCTGTTTTCTCCGGCTACCATGGAAAGCTTTGTGAGTCTTCCCCATTACGGTGACGAACTTCGAGGTTCATTCTTTAACATCTGAGAGTCATTACAGTGGGGGATTTCTGGATGTTTGATTCACTACGGTGGAGGTTTCTATATATTTTAGGCAGAGGTATCGTCCGATACGCTATTGCGGGAAGTGTGTTGAGTTTCAAGCGGTCATTGTAGATGGATTGTTGTTTTCTCTCCAATATGTTTTGTATCGCTGAGTTGTAAGGAGATCATGGGAGAATTTTGGTTTCAAGCCATTGTTACAGATAGAGTTGAGTGTCCAAGCTACCATTGTGGGTGGTTTCCCATCATGGCTTAATTCTCTGGCCCGCAGTTGGTTTCCTCCAATGGGGTTTTTGGGTTCGCACATGCAGGTGAATGAGGCATTTTAGAAGCCTGATAATCCTATTGATTTGCTCATTTTGTTTTGTTTTGATGGAGTTCGATGAGCTTGGAGAAAGCCACCCATTTGAAGCCTAATATGCGATTGTTGCGATGAATCTCACGTGGCCTGTACTCACTAGTCATTTCGAATTGCATGGCGTTTTTACCGACTAGACAGGTATGATTTTCTTATCTTTTTTTCCCAGTAAATGATTTCATAGGGTTTGCAGTTGTCCGTTGTCATGGTGGTTATGTTTGGCCTGGTATTTAGGTGGTTTTTGTTTCCCTTTTATTTTGGTCGAGCTGTCATGGTGTATTTTTTCCCTACTAAGTACATACGCCTTATGTTATTCAGAGGCATTTTTGCCCAGTTGGTTATGTCAGAAATGAGTTCTTTGGAGGCCGAGCTTCACGCCGGGATGTAGACATTTGACCGCTCATGTGGGCATTTTCCTAGGATGTGGTTTTCTTTTTCCATGCAAAGCCCATAGATTGAAAATCCTTTGAGATTTGTGGCATTGTTTTTTCCCTCGAACATCACCACCATTATTTTGGTTCTTCAAAGTTTCATTAAACCTGTGAGATAGTTAAGGTTGTTGGGGAGTTTCAGTTTTTAAAAGTAGAGTGTGGAAGGTTTTTCAGCAGCGGTTGCTCGCAGTTTAGTAGGGTTTTTTATAATGGTAACCCTAAACCGGATTCGTAGTGTTGTTTCTAATGGAAGGAACTGACAGGGTAAATAAGTTTTAGGTTTTTATGTTGAAGTTATGTATATGCATGTTTTGAATTCACTCACATTAATCATATCGGTGCTAAGACAATTTTGTTTTGCAGGAACTGTTTACTGCTGAAACCATGCCAAAGAAGGGAAGGAAGAAGCTTAAAATCGCTGGATCGATTCTGACACAGATATTCCTGAAGTCCCTCCTGAGATAAAAGTAGAGATAGTTTACAAAGACACTAAAGCAGTTACAGGGGAAGAGCCTGAGTTGAAATAGGGCCAGATCTATCCGATGATGGTTGATAAGAAAGTGCCAGAAGTTGGATTGGGGGATCTTTCTCTATATGAGAATATTTTGAGGTCTGGGTTAACCAAGATAGCCACTAGGCCAGAGTTTTTTCCTTGCACTGAGGTCATTGGTTGGATTTTGCTGAAAAAAGACACGGTGGGGATGATAATCAATGATGACAAGGGAAAGCCTATTGCATCATTTGCACCAGTATTCATTTCAAAAGTATACAATCTACCAGAAGTAGAAATAAGTGTGACCACAGATTGGGTCAACAGTCTTAAATTTGACTATACCACCACAGTTAAGGGAATGATGACTAAGGGTAAAAAATTTAGAAACAAGCAGTCAGGAGAGTATGAAATGGCTCATCTTCGAACCCCATTCAGATTAATAGCACTGATGTTAAGCAAGCTGTATGGTAGGTGTGATGGAAAAACGTACAATTTTGGGTGGATTCCACTCATGTATTATGTGGCCATGGAGGGAATAGTCTTTAACTGGGAGGATATTTCTACTAGAAACTTGTCCAAAGGTATTAAGGTAGCTCAGGAGGTTCCAAAGCAAAAGCAAACCAAAATTCTATATGTCGTCGTTTTTCCTAGATTGCATACTCTATAGGCATACGTTTGAAAAGCTAAATTGTGTATGGATAGAAGGGAAGGATCCTATTTATGTTGCATATCAAATTATGGGAGCCCACAAATATCACACTCATTATTAGTTAATTTGTGAAGAATTCATAAGGCCCCTTTATAGGTTAATATTTTTAGAATATTGCCCATTTCTGTCAAAAGGAGCAGTAGACTCTCTACAAGAATTTGGTGACTATTTTTTCACCAAGGAGGACACTTACCTGAGAAATTATGGAGGCACCAGAGCACCTTCATTGTTTCTTAATTATGCAACAGACTATATAGTACTGAAGGAGGCAGTCAGGCAGGTATTCCTAGATGGTTCTAGAAGCCATTTGTTTGATATCAAGAAAGTGGTTTTCCCACCAGTACCCTTTTACATGGCAAGTTACAAGTTTAACAAAGTCAAAAGTGCTCTGGATTTTGTCAAAGAGCTGGAAATCTTACACTTTGGGGAGAAAATATTCCATAGGAATGATTCACAAGGAAAGGTGGCAGCTCACAAGGTAAATTTTGAGTATGCAGACTACATAGACAAAGAAGAGCAAGTATTTATAAATTTCTATAGATGGCAGCCTTGAGCAAGAGGTTAAAAGGAAAAGCATTTGGTGCTAAAGGAAGTATCAGCAATAACCCAAAGCCAGACGAAGGAGATGAGGAAGCTGCAAAGAAATCGTTGGGCTAGAGGGTAGACCCGAGGTTTATACTTTAAATTCGCACCAACAAAAAGACCCACAGTGTTGGCCCTTTCGGCAACAACCTGCGAACAGGTTGCAGTCTCACCTGAAACAGCTATGGGGTGCCGCAGAATCAAGTTTCTGTAAGCAGAAGAGGGATATTACTATACCTTTATCCTTAACAACAAATATTCATACAAAATAGAGCTTCAACATTCACTTATATAGCTTCGCAGTTAGATAAACAAACAGTTTCTTGCTTAACCCTTAACTGGGAATTCACAACAAAGTTAATATTTAGCAGTTATCTTACTTATTATTTATCTACTTATCAATGCATGAAAATAAAACAGAAACAATATAAAAGCACAACCATAACACAAGATATAACGTGGTTCACCCCCGGGGTAGGGGCTATGTCCACAGAACTGCGCTTTTATTCAACTTTTCACAAAACAACAGTTTTGATCTGCGCACTCAGCTGCAGATCCTTTTCTTCAAGTCTAGCTGTGCACTTAGCTGTAATTCCTTTGTTACAACTCTAAGCTATGCACTTAGCTACAGTTCCTTTCCTTACAAAAACCCTCTGCGCACACAGTTGCAGTTCCTTCTTACAAAAACCCTCTGTGCACACAAATGTAGAGGTCGTCCATGCACACAGCTGGGAATTGACCTTAAAAACCAAAAATAGATCTTAACTTCGCATCGCGTGATCCTCATGTCATTAGATACCCTTGACTTACATGAGTGCCTATTTATACAAGTGCACTATTACAAAATCATGGGCTTACACCCTACAATTATGGACAATTACAAAAAGAGGGATTTGACTCAACCCCGACACCCCTAAGACTATTTTGATTCACAACTCCACTTACAAGCTTCCACAAAAACCACAGAGTTACCAAAATTAAGGACCGTTAAGGTGCACGCCCCAATAGGCCCCTAAGACTCACCAATGTCCCGTACCAGGACACTCTACTACTTGTCTGGTGGGAGAATCTTGTTGGAGAATATAGTGAACTACTTGTTGAGGCCACGCATGATATTGTCGGTTTCTTGCTCCTTCTCCACCAACTCCTGCAATGCTACTGTTGATGCTTCGCTGGCCTTTTCCTGTACAAATGCATCATACTCCTTCAAAAATTTGAGCTGGCTATCCACAGCAGTACTCAACTCCAGGGCCTCGTTGACAAGGGGCTGCATAGAATTTTCCAGTAGTGTCGCTTTCATTCTGTATGACTCAATTTCCTGCTGGAGTTCCTTGCTTTGCTTTACCTTGAGCATTTTCTGCATAGGAGGCAGAGTCTTAATTTCCACTTTCACTGCATCCAGCTCTATCTGTCGCTGCTTCATGGTTTCTTGCAGCTTTTCTACTTCTTGATTTTCCTACAGTTTTGTCCAGGCGTCAATGCTTTCATCTAGCAGTTTTGTTGTGCTTCTTACAAGATCTGAGATCTTTGTTGTTGAGGCCTAAATGTCTCTACGACGCTACTCCCTGACCTCTGGTGGGCTCTCCGGAGTGATACGAAGTTGAAGCTACGCAATCTGAGCCTCATGTTTTGCTTTTATCTTTTCAATATCACTGCGAGACTATTGTGCATAGTCTTTCAGCTTAGCAATTATTTGCTCCAGTTCTTCCTCATCCTGTATGTCGAAGTCAGGAAGACTCCGACATGCCTCATCCAATACTCGCACCAGTGTAGCCTGCTTACGTTCTGCATCCTTCTTCCTCTACTCTGCTTTGTCAAACTATGCTGCGATCCTCTCACTCTGCTTCATGATATTTTCCAACTGCATTTGTGAGTAGTGGTCTTGTGCTTGGATATCCTTCATGATTTCTATTTGACAGAGATGTAGCTCCGTCATAGACACCTTAGTGTAATCTATTCTGACTTTCATGCTCATCTCCAAGCGATACGTTGCGTCAGTTAATATGAGGGATGCACTTGGCACTTGTCCTCTATTATCCCTGGCTGGCCATTGCCTTGCATCTGGCTGCGCACTTACTGGGGATTTTCTTGTTGCAGCGACAGTCGCTGATTTTTCTGCTAACTCCTTCAGTTCTGAGATTTGCTGTGATACACCGGTGAGCACATCGAGGTGCGTAGCTGCAAACTCTGACCATTGGTTGGTTAATACTTTTGTGGATTTTTTCAGGGCCTGATCAAGCTCTTCCATCGTCACAGCGGGCTCTTCGACAATATTTTTTTCCTTGGATGCCTTCGTTTTCTTTCTGGATTGAGGCTTGGTCACTTCTTCTGCCTCTGGAGACTTGCGCTTATCTGGCCGGTTAGGGTCTGAGACGCTTTTGACTGATTCTTCTTCTTCTTCGTCAGCTCCGCTATCTCCACCCTGGTCACCTTCACTCTGTTGCGACTCACTTTGTTCTGTACTGCCCTCTGGTGGGTCTTGCTGCTGCGTCTAACTAGGGCTTGTGCCCACATTAGTGACTGGAGGGACTGGAATGTTGGGATTTGTCCCTGCATCCTTCATCCATTCAGCCAGCCATTGCTGAACTACTGCGAGGATTCCTTCTTTGGTCACCATGTATGGCAACTTCCAGCATGCATGTTTCTTATCTGCGTGGGCCTGGATGAAGACATTGTGCATGTCAGCCTTGAATTTGTCCACTCCATCATACTGAGAGAATAGCTCATTACTGAGCTTCGATGTCTTCAGAATCTCATATGGGATAATCATTGAGTAAAAGGAAAACACATAGTTCATCATCTGCTATAAGGTTTTATCTTACGACACCCACAGAGATGCATACCTTGCTATGCCAGGCATGTTCGGTGGCACATCAACAAACTGCGCCTTGGTAGGCTCTTTTCATCCTACCAGTGTAATAAGCACTACCAGCCATGAATAGTGAAAGGGTCTACCTTTCTCCTGCGCATCGCGGACATCTTCTAGGAATTCTTTGGCAATGTACTCTACCCATTTGTAAATGTAGCCTTCGACATAGTTCACAGCAATACTGACAATAGGGGAAGACACTTCATGTGGTCTGCACTTTCTCATCAATTTGCAGGCTAAGAGATCAGCTGCGAAGTGAATGTTTTGGTGTTGAATTTTTGAGGTTTGATACCCTTGCTTCCCTTTCGTCAGGTCAAAGCGGTCCTTCATGCTTTGTGCTAGCTTCGTATCTTCGTGTTTTGAAGGAAATTTGATCCCCGGATCAGGCCCTTCCTTTGGTAAGCCTGTGATCCTATGAATGAACTTTCCATTAATAGGAATTCTTTTGTCTCCTATCCATAGGTTCCCATCATGCACCAATTCCAATAGCTGCTTGACTACCACGGTCACCTGTTTGTTGCGACCGAAGTGGGGAACATTTAGTATCTTCAATAAGCCAGCTTTCTCCAAGCCAGTAGCCCGATGTTTCACTTCTAGTAATGTCGCTCCAGTCTCTGGATATTTGACGAAGTGCAAGTATGTTCCCGGTGTGAACTATGGAAACTTCCCACGATCATTCGTATCATGGTCTGCATACTTAAGCCGGTCTATTTTCCCTGTCATGGTTTCGATCAACTGCACACCCTGTGGCAGCGAAGGGGTGTGTAAAGTGAACTTAGCATTCCATTGAGGTGGTTGAACTCCTGGTCAAATAGGCTGAAGATATGGTGGACGCTGCGATGCAATGTTCTCATCCCCTTCCGGTGGGATCTCTGCTGAACCAGACGGATTCATCTTGGGATCCTCTGATGTTTTCCATGATTGCTTATGTATGTCTTCATTCCACTTAGAGCATACTTCTGGTTTAAATTTCTTCCCAGTAGATCGTGTCTGCATTGGTTGAGGCGGTGCTAGGGGAGTTTCTTCATGGGGTGCAGAGGTAGATGGATTGCTCATAATGTTCTGCAAACCCGCCTGTTCAAATTCTCTCAATAGTTCCTGAAGTTCATGATCAACTGACATGGAATCAATTGTAAGACTCAAGGAAATGCAAAATGCGATTTCTGCAGGCCCGGGTGTCTTCTTATAGAATCCATCTTCCATAACTGTGCATTGAAGACACCAAATCTGACAGAGATCTTGTCCAAATGGCGCTAGATTTCCCAGGATCTCATTATTATGGGCAATTAATGCAGTTAATGTACCGGCGCCACCAAATCTGGTTTTCTTCAACAGTCAAATTTTAAGCTCCAACACATCTTTCTTCTTCGGCACAGCCACCAACTTCAGCTTCGGCACAATAGGGACCTTCGACACATCCTTATACCACGACAGAATTTATTTGACAGCCTCACTGATTCCTGCAGCAAGCATCTTATCTAGCTCCATCCTGACTTTTTCTTTATACTTAGGGTTCAGCCTATAAGGGCGTTGTTTCACAGGCTTCGCATCAGGTTTCAAAGGGATTTTTATCACTCCTATATCACCAAGGATACCTTTCATTTCAGAGAACTTCGTCGGAAATAAATCCTGATATTCATGGAGAAGTTGGGTCACGTTGCTCACCATTTCTTCATCCCAATAATATCCAATGGTAGCATACTTGGGCTGTTCTTCTAATCCAATGTTTACTTGCCTTGTTTTCAAGGGCCGAGTCACTTCAGGTGCTTCGACTGCTGGCCCATGTACTTCGTAGTGTCCTTCTGACTCGGGAATGTTAATATTGCGTGGGTCTTCATCCTCGTCAATTGCAAGGTTATAACATTCTACTGCATTAGCTTCTTGTGCCTTCCAATCAGGTTGGTGCTCTGCTATTTTTTATCATCAAACACCTTAGTATGGATCAACCTAATATCTATGTCCAAAGCAAGACAAACCTCATTAATAGAAAATGTCAGTACAAAACTATCAACAAGACTATCCCAACTTACAATACCATGGCGAAGCTCCACCTCCGCATACCAGTTCTTTGCTACAGGTTCCAGAGTGTGCACAAACCTATGTACCCATTCTTCATGAGGTACATGCTTACATGCTTCATAGAACTACTCCAAATGTTCCTAAGGGCTAGTCTTACCATTAAATCTACTTCGCACCTCTTGAGGTCGATCCATGAATCTCAGGCGAAGGAAGTTTTGACAAACTTCCCAAATATGAATGTACTTTTTATAACCATTCCACCACATAGCAGCTGTGGCTCTAAATACTGAATCTAGAGTCTCCATTTTCTATGAGTCTGGTACCTTCTCTGAAAATTGCAAAATAAACTCTTTGGGTTCTGTCAAACCATCAAAAATAGGTAAGACTCTTGTCTGTGAGCCAAGCCATCTGAGAGACTTGGTAATTCTTCCACATCGATGTCCATGTAACTCATAAAGTCTATTCTTCCAATTCTCTAATCCTTCATTTGAATCATTCATGCAAGAAATATCACACTTCCAGTCCATTATACCTTTAGGAGTAGGGTTAACATAGTATTCTTCTTTAGCTGTGATGTTGTAGATATGATCCAAAACATCCTGATATTCATCTTTGACTGGCTCTGTGTACCTTTCTCCTTGAGAAGGGTCCAAGGGTACTATGAATTTCAATCCTTTACCTTCAAAAGTCATCTACCTGCTCTTAAGGTTGATTACTATAGAATTCTCTATTTCCCATTCAATTCCAAGCAAGGCTAGATAGGGGTTGCTATGATCAATTATTTTAATGACTTCAAAATCTGCTAAGGTACTAACTCCATCAATGTCTAGTGGGACACTAGGGAATCTTCCTAGGGGCACAATCTTCTACTGATTGGCTAATGTCAACTCTATGGGGGACCAATCAAGGGTAGGTTTTCCCATTTGTTCCCATGTATACTTAGTTAAGACATTTACTTCTGATCCCAAGTCTAAAATGATGTCAGTCATGTCATACTCTCCTATCTGAGCATGCAATCTCATTTCTCTTCCAGTTCTTCTAACTCTATTAATATTTTTTACTTTACCCGAGCTTTGCTGAGGTTCTCAAGAAGCAATAAATTTCTGTAACTCATTCAAATCATTCTGATTCCTTAAGAGCTTCATACAACTCTGTAAAAATGATGACAGTGTACTTACTTTATCCATCGAAGCTTCTTGAGACTGTGACTGTTGTTGATGTTGTTGCGCAGGTGCTACTGATGTGCTTGGATCAGCAAAGTCTTTTTTGGTTTCCATAAATGTTTCTTTTTCTCTTCCCACATCGAAGGTTGGGAATTTATCTAGGGTCTTACGAACCCAAGCCTCGTCAAGTTGTTTCTCCTTATTATGTACTTGCGTCGTATCTCCACTCCTTGTAACAACGTTAATGGCTGGGACAGGTCTTTTCTCTACAGTAATCATATGAATATTCTGAGTAGGAGCTCCATTTATTTCTTGTATCTTGGCTATCAGCTGTGGGAATTTCTCAATAACATGATCTACCACTCTTCAATATCGACATGTCGTAGTTGGGTTCCAACAGTCTCTAGCTAGATGTCCTGCCTGATTACAATTATATCACACAACCTGGCCTTGACCTCTTCTAGGCATACCACCATGACCACGACCTCCAAAAGTACCTCGTCTTGATGTACTACCCCGGTAACCATATCCATCATTTCCTTGTGCATCATTTTGTACCCTATAATCATCATAGGTTCGCTCTCTCATAAGGTCAAAGCTACGAAATTACTCTTCGTTGTGTCCTACTGACTTACAGAACTTGCAATAAGGATTCTTGGGGACTTGAACATATCTCTGTAGCAGATAGCAATCTTCAGGTCGATACTGGCCAGTTGTTCTACAGATCTCACAATATAGAACATTAGGGTTAAATGGGTTTGGAGCACCAGTACTCATGTAATTTCTTAATGCAGGACACTGTTCTTTTTCATGACCTTCTGTCCTACATCATGTACACCAAACCTCTTCATGAATAGATTTCCCCTTCTTCATGTTGCGAAGCTCGAAATCCATTTCTTCCAAATGTGCCTATATTTGGGCTATGCCAGAATTATCTTCGACAGGAGTTGTTTCAAGCTTCATAGCAATTTCCAAAGCCTCTTGTTGATCAGCAACCTTCTGTTGCATGAGTGGAGTTCTGATATGAGGTAATAGGGCTGCAATGAACCATTCTTTGTGCTGCGCTGGTCCAATAGTGAAACTAACTTGATCTAGTATAACTTTGAACCTCTCATCAAATTCCCAAACTGATTCACCTCGCCTCTGCTGAATCTCTTTCAGTTCAATTATACACTGTGACTCTGATTTAGGCTTCTTGAACTCTTTGATCATTGCTTCTTTAATATCATCCAAGGCATGGTTCTGAGTATTGGAAAACTTCATAAACCAAGTCAAATCCTGGTCTCTGAAATAAGTAACCAGCTGCACTCTTCTTATATCTTGATCCATAATGTTCTTCGCAGTCCACATAGCTTCGCATAAGAACCAAAACTATTATGGATCCTTTGATCCAGTTCCTTTGAAGACTGGTAGTTTGATGTCATCATTCATATGGGCCATTTTAGATCTAGGGGGGGAGGGAGGGGGACTGGTAGTAGGAAGGGGGGAACTTACGAGGGTAGACTGACCTGCAACAGGAATACTTGGGCTAGGGTTACTTTCATACTGCGACGATTTCTCAGGGATAACAGATCTTCGCTACGGGGTTGTAGGAGGGTTTCTAATAGAAGAGGTTTCTTCGCACTTAGAGTCTTCTTCGGTATTCTGACCTAGGGTATAGGATCCAAAATTTCTCTTGTATCTTTTACCACTTTGCAGCAAACCACTTTCCTTGTCGAAGTCAGTTTCACTTCCAAACATAGGTTAGTGGCAACAACTCTAGCAATCGAATTCTATAAGCAATATACCTTTTTCAGCCAAGAGCATTTTAATTTTCAAACTAAATGAATTCAAGTACTTACCCTTGGTCCTTTGAAAAAATGTCTTTCAGCTTCGCTAAAAGAGGTACCTGTGTCGATGACAAACTCTGTCACAAATTCTTCAAGGGTTTGTGTTGTCCAGAAGTCAGTAGCTCGTGATATCGCGTTGTTCACTCTTTTCAATATATTAATTCTTGCGGGGGTCCAGTCAGGAAACTGACCTTCTTGGGAGTTTTTCTTTTTCTCTGTCAACCTCGATAACCACTGGTGCAATTCTATGTGGATACTACCAAAGAAAACTTCATAAATATCAGCAAAAACGTACCTTTGCAAGAAGTCATCTGAGCTACGACGAGGATCCTTATTTTCTTGTTCCGCAAATTTAAAATAGGTATCTTCAATCCAGTCACCGATTTATTTTACTGAGGGTCTCCAAAACATAGCCCTCTAGGTACGACGTAGATCCCTCTTGAGCAGATACTGAGTTCAACCGGCAACGAAACCAATTTGTTGGGCTATAGGGCAGACCTGGGGTTTATACTTTAACTTCGCACCAACAAAAAGACCCACAGTGTTGGCCCTTTCGGCAACAACCTACGAACAGGTTGCAGTCTCACCCAAAACAGCTATGGGGTGCCATAGAATTAGGTTTCTACAAGCAGAAGAGGGATATTACTGTACCTTTAGCCTTAAAAACAATTATTCATACAAAATAGAGCTTCGACATTCACTTATATAGCTTCGCAGTTAGATAAACAAACAGTTTGCTTAACACTTAACTGGGAATTCACAGCGAAGTTAATATTTAGCAGTTATCTTACTTATCATTTATCTACTTATCAATGCATGAAAAGAAAACAGAAACAATATAAAAGCACAACCACAACACAAGATATAACGTGGTTCACTCCCACGGTAGGGGCTACGTCCACATAACTGCGCTTTTATTCAACTTTTCACAAAACAACAGTTCTGATCTGCGCACTCAGCTGCAGATCCTTTCCTTCAAGTCTAGCTACGCACTTAGCTGCAGTTCCTTTCTTACAACTCTAAGCTGCGCACTTAGCTGCAGTTCCTTTCCCTACAAAAACCCTCTGCGCACACAGCAGTAGTTCCTTCTTACAAAAACCCTCTGCGCACACAGCTGCAGAGGTTGTCCATGCACACAGCTAGGACTTGACCTTAAAAACTAAAAATAGATCTTAACTTCGCATCACATGATCCTCATGTCATTAGATACCCTTGACATCTTTACATGAGTGCCTATTTATACAAGTGCACTATTACAAAATCATGGGCTTACACCCGAAAATTATGGACAATTACAAAAAGAGGGCTTTGACTCAACCCCGACACCCCTAAGACTATTTTAAGTTGCAACTCTGCTTACAAGCTTCCAAAAAAACTGTGGAGTTACCAAAATTAAGGACCGTTAAGGTGCGCACCCCAATAGAAAGCTCAAGAAGAAAGCACTCGTAGGATTGTAGTAGGAGCAAAAAATTTATGGAAGAAGCGTAGAAGGATCAAGAAGAAAATGATAAAAGAAAGAGAATAGAGGTTTTTCTGAAGAGAATGGCAGAGTTGGAGAAGGCTTTGGCTAAAGGAGATTCAATCTTTGATCAAGGCATGCAGGATAAAGGATAGCAAGGCAAGGATACTGATGAAGTTCAATCTGGTGGAGGTTTAGAGAAAAGCCGTGTGCGGGTTAATCCATAGAACCTGCCAACCACATCTAGCAGCATCCTAATAGGAGTTCATGTTCCCATAGCTGAAATGGGACTCGTACCTTTTACACCTTCAAAGCAATACGATGTAGCATGTTTGGAGCATACTCATTTTGATCCTAAAACGAAATCCATTGTATGGAGGACAGAGAAAAATTTGAATGTAGGAGATCATCCAGCGGTCACTACAGTGATGGATAGAATAGTCATGAAAAATGTAGAAGAGAACCCCAAGGAATTAGATTCTATGGGAACTACAAATGCCTATGCAAATGGTCACAATGTGGACAAGCTTATGGAAAACATTTATCAATACAAGGGAAAGATGGCTGAAATGAAAGAAGAGTTGAGGAAAGAAGAAAAGGTAGGGAGAGAGTCCAAAAGAAAATATGAGGCTACCTTGTCAGAGTTTGAAAGGCTTCATTAAAGACATCAGATCTTAGAAGCAGAATGAGACAGTTTGAAATCATCAAATGAAGAATTGAGTAAGGATAAAGGAAGTCTACAAAATAAAGTAGCATAGTTATAGCTGCAGAAGAATACTGTCAAGGGGAAATCCAAGCATTATGAGACCCAAGTAGCAGCATTAGAGACCCAAAAAACTTCACTAGAAGTTTTATTAAAAGAAGAAAATGAAAGAAAATGGATATTGAGCCATTGAAGAAGCATGCCCTCACACTCATAAGTAAAATTCATCAAATGAAGCTTCAAATAGTAGATGAAATGTTGAAAGTTCAGTAAGTAGAAATGATGTTGGAGGAAATTGTGAGTACAACTTCTTACTTTTTAGACAAGACCCAGGATATCCTAGAAATTATTCAAGGACGTTTGACTTGGTTGGAAACAACCAAGGAAATTCCAGCTAATGCACCCATGAAGGACTTAGAGGCAGTGAAGTTGGAGTATGAACTGACTGAATTTAGGAGTAAAGATACAGAGAAATTGGTAAAGGCGGTTTGGAGGACTAAAGGTGTTTGTACAGAATTCTGCAGAAAAGTTCTCACAACTTACAATCATTGTTAAACATCTGCAAAGAAAAGGTTAGAATAATTTCGTGATCATGAAGGATTTTTAAAGAAATTGTAGGTCAGATGGCAGGAGGATGAACTGGGTATTTAGTTGGTCAAAGGTTTGGATGAGAAGGTGTTGAAAACTATAATATCCCAAGCACCAGTGAGCAATCATTTATTGGAAGATCAACTTTGTTTGATTCCAGCCAGAGTGGCAAATATAAAATCCCAAGTTTCGAAACATGAGATCACTATCAGATTCCTAGAGCCATCAGGGTTCGAGACTATAGTGACAGATGCTATTTGGAATAAATTCATACATGATGTGGCTGGGTCCACTTACTTTTATTTTTATTAATACATTTTTTAATATCTTCCTAAGTTAGCGAGTCCACTAGGAGACAAAGGCATTTTGTAACTGATTTGTAAAAGAAGCCCAAAGGGCAAGGGAGACTAAGAGACATTTGAATTTGTATAAATAGAGATGAATTCAATAGAGTAGAGGACCTTTTTCATGCTATCTTTCTAAAAATTTATTGTAAGAAGAACTACTTCCTCTTATAATAAAGAAGTTATATTTTATGTTGGATAAGGCACTATGGAGTCTCAAATGCTTTCCATCGATTGGTTGAATGTTGAACTACTTCTGTTTTAGCTTTTTCTATGAACTGTGAGATCCTTCTAACTTATGAATTATTTCATGTTATGAATGTTTTCCTGTTTATCTCTGTGAAATTTCCGTAGTATATTGAGTAATGAATCTTTTGATTGACAATTAGCTATCTCTTTGTTTATCTTTCTACTTATACTCATGTAGTATGAAATATGAACAGCTATCTGTAATATTATAAATGCATTTTTTATAGTACATTACTCATCATTAATTACAATATTGCTTCCTAGGGATAGGTTAGATAGAATTAGTATAAGGTGTTCTTTGTTTATGATTTAGAAGTGAAAGAGGTAAGACCAGAGGTAAGAACCTACGCATCACATTGTGAACTCTTCGTTATCTCTATCAATTACACTTAATTAGACACTTACATATCATACATAAACATAAAACTAAAAAATACACTTAAAATAGTGGACCGGGCCGCAACTGGTAAAACAAGCTTTAACCATTACTTGACCTATGGCAGTTAGACTGCAAACCGGATGAATTACCCATACCAAACAATAATTAGCTAATTGGGAATTCTTATTGGGGAGAATCTTTACTTTTGTTTCCTGGGATTTTCCAGGACTCAACACTTTTGGCGCTAGAAGGAGGGCCACCAATGCGTGGTTGGCCAAGGAAATTCATTTTCTCGAGAATACTCCATCGGTGACAGTTTGGAAACCAATTTCCCCCAAATACCTAGTCCTAAAGAAAAATTAATAGAGTATCTCTATCCTATTGATAATGAGGTGGTTGATGATCTAAGAAGAATTACGAAGGCGTACGCAAAGAACAATGGAGGATTACCCATTATTCCTTCTTTGCTGAGAAAAGAGTTTCGTAAAAAAGACCACCCTTACTTGGAGAACTCAGTATTAGTGGAAGACCTTGAAGAACTTGTAGAAACAACCTTTCAAGAAGTTTTCCAACCTCTAGATCAATTGGGACCAGATTCCCCTCACTGTTCTCCTTTTTGAACCCTTGTCCAGTATCCTCCTTAATATTCACTCAGAACCATGGCCAATGTGAATGCAAATTAGTATTGTCGGGTTGTGGAACCTACCGTGGTTGTGGTAGTGCCATATTGGTGGTAGTATCCCCTAATGGCAAGCTTGCAGCTTCACCTTGGTGCAGCAAGCCGCCATATGAAAAAAAAACAAGCTTCTGATTATTTAATGACTATAAGATTCATCATACAGGTTATGATATTGCAACTCTATTCATTGCGTAAATACAATATGCTTAAGAGTAAAGGTAATGGTTATTTGTTCACTAGTCTAACAAGCTTACTACAAGTCTATGTTTCCATAACAATCACTAGTATTATACCCTTTTACTAGTTTCAAGAGGTAAAGAACTGTGATTAGTATGAACTTCATGTAAAGCATGTAATATTGGTGTTTATTACTCAGCTTGATTGGCTTCTATGGAGTTTAATCACACGTATATTTCCCTAATTAGTAAAGTCATTTGCTCACATGAAGTAAGGTATAAAGTACAGGAAAGTGCTATAAGCTCTTTCACACTACTATAATTAGCTCTATTCCACAGTGTTTACATAATTAGTGGATACTTGATCTCCATAAGTACGGTTTACGTGTTACCAATAGTCTCCATGATAAGCTGAGTTATTGTAACTAGTCTAATCATGAAGCTTGATTACTCTATTCAACTAGTTTGATGCTTACTTGTTCTAATTAACTTAATGGAACTGATTAGGTTAGTATTGTGAACAAAGCTTGATTATGCAAATAAAGATATATATTAACTATAATGAATATGGACTCTACAAGCTTGTACTATTCATATATAATAACAACATCATGTCTCCTATATTACTAAGCTTCTAGTGTTGAGCTAGTAGTAACCTTTATGGGATTCACAGTATTCCAACATCAACTTATGTGTGATCCTAGTTATAGTATCATTCCCATTAAGATAGAATATGGTACAACATTGTTTACAGCCTATACAAGTGTTATGCTAAGCTATGGTTCTTCTTAATCTTAAGTAATATCGTAATAAAGACACCTCTATTAAAGTGATAAGTTATAATGGTTACTACCACTTGCATGGTTAATATCCATAATAGTGATACAAGTATCTATCGGACTAATCATGATACCTTTGTTCCCTAATCAATTTGATGCTCTGTATATTCAATGAAATGGATATGGTGGTGTATCTCTCTATAATAGATAAACACTTATGATTAGTTACATAACCTTATCGTATCTTCCTAATTAACACCATAGTAATAAAATGGGAAATATACATAGATAGGGCTATACCATTACTAGTGTTATATGTAATAACCCTAATTACTAACACAATTGGATTCAGCTAAAGTGATACAAGCTTGATTGAGTAGTGTGTTTATAAGAAGTTTGACCATGGATAATTATATAGCTTATATGTATTATATATAATGAACACCATTGATTAGATATACTGTAATCAAGAGGCTCCAATAAACATAGGTGTATACAAGCATCTGTAACCATGATCGTAATAGTTATGGGTAACACATTTTCATTAATGCACTCAGTACAAGTGATTATACTGTTCATGAATCCTTACCTATATGAGCTTGTATGTAAGCATGCTGAGTTTAAACGCGTGTATCAATACAAGCATAATAAAAGCATTGGCATTTAGCTAATACTTACCCTTTTACTCGTAGTTGGTTAACAAACATCGTAGTACTACTTATTACTCTTACAACGCTTGTATTAGCACAATCAATACCATATTGGCATAAGCTCTTGTAAAGTCCAGATAAGGGGTAAGGTGTTGTATACTTATTGAACACACTGATTCTAATGCGATTCATAGCTTTCTGCTTGTTTCTTATTCTTCATATAAAATACTGATGTTACTGTAAACGTCAAAGTTGTAATAGCTGTGTTGAATATGATGGAGTTAGTTCATGTGATTAACAAGTTGTGTAATTACTATGAATATACTATACATATAGGTTGAACTCTTATGATCTCACTATAACTAGTAAGCTTACATTCAACTTTCAATGGAATCACAAGCTCTAAGGTCAATTACCGGTGTGATAGGTTACTAGTGTTCATCTTTTACCATATCTATTACCTCTATAAAGTACGTACATGTTATGATACTATACTATTAATTAGGGATAAGTGATTGCCTATTGTGTGAATCCGAACAAAGGACTAGTGTGATAAAGCACTTAGTATAGAAAGGATAGCTAGTAAGCAACTTACATAAGCTAACAAGAAAGGGATAGTCATACTATATCAATGGGAATCAAAGCTAAGAGTAAAACATAGTTATATAATAAATTACATATTCTTAGTTTGTACTAGTACTGATCTCACTCTATGTGGTCATGTAGAGATTCATAATTTGACTAGCTTCTGTTATCATCTATTTAGATTCTCATAGGTTAAGCACATGCTAGTTACCTACTTAGATTATGGCAATGCTTACAGTTGAACAAAGTGTGGTATCAAGCCTAATCAACGTAATCAAAGGTCATACTAGTACTTACGGTTAATTATTATGCAAACACTATAGTTCCACCTTCTTTGTTCCGCTCGAGCGGGTTGGTACTGGGTGCCCTATATAAACTATAGGCAAACGTCAACCCATTCAAATAGTAGGAAGCCCCATTATGGAGTAGGGGGTTTATCAAGGAAAATTGAGAGCATCTTTGTTGGCCGGTGGTCAGATGCGCATACTGGCCGGCATAGCTCACTTTGCAGCAAACTCTGGATCGGGCGGGAACTATGAATATAGGGGTTTCAGTGTTACTAAAAACAATAAGGTGTATAATCCATATGCGGGAACTAGGATCAATCAACGTAAACAATTAAGTTTCATAAATGGGTTAACTACCCAAAATTCGTCCCATTAAGGGATGGAGTTGCTCGACTAAAGGGAGAGGGCCTCAATACCCCAGATAGTGGGCTGGCATGTGGCCACTAGTGAAGATTAGCCATAAAATAGAACTCAACACCACCCCTTAAGTTGAATAAGGGATGACAGAGACAACACTACATTCATAGATTATCATAGGAAAACACCATTGGTTAGCTTATACAACACATCATATCTCTACTTAAAGCTCATGAACAAGGTGGTATCATAAACATAGCTAGAGTTGATCAGGTAAATAAAACAAATCGAAGTGATCATACCAGTCCAGTATTGCGATTCCATTATTATTGGTAATGATTTCCATGTAATATTGTACCCTTTCTGTTATTAATCTAGCTTATTGATTATGGGAATAATGTAATGGTACAATCTATGCTATGTATTAGTAATTACTAGTTATGCTATGTAAACACTCATATATGGTGATACTTGATAATAGTGTTTAATACATGTGCTGCTCATGATGCTGGTATAAATTCTAGTGATCGCGGTAGAGATGCGTATAGATATACCTAATAGAGCGAATCCCTACATGATTGGGAATAATTTAGTTATAGAGATAGGGATAGGGGTAAATATTCTGCTTGTGATCCAGAACGACCACCTAATGGATGGGAATGTCAAAATCGATTGTATGAAAAGGGTGGTTTCTCAGGTTGTTTATAATCAATCATGTTTTAAGGTCCCTTTTAAATACTTTATCTATTCCCACCCAACCAGTACTTTCTTTTTTATTTTAGAGGGGCATTGGGTAAGGTTTGTGTTCTTCATTCTAAATTGTTACAGCTCCGATGCGTTTTAGTCAAACGACCTCATCATTCACTTTTGTAAGATTATTAAGTAGTAATAAATATTCCCATCTATCGTACGTTCTGGTGGTGTCATACGTTGTTCGCTCGCTTGGCCAACTTGGAACTATATAGAAAAGGATTAGCCTATCTTAGGATTTGGTTCAGCTAGTTGTTCGAGGGTCATAGGTGTTGGAGGGATATAAAATGTCCCGCTCTGCCCGACCTATATATAGTTTCCCAGTAGGGTTGGCTAGGCTTAGAACCCTTCACCAGCTTACCAAGTTGATCCAGTAAAAGTAGTAGCAACTAAAGCAATAGAGCCTGTCCCAGTCCTCGCACGGTTCCAGAGCTAGATGTTTACCCATAAGCAAAGGCCCAGGCAAGTGTAATTAACCTAGCAATGACATAAGTAGTAGCAATCGACCTGGTTCTAGTAAAAGTGCATGAGCCAGGAGAGAAGTAGCATCACCAATTTCATAATATGCAACAGAGCAAGTAGCATAGTTGACAGCAGTAGCACCCATCTAAGTTCTCAATAGAAACCCAGTTATTGTTTGAGTCAATTCCATAACTGCAGTCCCATTTCCAACAGCAGATTCCCTGATCACAGATCCACCAGTAGCAGATGTTGTTAGAGCACACGAGGGGAAGGACTTGGAGGTCCGACGGAAGGAGGTCTCGACTAAAAGGAGAGGGACTTTACTGAGGTTAACTTTCTTGAGGTACGAAAGGAAGGGAAGGGGTTAGTACTTGTATAGGATATGAGTAAGTCTATTTAAGGTACTGTAATTAGAGTATCATTACACTCTAAATATATATATATAGGGAATACAGAGACATGTAAGTAGTAAGTAAGTTCATATTAATATTATAAGCTATAAGTGATATAGCTAGATGATTAGCTTTACAAGTTAGTACGAGTGAGATTATACATGATACTAATTTAATACAGTTCCAATCAACTTTATTAGATATAGTACCATTACAGGTGATGAGCTTGATAACCATTGTTAGAAAATAGACTCGTTATGATGTTGTTGCTAAGGTGAATAGTTGTGATTGGTTTTATGTTGATAACATGTGAATTACATCAAGTAGAGCATGATAACATATTGATCACCTAGTCCAAATACGGTCATTAGCTGTGTGAATAAGATATAGGCATATTAAGAGTACATCATTAACATGGATAGAGTATGAACACCATGTAAGTTAATCATAACTATCATTGATTACTCATAATTAGTGAGGTATTACAGTAAGAGTAAACCAGTATGATTCCAGTGATTACATGTAGAGAAGCTTAGATAGTGTGATCTAATACAATGTGATTCATAACACGATGTTTCCCTAATCATTACAGGTGATATAAGCAGAGTAGTGTATAGTAATTATTCAGTACTATTAAGTATGTGTATTTTGTATACACCTGATTGTTTCACTTGCAGTTAGAGATTCCGTGTTGATATATATGGAATAAATGGAAGCATAGAACTAGCATGTATAATAACAGGTAAAGGTGATTACAGCTTAATAGCTTCTACAGCTTAACCATATCTCATACTTATGCCAATTACGTGATTACTAGGAGTAATGGTATATCTATAATAAGTACGATCATAGTATTCCAATAATCACAAGCTAGAGTGCTGAGCTTCATAGTTACATTGTGCTTAGTAATCCATATATGTTACAAGATTCTTGTTACACTAGTATGATTCCCTAGCTTATCTTAGCTTATTCCAATAACTGTGATCTCATTGCCTATAACACACTTAATAGACCAAGTAATGGGATTAGAGCTCTATGATGAATTAGTAGTAATATGATAGATATTGAAACAAGTACAAGCTTATACAATTAGTGATATTATAGGAATAATAGTAAGTACACATACCCTATAACTAATAAACACCTCTATAATAGAGAGATCTATAAGCATCATACATATGTATACAAGCTACGTATTAACCGTAATGAACACAAAGCTGATATCTAGCTCAGAACATGCAGAGAGTATTATAACCACTAGTATGAGTCTTACTTTCCACTATGAATACTGATATAAGCATGAAAGCTGGAAACAAATGATACAAAATCACCTTATACTACTAGCTGTAATAACGGGGTAATTACTCATAACGAGTACCTGTAATACAAGATGCTTACATTATGTCAATATTGTTGATTACTAGTATAAGCATGGTTTAAGTTGATACACGGTTGTTACTATCTAGCTTTTGTATATGGAATTAAGATTGTACCTACAAGCTCCACCACATGCTTGGAGGGCTAGATCTCCTTTAAACCATGCCCCTTCGTTGCATGCTATGCCTCATAATTTTGACAAGTCATTGCCCAAATTTGAATCAAATCAAGGAATTCTTGTAGATGATCATTTGCAGAGTTTTTATCTGGCTTTAGAAGGTTTACAAGTAGCAGAACATGAAGATGTAGTCTCTAGATTGTTCCTGCATACTCTCAAGGGAAAAACAACCTCATGGTATTTTTCCCTGTAGGAAAATTCAATTACAAATTGGAATACCTTTGAGAGATTGTTTAGAAAAATATATGGAATCCATAAAACCCATGCTGCTTTAATGAAAGGGTTGATTTCCATAAATAAAGAAAAGAAATAAAGGGTACATAACTTCACTTAGAGGTTTTCTTCCTACATGAATAACTTTGATGCAACTAAAAAATCAACTAAGCACGCCCTAATTGAGTATTACACCTCAGCTCTTGGTCCTAACTTAGCCATGTTTGTCAAAATATCGGTTAGACCCACCTTAGTAGAGACTTATGAAGAAACTGAGAAGGTGGAAGCCAAGATGGAGAGTATAGACCAGTATCCTATATAACCAGAAGAGAAAACTTATGGGAACTGAAATCCTGTATTATTAACTAAACCTAAAGATGAGCGGTCACAGGAGTTAGATGGTTTGGTAAGGATGATGCAGAAATTGTCAAATAGAGTAATTGAACTGGAAAAAGGAGAAGAAGGCCCATAAACAATACAAACCTTATTATAAAAAGAGAGATGATAATGGTCAACTTAAACTTCCTCACATAGTCCCTCAGCTATGAATTTAACAATGTTGATGTAATTGTAACTTTGAAATGTATTCAGTTCTATTTCTGATCTATTGTAACCCGATGTTTATTCCAGGATGTACTTGTGTCATGTCATGCCGCGAAGTTCCTATCGGGAGGATATATAATGTAAACAAGTCATGTCAATTCATAATGGGTAACCCTCCTATTTTCTAAGGGTTAAAGTCCCCGCAGTTCCAGGGAACTAGGGTTTTTAGACTTTCCTAGAGAGGTCATCCCTAGTAGGGTTTTCATCATGCCAGGAATTAGTATAAATAGAGATTTGGCCTCTCTATTAACCACACACTCACCCACACTCAGTTGCAGTGCATAGATGAGGAAGAGAAAGACACTGGGGCAAGGAAGAAAGAGGTTACTGCTGTCAGGAGATTATCTTACTGTTTTTGGGTTTCACTTTGGTGTTGATTCTATCTCTGAGGAAGTTGTGGGGTTTTCTCCATTTATGGTTTCCCTGAGGGAAAACACTGTGTTCATTGTCTCTTGTTTTTTATTGTTGTGCTTGTTGTTCTCTCAGTTAAAGATCCTAATGACATGCTAGGTTAATGTTTAAAATCTAACATGGTATCAAAGCTAACCTGAGAAGAAGACACTATGCAGCTGCGGGAAACAGGCTTCCTATTTTTTGGATCTCTCTCCATAGAATTTTAGCAAAAGTAGGGTGGAATAACTCTCCTCCCTAGGGCGCATATTTTCGTCGAAGGAGAACCCAATTCTGAGGTTTTTCAGTTTTGGACTCGACACTGCAACCGAAAATTAGTGCTTTTCACAAAAGAGAAATTTTTCAGTGAGCCCAGGAATGGATTGATCTCCTCCCTAAAATTGAAGTTAGGGATCAAATTCAAAGCATTTGGTTGGACAAAACTTCGGAAAATAAAAACCCTAATCTTCTCCTGAGCCATCACTGCAGGATTTCAGCTCCAAATCCATATCCGGCATCTTGACCTGGTAAGATCTAAATATTTTGTATTTCCATTTGAGGTTCTTAGTTAAGATGTCTCATCATACCAAGCTTGATGAAAAGCTTGAGGGAGCTGATAACTTCTAAGCCTGGAAGTATAGGATCTCCCTGGTCCTAGAAGAAAATGAGTTGGACTCCTACATCCATGAGGAGGTTCCAGTTCTAGAGGGAGATGAGGCCAAGGCCTTACATAAGAAGAAGTTGGTTATGAAAAAGAGGATCATTGCAAATTCTATCAAGGATCACCTCATTCCATAGGTGTCCTCCCTCAAGACACCTAAATCCATGTTTGATGCCCTAACCAAATAGTTTGAAGGGAAGAACATCAATTGGAAGATGACTCTAAGGAACCAATTGAAGAATGTCAAGATCCAAAATAAGGAGACCATCTAGTCATACTCCACAAGGGTCTCCTCGATCAACGAACAACTAGAATTTGTAGATGAAGAATTGGATAATGCAATAATTGTGATGACAACCTTGAATGGCCTCCCTAGGTCATGGGATTCTTTCATACAAGGAATCTATGCTAGAAAGAAGTTGGTCAAGTTCAGTAGACTGTGGGAAGAATGTTCTCAAGAAGAAGCTCAGATAGCAGATCGAGAAGAAAAGATGGGAAGTGAAGATCAAGCTCTCACTGTACACTCCAAGAAAGGAAAAAGGGAAAATCATCATCACCAAGGCAAGCATTCTCATCAGAAAAATAATGTTGTTAGAAGGAATTCATCCAGAATCAGATGTTATACATGCAATTAAATAGGACACTTTGCTATAAATTTTCCCAAGAACAAGAATGGATCCAAGAAGAAGAGGAACTCCAAAAGAAGACATCATGCTCACACTGCCGAGGATGATGATCCTCCCAGGAAGAGAGTAAAACAAGAAAGTGAAGATTGGCTTATTGATAGTGGGGCTTCCAAGAACATGACAGGCTTCAAGGAATCCTTTGAGAAACTATCTAAACATAATTCACCCCATAAGGTGAAGCTTGGGGATGACTACCAATATCCCATAAAAGGTAGTGGTGAATCCTCCTACAAGCTGGACTCCGGAAAGTCTATAAAAATGAAGGATGTCTTGTTTGTACCAGGACTGAAGAAGAATCTTTTATCCATATCAGCATTGGATGCAAAAGGCATGAGGGTTGCATTTGTAGATGGCCAATTCCTCATGTGGCCAAAAGGAAACACTATTGATGATGCAATAGTGATTGGAGAATAATAAGGAGGCTTATACAAGCTAAAGGACCATCCAGAACAAGCTATGGTCCATGACACAATAGAGCCAAATGAACTTTGGCACAGAAGGCTTGCACATGTGCATTGCAGAGAACTACCACTTGCAAGCAAAGTTGTTGAAGGTCTTCCAGAAATTCAAGCAAAACATGAAGGGGTCTACAAAGGATGTGCAAAAGGAAATAATACAAAGAATACATTTCCAAGTAGCGAGAGCAAGGCAAAAGGAATCTTGGAAATCATCCACTCCCATGTATGCGGACCAATGTCATCAAGTTCACTAAGCGGGTATGTATACTATGTTTCTTTCATTGATGACTTTTCTAGGAAGACATGGATTTACTTCATGAAGAACAAAGATGAAGTTTTCAGCAAGTTCAAGGAATTCAAAGTCTTGATCGAGAACCACACAGAAAAGAAGATCAAGACCTTTCGATCAGATAATGGCAGACAATTCACATCAAATGAATTCAAAGACTTATGCAAAGAATTAGGGGTTAAGAGGGTTTTGTCCACTCCTTACAATCCACAACAAAATGGGATTGCAGAAAAGAAGAATAGAACCATCATGGAATCTGCAAGATCAATGCCTCATGATCATGATCTTCCTATGCATATATGGGCATAAGCAGCTAGAACAGTGTTGTATGTACAGAACCATACTCCACACAGAGTACTCGAGAACAAGACTCCTGAAGAAGTCTTCTTCGGAAAGAAACCAGAAGTCAGCCATCTTAGAATATTCGGTTGTCTAGTGTACATACACATTCCAAAAGAAAAGAGAACAAAACTAAATCCTTCAGGAAATAAGGGTATATTTGTGGGATACTCTAAAAGATCGAAAGCTTACAGAATATACTTCCTAGGATACAAGAATATTGAAATCGGTAGGGATGTAAAATTTGATGAAGACACAGCTTACAACAAATCTAGAAAGAGACCTGCTGAAGAACCTGAAGAATCAAAAGCTCCCAGAATTCATGATACAACCATGAATGAATAAATCCAAGAAGAATATCGATAATTTGAAGAACCAAAAAGACCTGCAGATCCACCTCAGGAGAAGAATCCTCACAAGAGGAAACCTGCTTGGGTACGAGAAATTATCCAAGGTGCAGAAATATATGGGGCTCCAAAAGAGAATCACAGAGAAACAAAGAGAACCAGATCTTGCTCTGGATATGTAGATTTACTATGTGATGTTATCAATAAAGAACCTTCCAATTGTGAAGAAGCAGCAGAATAGAAGGAATGGAAGGATGCTATGATCAAAGAGTATTAATTGATCATGAAGAACGATGTTTGGGATATTGTCCCAAGACCAGAAGGGAAGTTGGTTGTAACTTCCAAATGGATCTACAAGATCAAGCATGCGGCAGATGGTAGCATAGAGAAATATAAGGCAAGATTCATGGCTCGTGGTTTCTCACAAAAAGAAGGAATAGACTATGAAGAAACCTTTGCACCTGTAGCCAGATACACTTCCATCAGATTGATACTTGCTTTGGCTGCAGTAATGAAATGGAAGATACACCAAATGGATGTCAAGATTGCTTTCTTGAATGGTGTAGTGGAAGAGGAAGTGTATGTAGAAGAGCCACTCGATTTTGAGACACGTGATAGGGAGTCTCATATGTGCAAATTGAAGAAAGCCCGATACGATTTGAAACAGGCACCCAGGACATGATAAGGAAAAATTGACAAATTTCTATCCAGTTTGAGCTTTACCAAGAGTAAAGCAGATTCCAACCTTTAATACAAGGTTGAAGATGGAAACCCAGTGATGCTTCTACTATATGTAGCTGATTTTTTTGTAACAGGTATGGATGGGTTGATTGCTGATACGAAGAGAAAGCTTGCTGTCGAGTTCAAAATGAAGGACTTGGGTATGGTGCATTATTTTCTAGGCATGGAGGTGTGGCAGAATGAAGATGGAATCTCCCTTGGACAAGGGAAGTATACGGTAGACATATTGAAGAGGTTTGGGATGATGGACTGCAAGGCCATGACCACACCTATGGAATCGAACCTGAAGCTCTTGAGTGATGCTTCATCAGAAGCAGTTGATGCTACGATGTATCCTCAGATGATTGGGTCCTTAATGTACCTGATGAACATGAGATCAGACATTTTCTTTGCTATGAACACCTGGAGCCAGTTCTTAACAGATCCGACACATGTTCACCTGATTGCTGCAAAGCATATTCTGAGGTACCTAAGGGGTACAATTGATTATGGGCTCAAGTACAAGGCAAATCAGAAGATTAACCTGGATGGTTATGTTGATTTAGATTGGATAGGCAGTGCCATAGATAGGAAGAGCAATTCAGGGTGTTGCTTTAGTATGGGATCAGTTTTTATCTCTTCGTTTAGCAGGAAGCAATATTGTGTGGCACTGAGTACAGCTGAAGCAGAGTATATCGCAGCTTATTCAGCTAGTTGTGAGGCAGTATGGATGTGGAAGCTACTATCTGGTTTATTTGATCTCCAAATGGATGCTACTTGTATACATTGTGACAACCAGAGTTGTGTGAAGTTTTAAAAAAATCCAGTGTTCCATGACAAGTCGAAGCATATCGAGATCAAGTATCACTATATCAAGGATATGGTGCAGAGAGGAGCAGTGAAGCTCTAGTATGTTGCAATGGAGGAATAGATAGCTGATGTATTGACAAAGCCATTGGCTAGGGTGAAGTTCGAGTACTTCAGGGAGAATATTGGTGTTCTCCAAATAGAGTTTTCCTCCAAGGGAAAATGATGAGACCCATAGCCATTTTGACATGGTGAGAGGATTGGTTCCTTCCATGGTCAGATGTAAGGGCTGATCCATTCTGTCATGGTGAGAGGATTGGTTCCTTCCATTTCATATGTGAGTGTTGATCCATTCTGATGTGACTGTAGGATTGGTTCCTACATGATCAGAAGTAAGCGCTAAATTCCATTATGGGAATGGAGGCACCTGGTCAGTTACCAAGTAGCTCAGTATGGGACTAGGGGCCATTCTGATATGACTATAGGATTGGTTCCTACATTATCAGATGTGAGTGCACACCTTTTCAAACATGCATGTTGGATTGGTTCCTCGCATGTGTCGGATGTAAGTGCAAAGCCCTTTCAACATGAAGGATTGGTTCCTTGCATGGTCAAATATAAGTGTTGAGCCTTTCTTGATCATTGGTTGAACAGATGTAAGTCTTGGGCCTTTCTTGATCATTGGTTGAACGGATGTAAGTGCTGATCCTTTCTGACATTGGCTGTCAGATGTAAGTACATAGCCTTTTGGCATGGAGGATTGGTTCCTCACATGGAAAAGTGTAAGTGCTGGGCCTTTCCAATCATTGGTTGAAAAGATGTGAGTACTGGGCCTTTCTGACAGGGTTGTGGGATATGTTACCACATGGTTATATGTGAGTGTTGGGAATTTCCTTTCTGCTATGATTATAGGATTGGTTCCTACATGATCAGATGTAAGTGTTGGGTGGGCCATTCTAACTTAAGTGTCAGATATAAGCACTGAAGAATACCTAAATGGTGGATAGGCCTATGTCCAGCTTGAAAAGGGTTGGATCTATAGAAATTCCTATGATGAGAAGAATCATGAGATAGCACCTGTGAAGATTCAATGTTGATGATCCAACAAAGATGATCTAGATCGAGGGATGATCCAAATCCAGAGATGATGCTCCAGGAATGATGATCCATATCGAGTGATGATCGAGATCCAGTGATGATGATCCAGATCGAGTGATGATCCAAATCCAGGTGAATATGACTTGAAGATGAAGATGAATTGAAGATGAAGATGACGAGATGATCCAGAGAAGAAGACCAGTGATGAAAATTGTATCAAGAGAATACCCTAGTTAAGAGGGAGTGTTGATGTAATTGTAACTTCAGAATGTATTCACTTATATTTCTTATCTATTATAACCCTATGCTTATTTCGGGATGTACTTGTGTCATGTCATGCCCCAATGTTCCTATCAGGAGGATCTATAATGTAAACAAGTCATGTCAAGTCATTGTGGGTAACCCTCCTATTGTCTAAGGGTTGAAGTCCCCGCAGTTCTGTGGCACTAGGGTTATTAGACTCTCCTAGAGAGGTCAGCCCTAGTAGGGTTTAAGTCATGTCGAGAATTAGTATAAATAGAGAGTTGGCCTCTCTATTTATCACACACTCATCCACACTCAGTTGTAGCACATAGCTGAGGAAGAGAAAGACACCGGGGCAAGGAAGAAAAAGGTTACTGTTGTCGGGAGATTATCTTACTATTTTTGGGTTTCACTTTGGTGCTAATTCTATCTCTGAGGAAGTTGCGGGGTTTTCTCCATTTATGGTTTCCCCGAGGAAAAACATTGTGTTCATTGTCTCTTGTGTTTGATTGCTATTCTTGTTGTTATCTCAGTTAAATATCCTAATGAAATGCTAGCTTAATGTTTAAAATCTAACAAACAAAGGTGGGAATGGACAATTTCTATACATTCGATCAACAGCCTCACTCTAAAAGAAATTTCCCACAGTGGATAAATTCTATGACTTTAGTGATGAAGTAGTTATTGGATTCCAAGTTAACGGAAATTGTGGATGATAAAGAGAAAGGTCATGAACTGACAAAAACCCAAGAATAAGACACTTTAGTTTTATGGGATTGTGTTTCCATGTTTAATATAGAGGATGAAGATCTCACAGAGAAAGAAGAAATACCAGAGATGAATGTTACAACAAGGAGTTAGAGCTCATTGAAAGAAGATAACCTGATACTACCCAAGATTAAGAAACTTCAAGAGAACATGAAAAAAATAAAGAATAATACTCAAACTATTAACATACCTGAGTTTGTCATCTCAATCCAGAGTCCCAAGAAAGTCAATATGCCTCTACAGTCCACAAAAAATAAAGTTGAGAATGTCAAGAAGAATTCCACTGAACATTAAATGGGATATGACATTGTAGAAGATATTAAAAAGACTAAATAAAATATCTCCTTGTTTGAAATGTGTAATCTACCCCAATAAAGGAAAAGTTGTTAAAGGAACTTGAGACACCTATGAAGGAACCCCAGAATGATAACGAAGATGATGAAGATATTGGTGAAGCAAGTTTAGGAGTGTTGGAATATAATCCGTCGGGATTATACAATATGTAAATATTTTAAATATATTCTGAATGTGAATAGTCATGTAGGAATATGAATAGGTTGGTTGGAAGTTGAATCACAACCGAAATATGAATTGTATAAATAAAGGAATTTCCCAAGGAATAAGATGAATTCAGGAGTACGATTTTGGTACTTGTTATGATATTTTGGTACTTGTTATGAGATTAAAGGAATTTACGATAGAGCCTTTTTCAAGAGTGTGGAGTACGATTTTGGTACTTGTTATGAGATTGAATGCGAGAGTGACGATCCTGAGAAAGTAAAGAAAGTTTTGGAAGATTTTCTCAGTGAAAATGGCATGCCCTTCTCGCATTCTATGAAATCCAAGTTTGCCATTTTCAGGTCTAGAAAACTGCCTGATTGAAGTTACTTTGTTTTATTTTAGTAGAAGACTGGATTGCCTGCTCTTAGAGGAAGTCTATGCTATAAGATCTGGTTGAAATGAATGATTGTATATGCTATGCCACTCTAAGTGAAAAGCATTTGTTTATTTTCATTGAGTGGTATAATGTGCAGCCTATTTACTTATAACGGTTGGAAGTGCATAAAACCTATCTTTTACCCTATTTTTGTGCATGGAGTTTGAGTGGTAAATTCTGCAAACATTTTCATTTGGGTTGACTGAAAGAGCCTCGCTTTGATAAGCTGAAAAATTATTTGTATGACAATAGAAAAGACATTGACATTGTTGTAAATCTTGAGGAAGGTGGCAGAGACTTAGACCTGCACCTTTACTCTTTCTTCTTTTTCTCCTATTGTTTTAGTTGCAAGATTCAATCACAGAAGATGCATTCTGGAGAATCACTTTTCTTTGCTCAAAAAGAAAAGAACCACACCAAAGACCAATCCAAAGATCATCCCAAAGGAGAAAATAGCAAGAGAGGCAGAGGAAGAAGAAACTTCAGAGGTAGAGGAGGCAGAAACAAAAAGATGTCAGACGAGAGGTAAGAACCTGCGCATCACACACTACTACATTTTGACAAAAAATCCGATGGCCCTATTGTCGTATTTTCGACACTTCCCTGTCGCATGTACGACACTATGTTTTTTTTAAGCATCAGAAACTTGTCGTCGGTTATCCGAAATCAGTAAAAACCGTTGGTTAAGCGACACCTCAGCTATCGTTGCTTAAATATAAGGCGTCGGTTAAGTGACATGGATAACTGCCGGTGAAGCGACGGAGATAAAATGCAGGCGTCGTTTAAGCGACATGGTAAACCATCGATTGACCGACGCCAATAACGACTAAGTGTCGGTTAAGCGACAGTCTGAACCGTCGGTGAAGTGACGAATAGAAAAATTGAGCATCGGTTAAGCGACGTTTCCTAATGTTTTTTACAAAAAAATCACCTACAGAACCGGCAGTTAACCGATGGCGATAACGACTAGGCGTCGGTTAAGCGACATTCTAAAACATCGGTTAAGCGACCAATAGAAATATTGAGCATCGGTTAAGCGACGTTTCTTAATGTTTTAAAAAAAAAATCACCTACAGAAGCGTCGGTTAAGCGATGTCTATAGGCGTTTTTTTTTAAATTACCTGTCAATAAGACACATGAACCCTAAATGCATAAAATTGAAGCAAGGACAAGGGGGATCAAAGTGCAACTGATATGTAGCACTCTCATTTGTCAAAGCTACAACCATGCCTGTACAGGAACTCGAAAGTATTAACATGTTTTCTAAATGAAAGGGGAAACATTGCATTACATAATGGTTTAAGAAAAAATTAAATTTCAAACAGGAATGAAAAAATTAAATTTCAGTTTTGCATTTATTGCCTAAGTGCATGAAATTTCAACATTCAGAAATTCCTCAACTAGGACTTGGGGCACACTATCATAAAACAAATATAAGCTATTGTTGTGTCACAAGTTTGAATGTGCTTCAATAACCACTCTCAAATCAAACTTTCCATCTTGCAAACTCCACCCATCCATCAAACTGGCAGAGTAGACATGATACAAGCAGGAATGAAATATTCTAATACAAATTACAGCCTCCATTATACAAAACATTGTTACTGCAATAAAGGTGACCTTAAAGTTTGTCCTATATCACATTTCCTCTTGTCACATGAAATAAGCCTCCCAAATCCTTGCCATTCACAACTCTTTATTCAAGAGCCCTATAAAAGAGTAAATGACAAACTGCAAGTAAATGGGACAAGTACACACCTTCACCAATTATTTGTCATGATGGCCTGCTTGCCACCAAGATGGCATATTGTTCCTTTGACTCAGCTGTAATCCCAAATGCCCCTAATCTTCCAGTAATGAATCCATCGCTTGCCTCAGAGAATCAATAAGCTCAAATCTCTCTTTCAACCGTACCTTTGAACAGGAGAAACAATGACAATAAATACATGAGAGAAAAATGGCTCAAACAATTGAAATATGAAGTATTCTAAATTGTAGTTAATAATATTAATCAATTATGTGAGCTCAAAATTACATAAGCAGCAATTTCTTCTATCCTCAATTACAAAAGAATCAACTTGAAAGAATCATTAGACATGAGCATGCTTAAGGAAATCACCAAAAAGCCTCAATTCTGAAGCCTTTGTGGAATGGGCACAATAATTTCATCTCAGAAATTACTATATTTAAAAACATATTGCCATATTGTCTGAAAAGTCAGTCATTGAACTCTTTTCAAAATATATGACATATGATATGACTGGAACAGAGTTACATCGGAACATATTTTGCATTTACATAAATATGCTCTCAAGTAAAGTTTCTACTTTTAAGGACAAAATATTTGTCTATGTGAAAGTTTCAACTTGAGAGACTGTTACTTGTACATTGGGTTTCCTACCTCACGCTCCTATAGAAATGTAAAAGTTGCAGCATTAATACATTGTGAAATTTATTATTTTCTCCAATGCTGTTGATTCATTGTATTATGCACCCATATAAAGTCTACATGGTGACAGAGCAACCACTTGATAAGGAGACAGGAATGGAAACGTGCTGAGACGGAGTTTAGCACAAAGGTCGAGAGTTATCACAACTCTGCATAGAAGTTCTGAATGAAGGAATGGCATCAAAAGATAGGCAAATGATAAGTTAATTTATTTGATTTTAATAATACAAGGCAAAATAAAAACAAGACAAATTTTTCTTGGAAGTACATAAGGAAAAGACCTAAAAAAATTTTAATTTATATGAAAATTGAGTCCTACCTAAGCTCTCCTGTCAACCAACGACGATAGATTGGTAGCTGATACGATTCCATGACAATCCAAAGGCTAATTGTGACAGTGATTTGATTTGGCATAAATGAATTAGATTCAGCAAGCAAAGAACAACTTTCAAGGTGGTGGATTTAGCATACAGATGGAAGCATATCTGTTGGGAGGATATTCCTTTAGCAAGGAGCATTCAAATAGAATAGCACTTTACTATCTAGAAATACCATAATGGTGGGCATTCACTGATTCCCAAGGAGGCGGCAGAGCAGATTTCAATGTGAATGATTCAGGCACAAGAAGTAGTAGAACTTTAACACCCATGTAGTAGGAATCACGAGTTTGACTTTCTGAATCACAATTTTGACTCGGCCCTGTGGTCAAACATGTGTGCAGCTGGGTGTAGGTGTGGTTGTGGCCAGTGGGTATAGTAGCAGGTGAGACAATGAGGAAAGACTTGAATTATGTGTGTGGTTGTGTTACAATTTTCCTTTCCAAAGAAGGTGGCTATTGGGATGCATGCGCAATAGGTATCAATGTCACTAAAAGGAAAATTGAAGAACCCACACAACTTTGCTCTCCATGGTGAATCTCCAAAAGGGAGATAGAGTCCACATGGACATGCAAATGGAATGATAAATTCAACTGAGTAATTTGTTAGACAAGATAATGACGTAACCACACTAAAGTGACTATCAAGGCTATTTTAAGGATATTTCGTGGAAATTACTGACAATCTGTAGCCCAAGAGCTATAATTTGTCCAAACATGGATTGTTTTGTATGGTGTTTTAGCATTACCTGATCTCTCCATTAATTGTTGCATGTCATATAGAATGAAAAGAGCAAGTCCATGCTGAGGTGACCAATGCTTTCCACTGTCAAAAATGAGAAACATAGGTTCAAGAACACAGCGTACAGTAGTGGCCTCCTTTGCAAGTTTTGCCATATTTTGGAGACAAAGTTTAGACCAAACTTTGGGGTTCTCTGCTTCTTCCCTGTAAGATTATTCAATAAATAGTGCATAAAAAGAATTGATGATGCTTAGAGAAAATAGTTAAAACCTAGAGCACAAAACAAAGGAAACATGATGATTTGCATACCTTGTGAGATTAAGTTCACCTTTAAAGTCCCAGACCTCGTTCCAGGAAGGAACTCTTCTAATTGTTCCTATCGTCGCTTCAATATGGCCCTCACCTCTATGTTCTTGTACCCAATGATCATCAAAATTATCACTGATATGATTATCTTTATCCATTGGAAGCAATTCATAATTGTACAAGGTCACTGCAACAATCTGAAAAGAATACCAAATGAAGAGAAGATAACCAAAAGTGCCATCAATGTTATCAACCATAAATTTGCAAGTGCAGACGAAATCTTTTTATTTAACTTGCATTAACAAATAATAAAAATGAAGAGAACGAAAAAAATATCTTAAAAACCTAGAACATAATATAGAAGCATTAAGCTAAATTTACAATATAACTATCGAGCTAGTAGACTCTTACATCATCAAAATCCACGGAAATATGTGAATGTTCTCCCATGAACCACACCTGTGCATTGAGATGAGCCAAAAAGTAATATTAGCCATTAGAGCAGTAAAATGAACTGAAAAGAACCTCAAAATTAGCCATATAAGCCTAAAGTGCCAGCTTCTTAGTCATGTTAATGATAAATAATAGCGTGTAAACCAAAGCACCAACTCTGTAACACGAGTAAATAGAAGCTCTCATAATCTCAGAATCTGGTTCGATGCTATCAAACTCCATGTTAAAAAGAAATTCAAAATCATGCCATGATTTTGAAAGCATCATATTACATTGGAACAGCCACAAGAAACAATGTAGAAGGCTGAGAGAATGCCAGCAAAGAACTTAATTCATTCAACAAAAAATGCTACCAGGACCAAGGAAAGTTTTCCAGTGGGTATGTATAGTTGTTCTCTGAGTTGAGGCCCATTTCTATTGTGGGAAATTACATCCTCTAGAAGTTTTTACATATCCCATTAAAGGCCAATTAAGGGCAATATACAAATGCAAATAATTATGTGGTTTAGTAAAGCAAAGAAAGCCCTGCTCTGTTATACCCAAAATTGCCAGTTTAACTCAACCCCAATCCAAAACTATGTCAAATCTAACCAGAACAAGGAAGCATTGGCTTGCTACATCAGACTTAAGTCAAAAATTGTGAAACTTGACAATCTATGCAAACATGACAAGCTGTAACCAAGTCGAATCACCCGCATGCCTATGTAAACCAAGAAATCTCCAATCTTACCCATTTTTTGTACATCTTGCAGAAAATTTTTAGACCTTCATGTAGCATCAATGGCACAAATTTTGTGTTCATATTCTAAGAATATTATATGTAGGTTAGGGAATAGAAATTGTACTCATTTTCTAACCAATATTCAAGCATATGGGCACAGATTTCCACCAGATATTTTTCATAATACAATTTTCTATATATTGTGCTCAGTTTCTACGCAAATTTTTGATACCTTGGGCACATATTTTCACCAATATTGCAGATACGATGTTTATAATGCAATTTATGAAAGAACCTTAACTTAATGACACAGATGTTGAATGGCCTTTTTAGGGTTCCATCATCATTAATTTATTTTTGAAGACTCTATTTTTATCACCTCTTATGTCATATTTGCATAAACTTCTTTCATAATTACTTAAACACTATGTATTCCATACCATCATTCATAATCAAGTACACTGGAAAATTATAATACCTGAAGCTCAGGCTGGAAAAGATAATGATGATGCTCCATGACTCAGACTGCAGATCAGTCAACGCCACACCAACTTCAAAGTCACAACTTCACACACAAAGAGATGGCAAACTTGGTAGATGAGTACTGCACAGATAGTTCCAAAAATTTATCCTGACAGCTGCTCACTAAGTCTTACACACAGTGAAAGGTAAGAAAACATGCAGCGCATTAATTCGTTCACAAGCAGCTAACTCACACAGGCAGATCTCAAAGCTCACACAACGTCAGCTCTCTCACATTAGAATATTTTTCACAAGGGAAGGGGATCTTTCTGTAGCCTTTTCAGTATGCTTATTATTTTTATCTTTTTCATATGCAGGGAAAATTAGGGCTAGGATTGTTGATTTGGCACCAAACTTTGGCATGAATGCACCATCCTCAAGATACTTACAGTTTTTAATAGTCCAAGTTTAATGGTTTGTTTTTATTAGTTTCTTTTCTAGTTTGAGAAAAGTAAGCTCCAGATTTAGAACTGGTTCTGTTCATTTTCAGTTGTATGCTATTTTGAGATCTAGTTTGAGTTAGATGCTATATCCAGTTTTAGCAGTTTAGTAGTTTGGTTCTATTTTGCATTCACTATCAGTTAAGGGAGCATTGATCCCTGGGTAGTGGTTGAATGAAAATAGCTGGAGTAGGTACAAATCTCAAGGAGATAGCAGGATTGCATTCCTAGCATATTCTCCTGTTGAGCCACATTCCTCATTGGCTCTTATATCCATTCAGGGAGGTGCACTAGTTAACTAGGGTTTGACTTAGTCTATAAAGGATAAGGAAAAGGTATAGGTTTTATTAATTCACATCAATAGAGAGAAGTGAGTGATTAGAGTTCAGATTTGTGGTCTAGAAGTTTAACATGGTATCAGAGCAATGCATCCAAACTCAAATCCTTCTAGAATTACATGTATGGAACCTTGGAGGAAAGAGAATTGTTGACGATTTTTAGTGGCCAGTATGTCTAGACTTCAATGACCGAACTGAATCTCTGCTAGTGATCGACACTTGGACCTAAGAAGGGTTGTGGAGTGTGAAACCCTAGTTGATCAAGTGAGTGGAGATTCTCTCAGCAAGAGGTAGTTGACCTTGTTGAGATTCCTACTCCAGTTGTCTGAGGATTCTACTAGGAAGAGGGAGTTGACTTGGATGGGCTGATGCATGCACCACCGGTTTTGGATTTTAGTATCAATGAGATTGTACTCATGCTGGGCTGTTCTGAGTTAGTGCAGATTTCAATGGTTATTTAATAGATTTGATATACTTTTGTTATCCCTGTATAGAGGTGAGTTCATTGTTGCAAGAAATTCTGAACAGTTCATGATGTGGTGTGAAAAGATTTTGAGCAATTAAGATCTCATGGAGGAAAAAGGAGCTTGGCAGGTTGCTGATGCAGTATTCCTTGTTTTTTCACTTTGAAGATTCTGAAGAGAGTTCAAAGTAGCCTATATGAGTGTGTTAACTTGTTAACTTGTCCTCTTAGTTTCAAAATACAATTATCTTATCACCTTGAATCAATCCCTTGCAATCATGGCAGTAAAACCATAACATCACGTGACAAAAATGTGCCACCATTCTTGTAGGTCTGCAAACATGCCTCCAAGTGGGTCATGCATCCAAACTTACTTATTAGTTATTACAAGTCTCTAAGCAATGTCTATTAACTTGTTCAGTGCTACCTTACAAGATCATCTTCAGATGACAAGCTCTCCCCCAGTTTAAAAACAAAATCATCTCTCATAGTACAATGAAATTATATATCAATTTTGAAAGTCCACAAAGATATTTCAAAAAAAAAACATGCTGTTTGCTCCACAGTTATTAGCAGAAGCTGGGATGCATCTTACAAAATCATCACCTCAAATGATCTCCAGAGTGAAAAAGATATTTCATTTCTGCTTCAGGAGCATCCCGGTTAATGTATCACCAAAGCCAGAAATATCTCAAAAATAGTGCCCTTCAGTTAATCAAAAATATCTCACTTCTAACTTTCTAAGTAACTTGTGGAAGAGGCTGCAGAGCAGAATTCTAGGATGTTTTAAGTTGAAATAATGTTCAGATCATATTTATGGGAAGCATTCAATTTTCTATGACACCAGGAGATGACCACAGCTTGATCTCAACCTAGCGCACTTTCTCTCTTGAGCATCAGTGAACATGCAGTCCTTTCTAACCTACATGCAACCAAAGATCAATCGGCTGTGTCATGTCATGTCAGTCCTTTCTAACTTGATTTATAATGTAATATATGTGGCATTTTCAAAACACAAGAACACAGTCGGCTGTGTCATGTCTACTACAAAGAAATTCCACACAAAAAGCAAAAGAGTTATGGAGATTGAAGGCAGTCCTCCTTTCAAGTTTGATTTTCATACATTCCAACTAGGTTGACCAACTTTGTCACCCATAAATATTTGACAGTATTGTTATGTTGGAGGCTATTTTTCAACAAGGTAGCAATGCTTATCAAGTCACTTTCCAAAATCTTCTGTTAAACATATGAAATGCAAAACC
>LPNX010133832.1:4805-31914 GCA_001517045.1 Pseudotsuga menziesii
TATATTACATTAAAATCATCAAATTTACATTAAATGATACATTAGAGAGCGAAGCTCCATCTTATGATGCCCTTGTTCAACAGAAGCAAAGAGAATCAGCATATCAGCTTTAGTTCCAACCTCCAATTAGTGTGCAACTGTGTTAAAAATATCATCCTAGCTTGTGATCTGTGCTGCTTGATGAGACTTAAAGCTTGAAACATAAAATCTATCGAGACTTCTAAATAAACTAGTCCTGTGCCTCCCCTCAAATAAAAAAGCAAGGCCTGTAAGAGAGATAGTATCCCAATAACCTCAGCCATGAAGATCCTTCCCATTATAGTATACCCATAAAATGCATTGAATGTTCTGCTACAATCCAATCCCTAAAATCTTAAGCTATATTGCAAGTCCAAAAAAGAGCTTTCATACCGAATGGGTTTTTTTATAAACACCATATCTGATTATAAACATTGGGCTTCGATAGTCACGTTTTGTTATCTTTCATATTAAGTGGTTTTTCTATCCCCTTTGCCTTGTTCCATAGTGTGATGAACAACAGTACATTGAATGGGCAGCTTCAATCTGAAGTTTTGGGTTCGCTGCAACTTGAGAAAGTGTGAGTATATATAATATTTTCTATGCTATGCCTTTAATATTACATTGTTCAAAGATCAAACTTGAACCGTTAATGATCTTCCTTTTGCAATGGATAGGAGCCTCTCCAATAATTCTATAGACGGAGCTTTGTTAATTACGGAAGGCAATGTCAGCAAGCAGCTCCAGTCAATAGACCTTTGATACAACAACATCATGGACGTTTCGTTGGGAGAAAGCTATACCAAAAGTTTGTTGTATGGATTCTCATAATAACCCTCTAAAATGATTCATCTGGATTTCTGATTCATTTGTATGTATCTATTTGAAATTTTCTGTCAATACAATATTGCTGCAATTTTTAAGGTTATCTACCTTTACTCCAAAGTTGCAAGCCATCAATTCTTTCATGTAATTATCTGGTTTTTTGAAACGCAGACTTGAAGGTAACCCGGTTTGTTCCCAAGAATACATATCAAATAGCCGTATTTGCCACCTGAAAGCTATTCAACAGACCTACTTATACAAAACTGATTTAGCGCATTGTAAAAACCAGGTCACATGCCTTGAAGATTTCCTGAAAGTCGATCCTGGGAGCTGTGGTTGTGCAATGCCGTATGTGGGTATCATGGTCTTCAGAGCTCCCATCTTTTCAATTTTGACGGATCCAACCAGATTCCATAAACTAGAAAATTCCCTATGGACTGAATTAAACTTGACAATGGGGTCAGTATATATCCGTTGCATGTCAGTTGATGGCAACGGGTATCTGAATATACAAGTTCTGCTTTTCCCACAACCTGGAAAGAAGAATTTTGAGCGATTACAGCTCGTAAAATGATTATCTACACTTTGAGCAGTCAAGTGTACACACCTCCACCAGAATTCGGGCCCTATTATTTCAGACCAACAGAGTTTTACAACTTTTACAACCTCTTGGACGGTGAGAAACTGAACTTTACTCTGAGTCCTGGCTTTCCATCCCCCAGATATTCTTCAATGTTCATATGATTGAACTGGAATAAAGATTTCATGTTTGTTTTATTTCAGACGGATTGAAGAGTCTAAATTCAGGGGCAAAAATTGGAATAGCGTTTGGTGCCTCAGTGTTGATCTTTTCAATTATTGCCCTTGGGACTTACGCGCTATGGCAAAGAAAGAATGCAGCGAAAGCGGTATGAAATCCTCTTCTATTTTTTTTTTAAAACACTTTTATCCGTCGCTTAAGCGATGGAAATTTAAAAAAAAACATTCATAACTGTCGCTTAAGCGACACCTACTGGGCAATTTTTTTATAAATTTTTTTTTCTCCCGTCGCTTAAGCGACGTTTAGGTTTCATAATCTGTCGGTAAAGCGACGGCATGCAAAGGATTTTTTTAAAATTTAATATGAATTAAATGTCGGATAACCGACGATTTACGTTTAACCGAAGGTAAACTGAACTGTCGCTTAACCGACGGATTGGAAAGATGTCGGATAACCAACGAAAGTCCACCGACGCTTAAAAAAAATCATAGTGTCGTACATGTGACAGGGAAGTGTCGAAAATCTGACAATACGACCATCGGATTTTTGGTCGAAATGTAGTAGTGGGGGGTGTTAGGATTATTAATCCTCCCTTATCCAATTTGGTCATATGTCTAAATCAAGAGTCATGTCTAAATCGGGAGCCCATCCAGTCTATTTATAGTCATTAACACCATGGGGTCCACTTGGCCAAATTGGGGCACATTTTTTAGTTATTAAAGTGTGGGGAACACTAATTGAGGCTCACTGCCACTGATTGCACTTGATTACATCAATTTAAGATCCTCCTAGACCAATCCCTACAATTTAGGAGCCACTGGGAGTGCCAAAACCAACCAAGGTCAGTTCAGTTCAGTTGATGACTGGTTATGCTAAGTTAGGAGTCAGTTAGATTCAGTTCTAGTCCTCTACATTCAGTTAGCACTAGGTTTACTTGACTAAACTCAGGAGGGGTGCATTCCTCACCTACCATAGTCAGTTAGCCTTAGTCAACACTGAATGTAAGACTTGAGTTGTGTTTTAGAACTCTGATGAACTCCGGTTATGGTTTAGACAAGGTCAGTTAACTACTGAGTCCTTCGGTAGTGATTTAGACAAGGTCTTAGTTACCTACAGTCAAGTAGAGTCTAATCAATTCGAATTTCCTCATGTGGATTCAAATTACTTGTGGCTATTAAAGCCATTGTACTTCATTGTAATTATCTATCTAATTACTCTTTGATTAATGAAAAGCATTCATAGCTGCAAGTCATTTTTGCATTGTTTCATTCTTCAATAACTGAGTAAATTGTGTGATCTATCATGTGAGTTGTGTGTTTGTCCACAGATCTATGTGCTCAATTTAATATGAATGACCAGGGAGGACATCCAAATAGGGTTCCATAATGTGTTTAATATGGTGAAAAGCATAGGACATGGATCACTGGGATGTAGCTCCAACAGTTTTTAAACCAAAGGGCAACTTCCGATAGGAAAAGGTTTCCCACGAACAAATTAATGTCATTTTATGCTGGTCGGTGGGTATAATTTTTATCTGATTAAAACCTGAAAATCCATCCATAAATGAAAAGATGATGCTCCTAGCACCATTATCAATGATTTGATTGATAAATGGAGTAGGAAAGTTGTCCTTGGGACAATCCTTATTCAAATCTCGAAAATCAATGCAAACCCTAATAGTTTCCTGCTTCTTAGCTATAGGAACAATATTAGACACCCACTCGGTTAGCGGCATGAGATAAATAAAACCAGCCTTCAGAAATTTTTCAACCTAGGATTTTATGGACATAGCCTTCCTTGGATGGACTTGACGAAGTTTTTGGCGAATTGGTATCGTCGTGGGATAAGTCTTAATCTCATGTACAACAATGGATGAGTCAATCCTAGACATATCTTGACACGTCCAAGCAAAAACATCTCAGAATTATTTAAACAAAGCTCTATATATTTCAGTTTCTTTAGTTAAATAGTTCTGGCCTACATGAACATGTTCAAAAATTCCAGGATTGATTGATATGTTGATGGGAGTCATTTGAGTGATACTACACATGTTTCCTTCAGAATTAGTGTCTTGTAAGAACACATGCATTTAAGGATTTTCGACAATATCAGAACTAATGAGAGAGACAAAATCAGATTCTACCGAATTGGCATTGGGAAGGAAAGAGAATCTACGGTGATGGTCTTCCCATACAAGTTCATTTGCACTCATGATCTCCATAATAGACTCGTCTGATGGAAAAGACCACGAGAGATAGTCTAGAGTGGGGAGAGAGGGTTCTAGCCAATAGGGTAGGTGATAAGGATCCGATACCACTAGATGAATATCATCATAGTGTACATCAGAAAAAAATTGTATAACATTTGTAAAGTGCTTCATGAGGACCTAGAGAATATGTCTTAAGAACTTCTTTACCTTTAGAAATTTGGTTGGTCATGAATATCATATTCACCATGGCTACTTCTGTACTAGGAGGAGTCAAAGGAAACACATCCATAAGAGATGAATCCTTCAACATCCCTACCCCAACTGATTGATAAGGTGAAGGGGATTTCCCTAACATAAGGATATTGTTTGTAGTAGGGGAAGTAACATTAGGTGAACAAAAATCAAACTGATCTATGGTCACAACCTTCCCTAAGTGACGAAATTGGAGAGTACAAAAAACTGTAGAGGAAACTGTCATCATAGTGTAAAACAAATTTCTCCCCAATAACATATTGTAATCTAATGGAGCCTCAACCACTTCCACTTGAATGGAAATAGTCTTTCCCCCTAGCTCGATAGATAATACCGGTAACAAACCATGAGGTTGGAAACCTCATCCGTCAAAATATTTCAAAGTAGTAGGTGACTTAGTAAGTTCGGGACAACCTATGGCTCTCCAGCAAGACAAAGAAAAAACTCAAGTGGAGGCTCCTTCATCCAATAAATTACGATGGAAATTCCTCCCAACTACCCTGGTCGTGATTTAAAACGTGAGATGGTGGGATAACCTTGAATTATAATTATCCACATTAAAATGAATAGTAATAGTATTTTTCGGATCTAAGGCCCCTAAATCCATCAACAGTGTTTTACGCTACGTAGGGAAACTTTAGAGTACTTCCAGTGTAGACGTAGAAAAAGGTTCTTGAGCCAAATATTCAACAACGTTGTAGAATTGAGTGGCTCAAGCATTTGGATTAAATACATATTTCTGGATAGTACTCTTGGATGGGTGCAAAATCAAGTCTAGGTTAGGTTTCTCAATCATAACAGGGCCATTAGACAAAGGTGGAGGGGAAGAATTCATAGAAGCAAATTTCTCAAAAGAAGTACCTCTGTCCTTGTAACACCCTGGTTTGGACCCTATTTGCATTAAATATATATGATGTAAATATTGTAATTAATCATGGTGTCGAGCTAAAGGCAAAATCCCCACAATTGATTTAGCATTTTATGTTTCGGCAATCAAAATCGATGCCGATGGTATTTTGTGCTAGCCGACACATTATAGTTTTGGACATCATATAAATATGCAATTTAATTAAAACCCCACAACCATCTATGTCAATGCAATGCATAATGAGATGGGGGCATGATTTCCTAAGGATAAGGGGGGGAATGTTTAACCTTGAGCCATTGGGGAAAATCTATTTGTCAAAAGAAAACACCCAAAACGTATGCCCATTCCCTCATGCATTCACGTTTTCATCTTCCCTGACGTTTTGGGGAGCGGTGGGACATTTTATTATTATCATCCATCCTTCACGTTTTCATATTTTTTTCCTCATTGTGCATGCCCATTCCATCATCTGGCTCTCCACAAAAACATTGTGTTTGATTTTGATCATTCTCTATTCCATTATGTTCATGCATGTTGGGGCATTCATCCTATTTGTAGAACCATGGTTTGTTCTAGGTTGTTCGCCTATTGTTACCATCCTCAGCCACACAAAGGTTCGGGGTCTCCTTTATTTAATGAACAAATGAGCAGTGGAGATCACTTAATTTTATGAGAAAGAGTGGTCATCTGTGGTTTCCTCAGTGTTGTTGTGCAATGGTCTCCTCTGTCATAGAGTGAGTAGAAGCCTATTTGGCTATGATGACATTGTGGTTTGTTGTGTGTGCATATTTTTGCCTTGGTCTGAATCGGTTTAAAGTGGAATTAGGTCTGAACTGGCTTGATAAACCTAGTGTAGGAAGGACCCTCACAAATAGATCTAGAGGGGCTGGTTTTCTTCTTTGCACACCCTGAACAACACTAGAATGGAAGGACTAGCCTGAGGGAATGTGTAGCAGAGAAGGGGATGCTTCCTTGTGTTGGTTGTGTAGATGTTCTAGGATCCAAGCCCGATCTAGTGCATGTGTCCATAGCTCGGTGGTTGAGCTCACTAGCTTAGTATTTCAAGCTTTCTAGCTACTTTGCATCCTGATAAACCCATCTATTAGTTGGATTGGATGGTCTTTAATGTGAATGTTGGCTTGATTGACTGCAGTCTGATAAAACCAATAGTAAATTGGCTTGTTTGTTTGCAGCATGATAAACCCAACTGTGTTGGCTCGACTGAGTTTTGTTGTATCCTTGGCTATGTGTGAGCCTGCTAATGTTCCTTATTTCTTGTGGGAATCATGCCTAGCTTTGGGGTGGCAGTGCTGCTGAGAGATTGATGAGCGCACTGGCCTATGGTTGGGTGGAACATTGTAGCGACGTAGCTGGTTGCGGGACAAGTGTTTTTCAAGATCAATATTTCTTGTGTGTAATCTATTCAACTGTATTTTGTTTAATGAATTGTGATGAACATGTTGAATGCTTTGATGAATGTATTTGCTTCCACTATATATACTGCATGTTTTACACATCTATGTATGTTTGTAAGTTCAATGAATTCTATATTACGTTACTGGGCTTAGATTTCCGGATTGGTGATAGTCTGAATGATCAAATCTGTCCAAGACTTTTGTGAACAGGTTGAATTTCCTTCCGCAACTCTCTTTTCCGCAACTTGCGGGATGTAGAAACATCCTTTTGTAAATTATGTTCCCCACAGATTTCCTTCCTCAACTTGCAGGATGCGGGATGCAACTTCGCAAATTTCTATTTTTGCAACTTTCCTTTCCACAACGGTCTATTCCGCATGCAGGATGCGGGATTCAGGATCACAATTTTCCATATTTCTCTGATTCCGCAAACTCAAGCTTTCTACACCGTTAATTCTTGTGAGTTTATTCTCAGACATTGATCTGTCTCCAGATGTGGAACAAATCATGACCGTCTATTTCCATCGAAATATTTCTCCGTCGTTCGATCTCCTCTGAGATCTTTCTTCGTAGGTTGTCAAATTGATCACTGAAAGGATTGATTTTTCTGCTATTGGGAAGTTAAAGAATTTATACTCAGAATTGAATAGAGTGAACAAAAGATGAATTCATGCCTCTATAGATCTCTACAAAATCAGGAATTCATCAAAATACATACAAAATTCAATGAACTTTGAGCTGGATGCACCTGCAACAATCAGAGCGAGGAGTTATGGTCGTGTTCTCTCTCTAGTGGATGGGAGGGGACATGACAGTGTGGTATTAGAGATGTGGGTTGCAGCATTGGGCCTTTATGGGAAGAGTTGAAAAGTTAAAAAAGATGTTGGTAAATGGTTTTTACTTATGATTTTAATATGCATCTAACAATTTTGTTTATTAACACATTTTACAGAATTATAGTCACCTTCAAAGGGCAGCATTCCAGATAGTGTAGTTCGATAAAGTTGGTTTGGCTGAGCCATGAGAACTGACATGTGTGATGATGCACAGAACCCCAATGAATACGAGGAATATGCTATGGGGGAAAATGTACGAGTTGGAAATGTTGAGACAGAGTCTAATGGGAGGAGGTTTCAAGATACTCCCCCATATTTTACAACCACCATGAGAAGCCAAAGAGTGGAAATACAAAGTTACATGGAAGATAATGAAACATTGGTTAAGGCTCTCGAGGAGCATAATCAGCTGAATGCAGCCATGCTGCAAATTTTGACAGAAATTCATAGGTGGATGAACTCTGGGGACCAGACAGTAAGACCAGAAGGAAGTAAGAGCACTACTAGAAGAAAAAAGTGATCTCCTAGTGGGTCATATGACTTTGAAGGATCCACTAGCGGTTCAATTTCTTCTTCTCATGAGAATAAGAGAAATAGGAACTAACAGAAGCGTTCACGTGATGAATTTAAGAAGGCAAGGACTCCTACCTTCAATGGTGAGATAAAGAATGGTCAAGAAGTTGAAGCTTGGCTTCTTGGGATGAGGAAATATTTCCAAGTCCAAGACTACTATGGAAATAGGAAGGCTAGAGTCGCCATCTTCAATTTGACTAGAAGAGCATCCATATGGTGGGAGCACTTTAGGCAAGTGAAAAATATTAATGGAAGGAAGATTGTGTGGAAACAGTTCCAGAAGTATTTCAAGCAGAAGTACCTCTCTAAAAGGTGCTGTGATGATAAGATCAAAGAATTCAATGAGCTAAGATTAGGACTATAGACCATGGAAGAGTATGCAAACAAGTTCTTGGAGTTGTTGAGGTATGTCAGGTACATCAATGATGAAAAATTGAAAGTCTAGCATTTCCTGAGTGGATTGCCTCAGTCCTACAAAGATAGAATTGAGTTTCGTGAACCTAGAACTCTGGAAGAAGCAGTAAGGAAAAATAAGTATTGCTATGAGAAAATAAAAGGAAAACCCTATTATCATAAGACATGGAAGGACAAGAAGAATGATAAGTTTGACGAAAGTAAGAAAGGTTTCAAACCTTCTAACTTTAGGAATCAATAGAAGCAATCATCCCAAGTTGAGAAGCATCCAACTAGAGTGGTGGGAGAAAAGCCAAGAGATCCACGACAAAATAGAGAACCATTCCAATGTTGGAAATGTGGAGGACCCCACATACACAGGAATTGCTCACTTGAGAATGAGAATGCAAGGCCAACTTACAACATTCAAGAGGCAAAAACAATGGGTCAAGTAGCAAGGGATGTCCCTAGGATCTATGCAGCACTGGAGGACCGCCATGAAGATCACTAATCAACTATGGTTGAAGTTGCAGGTAAGATTGTTGAGCAATCGATTTTTATTTAGATTGACCCTGGTTCTACTCACAGTTACATTTCTCCTAGATTAGTGGATATTTGTGCTTTTGTTACACCGTATCTGGTTTAATGGATGATCCGTATCCGGATTAAGTCAGCCTGTATCTAGGTCTAGGGAGGAAGATGTTCCATCTTAAAATAATTAAATGTATAAATGTATAGTAATTGAAGGGATGATGAAATATTACAAAGTGAGTGCCATATATATATTAATCGTAAAGGCACTTTGGATACCATCCATGAAAGGATGTGTCATTTTAGAATAGTTTACTAATAACTATTTATTAATTATTAATTATTAATATCAATATATATTAATATTAATAATTAATATTGATATTTAATATATATATATAACATTTCCTTCCGGTTCATGATGATTTGTCCTCAAAGCATACTTAGATTATTGTTGTCGTCTTTTCCTTCTCGTTTTGTGTTGAAATAATGTTATTACTTCCTTTATGTATTTTTTAGAATGGGTATTAGGTATGTTCTTGGTATTTACGCAATACTTTGTCATCTTCCTTTCATTTGTAACTTGAATTTGTACTCCATTATGTTTATTATTGTTATCCCATTTTCCTTGTACATGAATACAAGGAATATTTTTGTGACTGATCATATCAATCATTGTTTTGGAAGTTGCTTGGCCTGCGATACTTAGGATGTCATCATGTAATGTTTTCATTTTATTATCCTTACGAGCTATCTTGAGAAGTTGTGTTTCATGAGGCTTCTCACACTTGAATTCACCTGATAGTGTTACCTTTAGGTTTCTCCAGGGTGGTAGAAGAGTTCAGGTAGAAGATGAATCTACAATATCTGATTCCTTTGACTTGGATTCCTTTGCATATTGTAGGATCCATATTTTGTCACGGTATAGAACATCCTTATTATCAATGATACTGGCTTGACTCTCATTATGATCTTGGTCGAGCTCATCTTTATCAAATATATTATTGGTATTTTGGTCATCCCTACGATATTTAGTCTCCTTGTCTTGTTTATTATCTCGATCAATTTTGTTACTCTCATTTTTGTTGACATAGTGGTCCAACATATCTGAGTTACAGATATGGTTTGTATTAGACCTTAGTTTTTGTAAAATTTCCATTATGGTACTCTGGTTCTATGTCATGATGCTCAAGTTTTGTGCCATGGTGCTTATGTTCTGTTTCATTGCACACATCTTGTCATCTGACTCTTTTTGTTTCTCGTGCATGATGTCTACTTTGTCATCAAGTTTTATTCCTAGTACTAGAACAACATCTTCTTTGATTTCTTTCTTAAGTGCCTTGTTATTTTTCGTTTCTTCTCTGAATTTTTCTTGGTTGGCAACGAGGGCCTTGATGCCCTTCTCCAATTTCTCAAGTTTGTCTTTTAGTTCCGTTATAGCTTGGGTACTTTTTATGCGAATGTGTGTATTTGGAAGTTTATTTTGACTTATAGAGAAATACAAGACAACTAATGTCTTTGAAATAATTGATGAATTAATAATTATTTAATGTGTTGAAATAAAATAATAAATATAAAATATTATATTTAAATATTTTATTAAAAGGTGGATTAATAAGTATTAAAATATTATATAATAATATTTATTTTATTAATATTTTTTTTGTTTGTAGGGATAGGTAAAATGAGGGTGGGTGCAACTTGGGTTGAAGTTGGAAAGAAAAACCATGTGTTGATTTTACGTTTTTTTTGGACAATGTCCTATATTTTAGGGAAACCCTAAAAACTAAATTTACACAAATTTTAAATAATGGCCAAGGGCCGTATAGCTCTGATACCAATTTTACACCGTATCCGGTGTAATGGATAATCCGTATTTGGATTAAGTCATCCTGTATCCAGGTCTAGGGAGGAAGATGTCCCATCTTCAAATAATTAAATTTATAAATGTATAATAATTGAAGGGATGATGAAATATTACAAAGTGAGTGCCATATATATATTAATCGTATTAATCATAAAGGAACTTTGGATACCATCCATGAAAGGATGCGTCATTTTAGAATAGTTTACTAATATCTATTTATTAATTATTAATTATTAATATCAATACATATTAATATTAATAATTCATATTGATATTTAATATATATATCATAATAAGATATATATATATATATATATATAGATATATCATAATAAGATATATATACCAACTTTTAAGAAAGTAAAACATAGCAAATCGTGGTTAGTTCAGCTAGCCACTGGAACTAAGAGAAAGGTTAGTGAAGTGGTAGAGAAATTCCCATTGGTGATGAATGGATTGGTCACTTATGCATATTTGAATGTTACCACTTGGTTCCTATGATGTTCTCATTGGAATGGACTGGTTAGAAGCTCACATGGTAGAGCTCGACTGCTATAATAAGAATTTTGAATGCATGGATGAAGAAGGGAACCCAAGGGTTATAAGAGGCATTCCAAAGGTGATTTCTGTGAGGCATATTTCAGCAATGCAGTTGAAGAAGTTTTGTAGGAAAGGTTTCTAGTTGTGTGCATCTCATATTGTAGAGGAAATAGAGAATGAAACTCCTAGGTTGGAGGACTTTCATGTGCAGGAATTTAGGGATGTTTTTCCTGATGAGATTCCAGGGCTTCCTCCAAAGAGAGACATTGATTTCACAATTGAGCTTGTGCTAGCAGTAGCACCAGTGTCCAAGGCACCCTACATAATGAGTACACCAAAAATGCTAGAGCTGAAGATGAAGTTGCAAGAGTTAATGGAGAAGAAGTATATAAGGTCGAGTGTGTCCCCTTGGGGAACACCAGTTCTATTTGTGAAGAAGAAAGATGGTACACTCATATTGTGTATTGATTACAGACAACTGAACAAAGTCACTGTGAAGAACAAATATTCTTTTCCTAGGATGGATGACCTATTTGATCAAATGAGAGGAGCAAAGGTATTTTCCAAAATTGACTTGAGGTTTGGTTACCATCAGGTGAGGATCAAGGATGGAGACATTCAGAAGACAACCTTCAAAACAAGTTATGGACATTATGAGTTTGTAGTGGTACCATTGGTATCACAAATGCACCAGCTACATTTATGTGCTTTATGAATAATGTCTTCATTAGGTATTTGGAAAAGCTTTTTCTTGTTTTCCTTGATGACATTCTTACTTATTCTAAGAATGAGAAAGAACATGAAGAGCATCTGAGATTGACATTACAACTGCTTAAGGAGCATCAGTTGTATGCAAAGTTAAGCAAGTGTGACTTCTATAAATATAGAATTCAGCATTTGGGTCACATTATCTCAAGAGAGGGTATATTTGTGGAACCTGACAAGATTGAAGCCATTATGAATTGGCCTACTCCAAGAAATGTCATAGATGTAAGGTATTTCATACGGCTTGCAGGATACTACAAGAGATTCATTGAAGGATTCTCCAAGGTTGCACATGCTATCACTTCTTTTCAAAGGAAGGGGATAAAGTTTGAATGGACATCGAGGTGTGAAGAAAGATTCCAGCAGCAGAAGAATCTTCTCACAAGTGCACCGGTCTTGAAAGTTGTAGACCTAGAGAAATATTTTGTGGTGTGTACTGATGCATGCAGTCAAGTACTTGGAGGAGTTCTTATGCAAGAAAACCATGTAATATGTTATGAGTCAAGAAAGTTGAAGGAGCATGAGAAGAACTATGCCACTCATGATATGGAACTTGCAGCCATAGTACATGCTCTCAAGATGTGGAGGCATTACTTGATGGGAAGAAGATTTGAGCTAAGGACAAACCATTATGGTTTAAAGTATTTGTTTGATTAGCCTACTCTAAATGCTAGGAAAGCTAGATGGATATAGTTTTTATGTGAGTTTGATTTTGAAATCAAGCACATAAAGGGAAAATAGAATAAGGTTGTTGATGCACTCAGGAGGAAGGTGCAGGAAATGCACGTGGCATATCTTATTATTTTCCAATCATATTTAAGACAACAAATTGTTAGTCAAACTGCTGAAGATGAAATGTATGTGCAGGTAAAGGACAATTTGCAACAACAAATCCTTGAAAAGAAGTATAAGGGATATAAATTAGAAGAAGATGGACTCCTTACTTATAAGAACATAATTTATATTCTGAATGTAGTATATTTGAGGAGGGTATTTATGGATGAGATCCATCAAGATCTATATTCTGGTCACTAAGGATATCAGAAGACAATTGCTACAGCTAGAAAGCAGTACATTTGGCCAAGAATGAAAAAGGACATGGCCGAATATATTTCAAGGTGCATGAAATATCAGCAGGTGAAGGTTGAGCATCAACACCCATCAAGTTTGTTGCATCCTTTTCCAGTTCCATAATGGAAATGGGAAGTTATTTCCATGGATTTTATTATAGAATTGCCAATGACTTGGAGACAACATGATTCCATCATGGTTGTGGTGGATAAGTTGACAAAGGAAATGCATTTTATACCAGTTAATTCTATGCATAAGACTGATGAAATTGCAAATATCTTCATGAAGGATATTTTCAAATTGCATGGATTGCCTAAGGAAATAGTCTCTAACATAGATGTCAAGTTCACTTCCAATTTTTGGAAGGGATTGTTTGCATATTTGGGTACAAAGTTGAATTTCAGCACTGCCTACCATCCTTAGACTGATGGGCAGACAGAGAGAGTAAATCAAGTGCTTGAAGACATGATTCACATGTATGTTATGGACAAACAAACCAAGTGGGAAGCTTATTTACACTTGGTAGAGTTTTCTTATAACAATGGAAAACAAGCATCCTTGGGGATGAGTCCCTATGAAGCTTTGTATGGTATGAGGTGTAGGATACCAGTGACTTGGGATAATCCAGTGAACAGGGTTGTTCTTGGTCTAGAATTGCTCAAGGAGATAGAGTAGGAGGTTGTAAAGATCAGGATGAATATGAAAGAAGCCCAAGACAGCCAGAAAAGATATGCAAATAAGCCTAGGGTGAACATAGAGTTCAATGTTGGGGATCATGTTTACCTTAGAGTGAGGGAAAAGAAGAGTTCTTTGAATCTTGTAACTTGTGCCAAGGTTTCACCTAGATACTATGGGCCATTTGAAGTGCTTGAAAAAAAAGTTCCAGTTGTGTATAGATTTGCATTTCCTGCTAACACTAGGATTCATAATATTTTTCATGTTTCTTTGCTTAAGAGATATGTACATGATCCTAACCATCTGATAGATTGGGGTGTGATTCAGGTGGAACCCGAGGGAGAATTCCAAATCAAGCCAATGCACATCCTTTGAAGGAAGGTCACAATGCTCCAAAACCGAGCCATAGGGCAGGTGAAGGTGAAATGGGAGCACAACGGTCCTTAAGAGGCTACATGGGAGCTAGAGGATGCCATGTGATTGGCAGATCCATTTTTGTTCAATTTTGTAAAGAACTGAGGACAATGCTGTTGAAGGGGGAGGGAAATGTAACACCCCAGTTTTGACTCTGTTTGCATTAAATATATATGATGTAATTATTGTAATTAATCATGGTGTAGAGCTGAAGGAAAAAGCCCCACCATTGATTTAGCATTTTATGTTTCAACGATTAAAACTGATGCTGATGCTATTTTGTGCTAGCTAACACATTATAGTTTTGGAGATCATATAAATATGCAATTTAATTAAAAACCCACAACCAACTATGTCAATGCAACAAATAATGAGATGGGGGCATGATTTCCTAAGGATAAGGGGGGGGGGGGATGTTTAACCTTGAGGCATTGCAGAAAATCCATGTGTCAAAAGAAAAAACCCAAATCATATGCCCATTCCCTCATGCATTCACTTTTTCATCTTCAGTCATGTTTTGGGGAGCACATTTTTTAGATCATCCATCCTTCACATTTTCAGTTTTTTTTCCTCATTGTGCATGCCCAGTTCATCATCTAGATCTCACCAAAAACGTTGTGGTTGATTCTGATAATTATCTATTCCATTCTATTTATGCACACTGGGGCGTTCATCCTATTTGCAGAACCATGTTTTGTTCTGCATTGTTTGCTTGTTGTTACCATCCTCAGCCGCACAAAGGTTCGAGGTCTCCTTTATTTGATGAACGAATGAGCAGTGGAGATCACTCGATTTTATGAGAAAGAGTGGTCATCTATGGTTTCATCGGTGTTGTTGTGTAGTGGTATCCTCTTTCATAGACTGAGTGGAATCCTGTTTGGCTGTGATGACATTATTTTTTGCTGTGTGTGCATATTTTTTCCTTGGTTTGAACTGGTTTGGAGTGGAATTGGGTCTGAACTAGCTTGATAAACCTACTGTAGGAAGGAACCTCACAAATATATCTAGAGGGGCTGGTTTTCTTCTTCGCACACCCTGAACAACGCTGGAATGGAAGGCAAATCTTGAGGGACTGTGTAGCATAGAATGGGATGCTTCCTTGTGATGGGTGTGTAGATGTTTTAGGAGCCAAGCCCGATCTAGTGCAGGTGTCCATAACTTGGTTGTTGATATCACTAGCTTATAAATTCAAGCTTTCCATCTCCTTTGCAGCGTGATAAACCCATATGTTAGTTGGCTTGGCTGGTCCTTAATGTGAATGTTGGCTTGAATAGATGCAGTATGATAAACCCAACAATATATTGGCTTGTTTGTTTGCATCCTCGTAAACACAACTGTGTTGGATCAACTGAGTTTTGTTGTATCCTTGGCTATGTGTGAGCCTGCTAGTGTTCCTTATTCCTTGTGGGAATCATGCCCAACTCTGGGGTGGTAGTGCTATAGAGAGATTGATGATCACACTGGCCTATATTTGGGTGGGACGTTGCAGCGACGTAGCTGGTTGTGGGACAATATTCTTTCAAGATAAGTATTTTTGTGTGTAATATCTGCAACTGTATTTTGTTTAATGAATTGTGATGAACATGTTGAATGCTTTGATGAATGTATTTTGTTTCGCTATATATATTGCATGTTTTACACATCTGTATATGTTTTTAAGTTCAATGCATTCTATATTATGTTATGGGGCTTAGATTGTCGGATTGGTGATATCCTGAATGATCAAATATATCTAAGAATTCTGTTAATAGGTTGAATTTCCTTCCGCAACTCTCCTTTCCGCAACTTGCGGGATGTGAGATGCAGAATGCAAAAACGTCCTTCTATAAATTATGTTCCTCGCATATTTCCTTCCACAACTCTTGGGATGCGGGATGCAGGATGTAGTATGCGGCTTCACAAATCTCTATTTCTACAAATTTCCTTTCCACAATGGTCTATTCTGCATGCGGGATGCGGGATGTGACATCACAATTTTCCATATTTCCCCGATTATGCAAACTCAATATTTTTTCAACATTAAATCTTGAGGGTTGATTCCCAACCATTGATCTATCTCTAGATGCGGAACAGATGATGACCGTCATCAACCATTGTGATATTTCTCCGCTTCGATCTCCTCTGAGATCTTTCTTCGTAATTCGTTGAATTGATCACTGAAAGGATCAATTTTTCTGTTATTGGAAAGTTAAAGAATTTATAATCAGACTTGAATAGAGTGAATGCAAGATGAATTCATGCCTCTATAGATCTCTGTAAAATCGAGAATATATCAAAATACATACAGAATTCAATGAATTTTGAGCTGGATGCTCCTGTAACAATCAGAGCGAGCAGTTATGGTCATGTTCTCTCTCTAGTGGATGGGAGGGGATGTGACAATCCTTCTTCTCTACTGGTTTGTAATATGTTTGATTACGTGTAGTCAATTTAACAATTTCAACAGACATCATTCATACTTCTTCATTACAATTAGAGGTTCCTTGTGAAGACATGTAGTCAATTAACTGTTGTTGAGAAGGAAGGGGATCGGTAAGTACCACCGGTGTAGGATCACTTTTCAAAAACTTATTAATTTCTTCATAATTAGGGAACTCTTTCGTGAAGTGGTCACCTCCACACAATAGGAAAGGATACTTAGCCTTCCTTTTACCTTTATTTTCATTCTTCGAGGTCATGGTATTGGGGTTCTCCTGTTGGTGTCCTGAATTTTTATCTTTTCCTTTTCCTTTCTTTTTATTACTGGGCATTTGCATTAAATGGAATTTATCATGGTGGAAACCATAGGAAGTGGTAGAAGTACCTTGTTTCTTAGCAGGTTTCCCTGCGGATGGGGGCTGGATTGACCTTACAACACCATCAATATGAGCCTCTCTAGGTGGTTTGGCAGGGTCTGTGCTAGGACAAGGAGCCTGCAGGATCAGATCATACAAGGTTCCAGAATGAGAATAAAATAAGTCCAGGTACTGAGCCTGGATAATAGTTTGCTATTCATTGACAACACCACCCATAGCCACATCATGGGAAATGGGAGGAAACAGGGATTTGGTAAACCAATCAACTAATAATTAGTCTGGGATAGGAGCTTTAATGAGTCTCCTTCGTATCCTCCATTCATGAATTTGATTTGATATATGGGTGGAAGTATTCTAACGAAGATATGTTAAATGATCTGTACCAGTTTTTTAACAGATAGGAAACTGGAAATGGGTAAGAAAAACTATTGCCAACGAGTTGAAACCCTCAAATGAATGTCGTGGAAGCTCAATGTACCACTTGGAATCTGTGCCAGTTAAATTTTTCTAGAAGATCCTCAAATGGATAGAATTATTCATCAGGAAGTTAAAAGAACACCACATATGGAATGCCATAATGTGATTTTTTAGATCCTCTCCCCGTTTCCCATCAAACTTAAGAATTCCTTATGGTGACTTGAATGGTATTGCAAGCCACGAAGGATTATGTTGGATGGGAGTGTTGATCAACTTAGAAAATCCAGACAAGTCCAAAGTTTCCAAAACTGGAAGTTGTCGATTAGGTTGTACATACTCGTAATATTTATATGGCATCTATATACCGGTAGGACCATAAGTCGACTGATACATTGGCTGTTGGGGTGGTGGATTCATAGATGATCATTTTGAAGATCCTCTGAAAGGGGGTGGGCCTCTGGGAGGAGGGCCTCCAAAAGGTGGAGGGGGTCCTCCAGGTGACAGGCCTCTAGGTGGTGGTCCTATAGAAGGTGGAACTCTAGACGGTGGTCCTCTAGGTCATGGGCCTCTAGGTGGTGGTCCTCCAGAAGGTGGACCTCCAGATGGTGGTCCTCTAGGTGGTGGTCCTCTTGGTGGAGGGTGTCCTCTATGTGGTGGTCCTCTAGAAGGTGTGGAGGTGGACCTCCACTAGGCGGCCCTCCAAAAGGTGGGCCACCAACATGTGTCCCTCGATAACCTACAACAATATTCATAAGTGTTCCTCCAGGAATATGCATATATGACCAATTAGGTTTCCCCCATGGTGTAAACATATTTCTTGGGTAATTCATCCTAGGATAAACAAAATCTAAATATGTAGGTTGATAATTCACATTTCTTATAGGTGGTTGGTTTCTTGGGTAAGTATAACCCCAACAAGGTTGATTAACTATAGGTTGTACCCCTAAGGGTTGTCTTGCACTAGAAGGAGGAATAACTACATTGGTGTTTGTGGGAGGAACAATAACTGTTGGTTTTCCTACAACAACATTTTTACTTGTACTGGAATTAACTCCACTAATCATTGAAACAACTTGGGTTGGGGGTTTCCGCCTAGTGGTAGAAGATATGGGAGAACCTAGGGAAAAACAGTGATTCAAAACTAAAGGAGCGGGAACAAAGGGTTGAACTAGATCATAACCTACCAAAACTCGGGATGGTGATCCCAAACTAAGAGCTATTTGAGACGATGAAAGTGCATGGTATCCTTGGGGTGTTGTTTCTAAATGATGGGGAAGAGGAGAAAGACTTCTCCTTCTTATATTCTCTCCCATGTTACATAAATTCTCAATATATTTTTGGAATAATTTTGCATTTGACGAAGTGTCTCTAAGGGCTTGCCTTAGAGGAGTAACAATAGAGGGCTCATTAGTTCCATATTCAGAAATGGATTACCCTAGGGAATTTCTACAGAAAGGAGAACCTAGAAAAAAATATGTTCCTATAGTGTCATCTGATGGGTGATTGAATACCAAATCTGATGAACAAGGTTGACCTTTCATTGGAAAATGAAAGGTTGTATCAGCCGTTGAAGGTTATTGGACCAAGGGATTATCATAAGAAGTAAATTCTTCCCCTGATTCCACAACTAGATTCCCTTCCACATGGGATTCAACCATGACACATTGGTCTATGGCTTCCATTGTGCTCTCTCCCATGATAAGAGGAAAGTTAGGTGGTAAGACTTGAACTCTTCGATATCGTCTCAAAGGTAAGTTAGCCAAAATGTTGGTTACAAAGACCCTAACCTAGGGTTTGAAACTATAATCACACATAAAATCACTAATACGCAAGATAAATATCACAAGCAAACTTAGGTGATAAGAGGGGATGATAAACATGCAGTTCCTCACTAGGATTGTCAAGTCTTCGCAACTCGCTATATACCATAGGGTCCAATAGTAAAACATGACAAGGAGGATTGGGACAATGCCCTTGCCTGAATACTCGACAACTTGGACAACACGTGCGTAGTAGGTCCTCGAGTGTTGTTCTCGGTGTATTGCTCCAACAAGATGTCCAAAAGGATTTTCTCAGTTGGTTAAGGTATCTTAGAGGGGTCTCCCTGTTGATCATAATTTTGCCACCATTTTTGGTTGGTAAATTACACTTTTTGACATCCATTTTGTCATCTTTTTGACAAATTTTTGTCATACAGCTTGTCATTAAGCCTCAGGTATGAATATATTTGGATTTATACAAATTCTTGTTTGTTATCATTATTTCATGATTTTATTGATCAAAATTGATATTATTTAGGAGCACATTTGATGTATTCATGAATTTGTTTGTAGGTTGTGATATTTTGATGAGCCAATAGCTGGACACACATCACACTAGATATGCGCAGAGCGCATCCAACCTACCATCTAGCTCGCCGATCAAACCGCGCAATGTTCGTTGGTATATTCCACAATGTTAAAGGTCTATAAATGTTATGTGTCCATGTGTTTGAATGATGGAAAGACCTTCATTCTAGAAAGCTCGTTATCTTTCCTCCTCTGCTCGACACCATGACACCAGTCCACGTTAAGATGAATGCTCATGCCATAGCACACACAAGGGAAAACCAGCGCACGAGGAAGAAGAAGGATGACTGTGCATTGGATTATGATTAGTTAATTGTAATAATGGTTGACTAAATTTAGGAGCAGTCAACCACTGAAAGGGTCAACCTGATCATTCCTGTAAACACTATATATTTCCTCTAAATGAGAGCGTAGGAGCTAGTTTACATTTATGTCAGTCGATTTCAGAAAGACTCTGTAATACTGTTTTGAATTTTAATATAAGTTAAATATTTTCTGTGTTTATGATCGTGATCATGTAAACATTTAGGAAGCATCACCTTGATTGCTAAGAGGGCTCCTCATCAACCAATGGTTTTCATTCTTATGTGTATTTTCGTTATCCCTTTCCTTGCAAATTAGTATAGTTTTATTTCAAGTTTATTTATGCAATTGAATTACTGTAATCATCCATTTTACTGTTTCCTGTAGTATAGGTTATAGTGTGATGCTGTGTTGATAATATATTTTCATTTCATGTATTAAATAACTGGTTGCTCGCATAGTTTCCTTTCGTTTCCTTTCCATCCTTTTCATCTTATTGTTCAGTCTTATGTGACAAGTACATAGGATAGATTGCTTTGATATCTTAGGATTAAGTTACAATAGGTTCAGTTCTATTCATTTTCGTTTTTTCATAGATTTATTTGGTTATATTTCTTTCTGTTTAACAATGCAATAGATAATGATGCATTTATAATTATGAGTTAGTTTAAGTTATTTTGCTGTCGAATGTGATCACTAAGTAGGTTTACTTACTGTTTTTATGCATTTTGGTTTCATGTGCATAAGATCAGCTGATAATTAGATCATTTAGGACATTTTATACGGTTTTCTGTATACATCATGTTTAGCTTGTCGTTCAGACCTACCTTCCAGTCTGCTATTCAGCCTTTCGTTCAGCCTTTAATATTTTGGTTTTGTTTTAAGCTTGTTTAAAGCTCTGTTTCTTTAGATTTTGGAATATGTTTTGACTGTGGTAGTTATATAATGGTTATTTTTATCATTAGGAATATAGGTTATACTATCTAAATTATTTATTAAGTTCTATTCCTATCGTTTACCTCCTTTCACCTTGAATATGTTTTGAGTTATGTTTTGTGATTCTGTTTCTTTTGGATTTTGATTCCATACTTCAATATTGTCTTAATATGTGGTAATTATATCTTTAGTTTGGCTTGATTTATCATCATGTATGTTAAGTTTAGGGTTAGACATGTTAAAATGCTAGAGAAGTACACTAGCACCTTGTAAATTGGTTATAATAGTAGGACCTATTTCTTTCACTGTGTGGTTACTGAAGATATTTGGAGAGTACGACTTAAAAGAGTTATCTTTATTAAGTTTTCTACTTGCTTCTAATTAAATATTCTTTATTACGTTTTCTACTTGCTTCTTATTAAATCTTCTTTCTTAAGTTTTCTACTTGCTTATTTCATTAAGGTTTGTTACTTGTTTATAAGCTAGATTTTCCTTACATTTGAATTAGTTATTTATCAAAGTAATCTTTAAAAGAATCTTGTCTCTTAGTATATTAGTTGTTCATAATATAATTTTAGTTAAGAATCTGTTGCTTATGGAATAGATCACCATGTTTACCATCACCTGTAATTGGACTTTCCTATTGCACATATTTGTAGAAGTTAAGTTAGATTTGATTCCATTTAGTTTCTTTACTTATTTTGAAACCCATTTTGACACTACTCTTCCTCAGGTTCCAATCACAGTAAATCCATATCCATAGAACAACCAAGGAGAGTGGAACTAGATAATTTAGTTTTACCATTATGTACATTTGTTAATTGTATGTATAGCTTAAATTGTTGAATTTGTAAAAGTGTATCCAATTGCTGTAAACTTGTTATTATGCATTGTATAGTTAATATCTAAAGTTGTTTATGAAGCTTTCTAATTATTAAATTAATAGGTGGAATATTTAAGTAAAAGGAAGTTTACTTTCATAAAGTTCACTTGTTTATATTTTTATCTTTCAGTAATTGTCCATAGAGTAGAGTAGTATAGCTTGATACTGCTCTAATCTAGTGCTCTGGTTTGGTTTAATTACCTTCATAGTTGAATTTATAGGATTTTAACTCAGTTTTTCAGTTTGAAAGATGTTTCTATCTTTTCTTTGTTAAATTATGTCCACGACACCCTAGGAACCCTTCTACCTTCGCATATACTTTGTGTCAACTCTAAGTTTACCAACCTCGGTCGATAATTAAATATTAGGTGAATTAATTAAGCCACCCAACATTTTTGGCGCCGTTGCTGGGGAGTTGTTAAGTAAGGTAGAATGAGTAGAATTCCCTTATGAAGTTTAGTAATAGGTTGGTGGCGGGGGAGCGGTAAGAAGAGAGGTAAGAACCTGCACATCTGTTATAAAAGGTGCCCCCAAATCCAACATTAGTAGCATTAATAGCATAGGTTTCCCTTTAGTTTAGTTTTTCATGAACATACCTAGAGATTCTACTAGTAGATACGTTAGAGCTAATTCTCAAAACCTTATTAAAATACTCTACTAACCTTTACGGGGGACGAAATACCCCAACCATTAACTCAATAGAAAGGTATCGAAGAACCCACATAGGAAGTTGTTCTTATTGGAGACCTAAATATCTTATAGGAGAAACCATAGACAGGGGAAGAAATCCTGGCAGAAATCCCTAAGGATCCCATTGTTGAAGAAATTCAAGAGGGTCAACCTTTGGAAACCCTCAACCCTTCACTAGTGCAAAAACCTAACAATACAACTTTCTCATTAGTAGGGGATCCTAACTTTGTTGATTTCATTGATCCTGCCTAGGTATAAGCCCTCTTTGGTGGCTCCACAAATATAATTATTTCATAGATAGAAACCTCGAAAGTAGCACCTACCATTCCTGTAGGGCCTAATAAAAACATAGTTGATCGTAGGAAGATATCCCCCGAAAAAGAACATTGGGATGACACATTGTCACCTCGATAGGAGCCTCCTAGGTACACACACTTTAGGAATCAAACCTACATGGAGTGATGGGGAGAGAATGAAGATAATGGCGAGGTTAGAAATGATGAAGGAGAAGGAGAAAACCGAACTGAGACTACCTTTGGGTTCCCTATTTTAGACACTCCACAAGATATAAATATGAAGAATATCCCTCCTTCCTCCTTACCTACTTTATATGGGAAAAGTAATGAATATACAGACACATTTTTGTTCAAGTTTGACATGCTCTATAGAATTTATAACTATCTACAAGATGTGCATAAATTAAAACTTTTTCCGGCTACATTAAAAGACTCTTCCTTAAGATGGTTCATGGGATTATGAGAATCTAGTATCAAGACTTGGGAAGAGATGAAAACTACATTCTTACGGAAATACCAAAAGTATTGCAAACCAAGAGACTCTCGAAACGATATCTTTAAGATACAACAAATCGAAGATGAGAGCTTGGAAGACCATCTCAAAATATTTATCTATACATTAAATAAATCTAATCATAATGACCTTCGAACAGAAACAGTATGAACACTGTTCCTTTAGCGGATCTCAGAAGACCTGGAAGAAAGCCTTAATCTCATGGCATCTGATGATATCTCTCATAAACCTTTTTCACAAATTGGGGAGATATGTAGAAATTACTCCAGAAGTAGGGGGAAAGGTGGGAGGAATCTTAAGGATCCTTATAATAGGAATGTAAAAGGAAATACTCCCAGTTCAGGACAAGTCACAAGGATAGAATTAGGAAGCCTATTGGAAAATTTTAAAATTGATGTTTTAGGAGCAATGGGTTCCCAACTAGATGTGTTGCAAGATAAGAAAAGACAAGAAGAGGAAAGAGCAATGATGAGAATTTTCTGTCCAAGGTGTAGAAATAAACATCATCAATGGGAATGCCCATTAAACAATATCTTCATATGTCACATTTATACAGAATATCATCCAACATATGATTTCCCATCGTTACCAGGGTTACAAGCCATATGCAAGAGTGGGGATGTTTATGAAACATCTAGGAGTCCTCCTTGGAAACCAAGGGATTCACCACCATATCTGAATTTGTGAGCACAAACTACACCTTCTTACCAACCTTACCAACCACCTCAACAGAGGAACACTACAAGTTGGTAGCATTGGCCACCCCAGTATCCTCCTCCTCCTCCTCATTTTACTCAGCAATAGTATTGGCCATAAGGGTGGAGGGGACAATCCTACCCCCAACCACCACCTATCTCCACACCTAATTATCCATATCCTCATCACTCAACCAATACCCAACAATTTTTACCACTGTTTGTGCCTCCAGTTCCCCTTATTACACAACAACCTCATCACTTTCAAAATAAAAACCCTCCATGACCTACATTGTTACCTGGACAACCAATACCTAATCAAAATAATAAGCCAAATCAAGCTCTTAACAAAAATATTCCATCCTACGTTATTTCGATTGTATCTGTACATGAGATGCAATTACGATCTGGAAGAGTTGTAAATGATAGACCCAAATCATCAGTCATCATTTGAAAATAAAATGACGAAGAAGCTTCAAATGAAGTCGTGAATGATGCTATTCTGTAAGCATTAGAGGAAATTTCAACTCAAAATGGGCCTTTTAACTTTAACTCAAATTCCATGTCATCATGTGTTATCCAATGAAATTGCTTTAAATTTGAAATACCATATAGGTCTCAAACACTTTTTTAATATAAATTTGGGGATAGGTATCATAAAAAACTACTTTTTTTGTTTGTATTTTCGACATATCTCCTCGTGTTTTTACTAAAATTTCGATTGGGAGAGCTCGTTGGATGTGGAATTAAATTCCACATCCAAAAATCTCTCCCGATCGAAATTTGTGTTAAAAAACGGGGAGATATGTCAAAAATACAAACAAAAAAGTAGTTTTTTCATTTCTTCCTCCAAAGTTAATAAATATTATTTTATTATTTTAACTATTATTTTATTAATTTTTTTTAGGAGGCCCATTTTGAGTTGAAATTTCCTCTAATGATGTGGATATTCCAAATATCCTAGTGCATACCCATCCTCAGCAAGAACCCATTTAGGAACAAATGATTCCTCCATTCTGGAACGACTAGCAATAGAAAAACCCGTAGTTCATCCTGAGTATGACATTATGAACGAATTAAAGAATATGTGTGTCAAAATTCCTGTATTACAAGATATTAAGGATATACCAATTTATAGCAAGGTAATAAAGGAATTATGCATTAAACGCCCAGGAAAGAAGCAAAAAGACCCCCTCACAATTCATGTTATAGGAGAGATGTCTAAATGTATGACAGACAAGTCTCGGATTGCGAAATATACAAATCCAGGGGCTCCAGTAGTGACTGTGATTGTAAATAATACAACTATAGAAAATAAATTTATTGATTCATGATCTTCCATTAATTTGATGAGCACCGCAGTTTTAGAAGTTTTACAGTTGGGACAGTTTCTTCGACCTACCCCTTCAATCCTAGAACTAGTAGACTGTACCATGGTAAGACCTACTGGAATCCTAGATGAAATTATTGTATCAGTAGCTTCATGGGAATACCCTATCAAATTTATGGTCATGGAATCAAACGATCCTTCTAAAGGACATCCTATTATCTTACAGAGACCATGGTTAGCCACTGGTAATGCCTTTATAGGATGTAGGGATGGGGAAATGACCATTTCGAATGGGTTGTCTACACAGATACTTATTTTATATCCTCCAACACAACCTGTAATTGAAAATTTGTGGTGGTTAGATTGCCCCTTTGAGGATGAAAATATTGAAGATCTCTTCTTTCCTAGTGACTATTCCTAGGAACTTCAGGAGAAAACTACTGAGAATGTATTAAACAAGTTTGTCTCTTATACAACTTGTATATATTTTCTACAGTATTTTTCGCAACTCAACCAGATCTTTGGAGATGAGTTTCAAGAAAATATGGCTCTCTCAAAATTTGTAGAAACACCATGTGTCTTTGCGATTGAAGATCACATAGGGTCTTATACTGTACCTTGTGAAGTTAGCCTTGGAAAAGTTTTACACATAAATGCAACGTTAACCGAGAGCCAACAAGAACAATTTCCTAAGTTACTTAAAAACCAATCTGGAGCATTTGCATGGGAATGCAATGACATGAAAGGTATACACCCTAACACCTATATTCACCATATCTACATGGATCTAACTATTCCACCTATAAGACAACCTCAGAGGAGGATGAATCCTACTCTAAAAGATATAGTAAAAGAGGAGTTACAAAAACTTCTCAATGCTGGTTTCATATATTCTTTCTTCGACGGTAAATGGGTGTCTCCTCTAGTGGTAGTCCCGAAGAAAGTCACAAGGAAGTGGTGTATTTGTGTTGATTTCAAAGAGATAAATAAGGCCACTCTTAAAGACTATTTTCCTTTTCCCTTCATTGATCAAGTGTTAGATACCCTGTCAGGCAAACAATACTTTTCCTTTATTGATGGGTATAGTGGATATAGTCAGATTTTAATAGCACCCGAGGATCAATATAATACCACTTTGAGGAGACCGAGTCCGAGGAGGAAGACTCAGACTAGAATCTAGTGATGCTTCCCCCATTGCATTGGTGCATGGTATTTTGTATGATATGTATGATTAGCTGAGAAAGCATGTGGTGCTTCTCATTTTTTACTGAACACCATGACATGATATATATATATATATATATTTGCACTTGGATGCACTTTTTATGTGTTTTTATCAGTATTTTTATGATGATGATGTATATGACATATTTATGCATGACTATATGTTGATGCATGAGGTAGTTTATTACCGATATGCTATGATTGATGTGCCAATCTAGAACATCATTAGCCATTTGGTCTGTTACACTATTGAGACTTCTGGGAACATGCATGAATGTAATGGATTCACAATGTCTAAGAAAATGTCTAGTGCGGAAAACCTTTCTAAAGAGACAAGGATCACGTACCCAGTAACAATTATTCAACTGGGAGACAAGCAACTGGTAGTCTAAGAAGACATCAAGGTGACAAATACCCAAGTGGAGGGTAGCAACCAGGAGACCAATGCCACCATCATACTCATCCTGGTAGTTGGTAGCAATACCAAAAAACATTTTGTCGATATGGATCAAATCATGTGACAGGGAATAAATGACCCCGTATCCGAGGCAAGATTGGGAGACCATATATTTGCACCATCAGCGAAACCAACGTAGCGAGGTGAGGTAGGATCCATTTGGAACAACCAAGGAAAAAAATGTGACACTTATGACAAGAATGGTACAA
>LPNX010133832.1:42822-73466 GCA_001517045.1 Pseudotsuga menziesii
TATATAGTAGGATCATTAAAAGAACAACGTCTAAGCATAGAAAAAATAAACACAATATTTTGACCTGGGAAACCACAAGGGATAAAACACAACAACCTTGTGATAGAGATATTAATTCAAAGTAAAACATACATCCAAATACATAGTAATCACATATAGTAGAATATTGATAAACCCCAAGAACAAATGTGAAACTCCTCCAATTATAGGGAACCCCAGAAAATAATTCTTCTAGCTGGTAGCAAACTTCTTCCTTGAGTGGAGTGAACTTGGTTGGGTGAAAATGAATGATGCACCTTGTTATTTATAGTTGAATTTATGTTTTCTTGTTCACTTTAACAGGGGCCAACTTTCACACTTAATCTAGTCTAACTTCTCTTTTATGCATAATAATCATGGTTTATTATTAATATATTTTCTAAGGATGACTTGGTGAGGATGCCTCACACAGCTACTACATCAAAAATCCCTCTTATCCAGGTAAGAATCATCATACTAGAAAATCACATATGGATATCATTTGTAAATCAAAACTATCTCTAACATCTCTATATCATAAGCAATTTCTTCCAACACAGTATCAGTCCATCGAGAAGTGTTAACAACTCAACCTAGTCCATTGGGGAGTCAATATGCACCAACTCAACCCTGTCCATTGAGGAACCTACATGTAACAATTCAAATTATTCTATCAAAGATTCAACAACTCAACCCATTGCATTAGTGGGTCCACATACACTAGCTCAATCCATTCCATTGGAGAGCCTACATGTAATATGTGCTAGTATGTACCAGCATGCATTAGTTATATGCACCAGTCTCTCCACCCCATCACAGGGTGTCTTAGAGATCTCCCCACTCGATCTAAGAGTGTTTAGGAGAATGCACTAAATTTCTCCATCACATCATAAGATGTCCAATAGATCTCCCCACTTAGTCATAGAGTGTCCAGAAGCATGTGTTGGGCTCTCCATCCCTTCACAGGATGTCCGAGAGATCTCCCACTCCATCAAAAAGTGTTCTGGAGAATGCAGTGGCCTCTCCACCCCTTCACAAGGTGTCCAAGAGATATCCCCACTCTATCATAGAGTGTCTGAGAGAATGTTGTGGCCTATCCACCCCTTTACAGGGTATTCTAGAGATATCTGCACTCCAACACAGAGTGTTTGTGAGAATGCAATGGCCTCTCCACCCCTTTACAGGGCATCTGAGAGATATCCCCACAACATCATAGAGTGTATGAGACAATGTAGTGGTTTCTCCACCCCTTCATAGGGTGTCCAAGAGATCTCTCCACTTGGTCACAAAGTGTCTGAGAGAATGTCACTATAAAATCATCCTTCCCTACATCGGACTAATATCCCCACTCCATCATAGAGTTACCAGGACAAGGTACAGTCCCATTTTTAGCAATATAAGGACTATTCTCCCCACTTTGTCATAGAGTGTTTGGGAGAATTCACTACCCCGTTCTGAGTCATCTACCCTTAGCCAAGTCATGTGACTAATACTGGGAGAATATTTGCTTGATGTTTCATACATCCATTTTCACAAATGGCACATATAGCACATGTGGGCCAAATATTCATTTGCATGGGTAATGTGGTGTCGTGAGACCCATAATTGATGCACAAAACCTCTTAATGATTTCCATGCAACACATGTACACCAAATATTCCCTTTATAGAGAATCTAGTATTTTGTTACATGAAGGAAATGTTTTGGGCCACACTGCTTGCATTGGCTCTCAATATTGATATTTTTTAGGAGTTGAGACATCAACATAGTATGAAATATTTTTATGCCTAGACTCAAAATTGAATGCCTTGGAAAAGATTGAAATCCAAGTTTTTATTGGCTAACCTAAACAAGCTGATATTTGTTCAAATCAAGGACATTATCTCAAATCTATGTTGACAAAGTTAGGCCCAAAGCTTCTAAATCTAGATTTAAATATTAGAAATGAATAATAGCCAAGGCCTTAAAGAAATATAAGCACAAGGATTGTTTTTTCATAAACCTATTTAGATGGTAAATTAAGTTTTTTATGGAGGAATATACTCCTATTTTACGACATGGTTACTCCCTACCTGGTTGCTTGAATCCACGACTAGCATGTTCATATTCTTGGTATACTTCTTGTGGTTCTATGGATTCATGTTAGGATGTAGCTTCCAACACTTATATTTGGTGGGACCATCGATGTTACAATGGTTGAAATGGTTATTTGGATCCTTGCATTGATTTTTAGTTGTTGGTGTGTTCTTATCCTCTCCTTTCCACTTTTTTTTTCTCCTTGGAAGCATCTTGGTTTCCTTTCTTTCTGGAACCACTTGGTTGTCCTTTAGCCATACCCATATTATCCATATATTGCGCTTGAACACATGCCTCATTAATTGTCATGGGTTTAAAGACCGTCACTTGCCTCCATAAATGTCTATTTAGACACCACAAATATTTGATGAGTACCTCTCGTTTCTTGGTATATATATCCAACATAATGGCCATTTTTTTGAACTAGGTAGTGTACTGTTGCACACTATCCCCTTGCTTCTATTGGAACTCATTCCAATAGGTCCATTAGTCCTATTTGTACCAAATAGGGTAGAACTAGGAATTAATGAGGGTTTTAAACAACTCCCACTTAGTTATAGGTCAATCCTTCCAACCTAAGTGTTTCAGTGTGACTTTCCCACCAAGTTTGAGAATGACCCTCTACCTTTAGTCGGGCACATGAAATATTTTTTTGAAATTCTAGGTTATAAAAATTGAAAATGGAAGTGAGACTCAGTATATAGAAATATCATTGTGGCAGTGATGATCTAGCCTTGGATCTCTGTTTTTAAATGTAATTATGACACAACGTTTTTTAATATAAATTTGTCTTATATTCCTGAATAAAAAACATTTCTTAATAGATGTGTGAGAATCCTTTATTTAGTAACACAACTTCAATGTAGATTGGATTGAGAAGAATATATTTCACCTGTACCAATCCCTTCATCAAATTAATAATAAGCATAGAGTCACTCATCAAATGAATCTTCTGAACCCTCTTTCTGACAGCCTAAGCTAATATCAATGTTAGAAATAACAATTTTTATTTGTTGTTGGTACCCTCCCAATATGTGCCATTAACTTTATAAAATGCGAGTCTAAGAAGTTTAGAATACCACTTGTGCCTCCCACAAAAGGATCCCCTTGGGTTGTCCCATCAAGATAAGCCCATGCCACAAATTTTTCAATAATTTATGGGACCACCACTCTCTTTCTTCTTACTAATGAGTTTTGTTTAAAGCTTTCTATGATGCTTAGGCTTTGTGTTGCTATCAATTGTGAGACGTTAAACTTTTTTTCTCAATTTTATTAGCACTGACACCCACTAGGGCATCATGTCATGGTAGACGATACATGATATATAGCATGCCTCAGGGAGGTTTGATCCCGAGTGAGAAGGGCCATATTCTACCATGAGACGTTAAACTTACCATCAAATAGTTCACCATTCTTTTCTAGCCACACCCCCTAGGTACATAGTAAAGGTAAATCTCTATACTTTTTCAATTTTATTTTCTCACACACACATTTTAAGTAGTCATTGATAAAGACCCCAAATCATAATCCTTCGATACAAATTCCTCTTTCTAATTCTACCCATACAACAATAACAAAAATCACTCAATATACAAATGACATGTAATTTCTTTGCTTACCTTACATATTGGACACCTTCTAGATTTTTCTCTACATATAATCCCAAATAAGAACTATATTACTGAGCACTAGATACATAAAAATCTTGGTTTTCATTAGGAACTTGAATTTCCAAATTATTGAGTACCACCAACACAAATCCTACTCAACCTTTGCTTCCCTTAAGATAGTAGCATAAACAAATACATATGAATTCGAAAAAGGCTAGGGACATCATACTCTAGTACTTGTAATTGTATGGAGTGCTCCAACTCTTGTTGGTTAAAGAAATCCTATACAAAAAGAGGGACCAAAGATGGGGAAAAGTGGGGTTGAACATGATAACCATGACATAAAAATCCAAAAAAGCCACACTTATGAAACCCTACTACTGTTACTTTTGTCAATCCTTTCTGAGTTGTCCTTAGTCAGTAAAATCTATGGAAATATTGTGAACTTTAGGAAATCGATTGTTTTGATGCAATTATTGGGAGAAAGATCAAGAATTGTGTGCATGAGGCTCCTGAATAGATAGGTTCATGCCATAGTTTCCACAACACATGTTTACTATTTTCTTTATTCCCTCCTCTAGCGACATTTGTAGTTGGGATTGGCCTCCACTCAACAAATCACTTCCTTCTTTCCAATGCTCCCCTCCTCTAGGGGCTTATAGAGATCAACAAAGGATGACATTGCTTTTGAACATATACCGCCTCTACATCGTCCCAACCCCATCAATGTTTTTAGTCTCGACCCCATCCCAACACTCAGTTGTATGCATCCAAATCACAACAATAGGCTCCCCACTCTTGACGTCGACACACTACCCATTATAGCTCCCCTTCTAGTTCTTATAGTTCTTTAAGACATATTACTATTTCAAGTTTTCCTCTTTCTGATTCAGATATTAGGAGAGACACTTCTAGTGTGTACCATGACATAATTACTATTTTTAGATCATAGATCTCAGATCCACTCTCCTTGTATATTTATTTCCTATTCAAACAATGCGTCACGACCTAGGAGTTGACATATAGCCCATAAGACATAAATGAAAATATTGTTGATGATGACTTTGATGGACAACATGGGCCAACACAAATGCATTAGCCCTCTATGTTAGGAGCTAACAAGGCCAAAATTACATGATGGGATAGTTGCAGGCCCCATCGATGAATAGAGTGAGAGAGGGTCCATCTTGTAAAGAAGAAACCTTAGATAGCTCTTCACCTTCCCTATATCCAATAACCAATAGGGAGGTTGAATGATAGTTTTATTCCCTCTTGGATGGTATGTCTACTTCTTGATTGTGTCCTCTCTTGAGATGACAAAAATAGATAGATTGTAATTCATATTTTGACTCCATCATTCTCTAAATACCCCCCAAGAGGTTCTAATTTCAAGAAGCAATAGATATTTCTAGATTGAATAGAACCTAGTTTTATTCTCCAAACATTTAAAGGAATCTAACACATTGCTCCAATACAAAAAACATCAAGATTGTTGCAAAACTAAAATCTACTATGGTGTTGTTCATAAAATTATCAAAAATACATTAAAAATAATTTATATGAATTTAATAAAAGTAGAATTCTGTCTACTCACTAACACCTAGATTATATCACTAACACCTAAATTACATCAGATAACACCACCAAAAAAACCAAAAGGTTTGTCCTTTCCCACCACTAAATTTGAAATTACACTTACACTCTCATGCTTCTTTACTTGACCATGGTACCTTAAATGTATATTATTATATATTTATAAACTAAACCAACAAAAATACACACACACACACACACACATACAAACACTTAAAAAAAACCATCAAGATAAAAAAAATATGCATTTTAGAAACCATAACTTTCCAAGATAAGGGTTTTAGTGCCACAACAAAGCATCAAAATAAAAAAACAAAAGGTTTTAGCACCACAAATTTTTAGAAAGTTTGAAAACGAGTTATGGCACATGAATGGGGGTTTTGATATAGCCTTCCAATCACTACATGTGGAACCGAGACCGAAGAGGTCTGCGAGAGGAAATCATAGGCTATGCAGGAGCTTCTGCTGCAGAGGCATCCAAATCGTCTTATGGAAAGAGGTACATTAGAGAATGCTTGGAAAGAAATGGCTGAAAATCCTTTCAGATACAACTTTTAGTACTGCAAATGATATTTTGGAAGATGAACCTACAAAATGGATAGATGATAGTACATGTTCAAATTTGAAGCCTAGATTCATGGTTCTCTGTGTGTTCCATTAGTATTGTATAGTAGTAAGTTTGGGGAATCTCTTCATGGTGCTCTGCATTTTTCTTGTTCAAAAATATTGAGCCTTGTCTTTTTCGGTGATTAGGGATGGGGTGTTGTCACATCTCTCTATAATACTAGGTTATTGGTTCAGCGAGGGTCGACAGTGGTGTACCTCTTGTTAACATTCTCAGGATAGAGATTTATTTCTCTTGATGGTGGGTTTTTCACGCTTCCCTTGGTCTTTTTTCGTTGAAAATGGTGTTCTCTTCTCGTTGATGAGGTATGGTTGCTATTGTTTTCACTATGTTTCGGTTTCACAATTCTGGTTGTTTTCATTAGTTTTGATAATCAATAAAAATCATTCATTGCATTTGATTTATTATACTGCATATCCTTCCAAGGAAAACGTCCTCTTGAAGCATGCCTATTGTATATCAAATACATATGAATTTATAATAAAACAACCTCTACCTAGTATTGAATTCGAAATCTCACTGAACTCTAAAAATAGAAACAATTACAACTGATTTGCTTCATTTCAAGAAGCAGACTGCTAAAAAATAGGCTTCAAATCCCTGCCTTCATATCTCAAATGGTGATATCTTTGTAAAATATGAGAGAGGATTTTGTAATCTACCATGTGCCCAACAAAACCCATGCCTTCATTTTCTCATATGCACTTCCAGATCCTTGGAACTAGATTTTTTAGTTGATTACTCAGACAGTAAACTGAAATTGTGGAAAATTTTCTTGTGAAGATGACTTAAATCTCCCAAAATATAATACTTGTGAACACCTGAGAGATTTTTTTTAAAAATTGGCCCATGCTGAAGAAAATCCTCTCTCAGTTTCTGAATATGCATCTTGATTTGGCGGAAACAATGCTTTGAACTTAATGACTAAAACAATCATTTTCATTAAAAATATGCTCCCTTGCTATAATTGATATCTGATGCTTTATTTGTTGTTCTTGATGTTGAATTTGGAACACTTGCTGATGATGGTCTTGTGATTGTATAATATCCTTGAATATTCTTTCAAGTTTATTTTTAAACTGGAATTCGTACTCTGGCTTAAGCTTAGAAATCCTTGAAATATTTTACGCGGTACTTTTAATGTATGTACTAAGTGTTATTCTCAATAATTCAAATGAATTTACTCTATTGTATTTGAATTATTCCCACATTCTTTTGTCAATCTGTAATCCATTTAATATTAGGGTATATGCCAAAACATGCTCATAGGGAGCATCCTCGTTCTTTAAAAATCCTATAAACTTCACACCCTCATTATAAATTTGTTCTCCTCTCTATTATTTTTGCAGTCTTTCAAATGTCGATCATAGTTATATGTGCAAAATTGGGGTTGTTGATCCTTGATTTGTTATAATTTTTGGCAGATAAATTATTCATTTAAATACATATTTCATCATCTTTTGTATGTTTTATGTCACGTAAATTATTATTCAACTTCAAGTATGAGTGTTTTTAAGGATTTTATAAAATTATTTTATTATTATCATTTTTATTATTTAATCAATTAAAAATAACATTATTAAAGTATACTTGATGTATTAATTATTTTGAATAATTGTTTGCGGCTTTTATAATCTTTTTAGGCCAAGTTAATATGCAAAATGCATTCATCCTGTTTTTCGTACAGGATGTCTGGCTTGACGTCCAAGCTCGTCATTCATCCTGTTGCGTTAAACCCGCTGGTGGTTTGCCAGATGTCGAAATTTGTTGCTGGAGACTCCAGTCCTGAAGCACACTAGAAGATAGACACTCCATTTTCCCTAGATCGATGCCCAACGTATCCATATCATGTCCTAGCCTTCCGTTCAGCACTTCATCCAGATCGCCCATCAGACTGTGCACTGCTGAGAATTAATTCCAGCCATTTAAAATGTGAACCAGCTTCCAACAAACTGTTATCCACTCATCTAGGTGATGAAGCTGTGTTCTAGACTATTCTCTAGCCTGCGTTTTCCTTCACTTTCCACCACATCAACCATCCATGCACTGGATTGATGCATTCAACTGACACCCTAGAAGGATCGCTCATGTCCTCCTTTGCTTGATTCTAAACTACCACCAGTCTGGACGTCTAAAGACTAGAATGACCTGCGTTCTAGAATACCCACAGTGTATGATGCCTTGAATCGCCACCATTCCATGCTCACACCAAAGAAGGAGTCATGCCCCACCTTTGCAGATTGTTTGCACTGGAGAAGGAACCCGTGTGTATGCCATCCAGTGAAAAGAACCAGACTTGCGTTGAAGAAGGAAAATGTTTATGTGTTGGCCTGTGATCAGTTAAACTCCATTATAGTCAACTAAATTTAGAGAGCAATTGACCATTAAAGGGTCAACTTTCTCATCCCTGTAAATAATTATATAAAGCAGCCTTTGTGAGAGAGCTCAGCTAGCTAGAAATCAGTCAATTATCAGAGTTAGGAGAAGAGTTCTTGCTGTGAGTTGCTCTTGAACTTTGTATTTCTATTCCACCATTTGAATAAAGAGCTTTATGTATTTATATTGAATATTGCATTTAATTATAATTTAACCAGGCATCACCCCTGATTACCAAGAGGGGCCCTCATCAACCAGAGGTTCATTTTCTTTGTTTAGCTTAGTTTCTTTTCTGTTTTAGCTAGTCTAGTTTAATTTCTAGTTTGTTTCCATGAATTTAGAATAGATTCAATTCTGTTATTTCCTTTCTTGTTTTGAATTAATGCAAGTTAGTTTCTAGTTTATTTATTAGTTTAATATGCAAATGATTCCTTTTGTTTAGGAATTAGTTTAAGGTGAATTTACTATCAAATAGGATTATTTACTATTGCAATGCATTAAAATTACATATGCATGACTTCAGTTAAAGATTAGTTCATTTGGGTTAGTTTTTACCCTTTTTACTGTGCAGCCTGTCATTCAGACAACCTAAGTTAGTCTGTTATTCAGCCACCCTTTCAGACCCACAGTTCAGTCTGTCATTCAGTCTTTAGTTCTGTTTTTAGTGTTTTCATGTGTTTTAAGATTGTTTTCCATTATGTTTGGTTGATGTTTGAGTTATGCTTTGTCTGTAATAGTTAAATAATAGTTTTTTGTTTTACATTTAAGTTAAAGTTTAATTGTTTTTAAATTATTTATCAAAGTTTTATCATTTTCTTTCTTTTACTTTGAATGTAGTTTAAGTTATTCTTGATTTTTGTTTCTGATTTTGTCTTATGGTTATATGGGTTTGTGTCTATCCCTTTTGAATCGATTTATTTGTTTGCATGCAAGATTTAGTGTTTTCCTTAGTATGTTTTTAGGTTGTCTTTTTATGATTGTGTTACTGTTGAAAGAACTTGTAGGACAGAACCTAAAGATATTTCTTTATTAAGGTTTCTACTTCTTTTATTTAAGTTTTATTTATTAAGTTTTCTACTTGATTCTTTTTAAGTTTTCTTTATTAAGTTTTGTCTATTAAGTTTTCTAGTTGCTTATAAGTTAAGTCTTCCCTGCACTTTAGTTTTCCATTTGAATAAGTAAGTTGTTGATTATATATTTTCAGTCCAAAGTTATAAAATAGATTATTTATTTAGTTAATATTTTATCTCAGTTTAGTTACCTTAATTACATTTTTAGGAAGTTTGACTCAGTTTTTAATTTTGAAATATCTTTCAATCTTTTGTTTGTTAAAATATTTACATGACACTCCCTACATTCGCATATATTTTGTTTCAACTCTAAGTTTACCTACCCTGGTTGATAATTAAAACACCCAACACTTTTGGCGCCGTTGTCGAGGAGTTGTTCTGTAAGGTAGAGTATAATTCTTTACGAAGTTTAGTAATAGGTTGGTAGCGGGGTAGTGGTAAGACGAGAGGTAAGAACCTGCGCATCTATTATAAAATGCACCCCAAAATCTAGCAACAGTAGTAGCATATGTTTTATTTAGTTTAAAAGTCTTTCATGAGTAGAATTAGAGATCCTTAGGGTATATTTATCAAGACCAGAAAAGTTATTGAAGTCTCTACTAACTACCATAGGGGATGTAATTCCCCAACTACTAACTCACTAGAAAGGTATGGAAATATGCCTATAGGAAGTAGTTCTACCCTGAAACCTCAAGAAAATCCCTTAGAATATCTTACTAGAGAAGCCATAGAAGGAGAAGGAACCTTGGCAGAATGTCCAAAGGACCCTGTTCCTAAGGAATTTCAAGAATATCAGCCATTAGAAACCCCTGGCCCTCCACTAGTTTCAAATCCAATTAACACAACATTGTCTGGGAGTTGTTCTGTAAGGTAGAGTAGAATTATTTACGAAGTTTAGTAATAAATTGGTAGCAGGGTAGTGGTAAGACAAGAGGTAAGAACCTACGCATCTATTATAAAATGCGTCCCCAAATCTAGCAACAGTAGTAGCATATGTTTTATTTAGTTTAAAAGTCTTTCATGAGTAGAATTAGAGATCCTCAGGGTAGATTTATCAAGACCATAAAAATTATTGAAGTCTCTACTAACTCTCATAGGGGGCGTAATTCCCCAACTAATAACTCACCAGAAAGGTATCGAAAGATTCCTATAGGAAGTAGTTCTACCCTGAAACCTCAAGAAAATCCCTTAGAATATCTTACTAGAGAAGCCATAGAAGGAGAAGGAACCTTGGCAGAATGTCCAAAGGACCCTGTTCCTAAGGAATTTCAAGAATATCAGCCATTAGCAACCCTTGACCCTCCACTAGTTTCAAATCCAATTAACACAACTTTTTCACTAGTAGGAGATCCAAATTTTGTTGACTTTGTTGATCCTTCTCAAGTAAAACCTCTCTTTGGAACCTCAGTAGATCTAGTTATTTCGCAAATTGAAACTTATACAGTAGAACCTACTATCACTCTAGGATTCAATAAAAAACATGGTTGATCACAGGAGGATCTCTTCCGGAAAAGAACGTTGGGATGCCTCCTTATCACCTCGAAAGAAGCCTCCTAGGTATATTTACATTAAGAATCCAGCTTATATGGAGAGATGGGGAGAAAACAAAGATCATGATGAAGTTAGAAATGAAGAAGAAGAAGGGGAAAATCAAACTGAGGCTACCTTTGGGTTCCCTATCTTAGATACAACGCAGGAAGTAACTATGAAAAACATCCCTCCTTCCTCCTTGCCTAATTTCTATGGAAAAAGTAATGAGGACCTGGACACATTCCTGTTCGAGTTCAATATCCTTTGTAGGAGTTACAATTATCTACAAGACACTCACAAACTAAAACTCTTTCCCACTACACTAAAGGATTTTGCCTTGAGATGGTTCATGGGTTTAGGAGAATCCACTATCGGGACTTGGGATGATATGAAAACCTCATTCTTACGAAAATATCAAGAATATTGAAAACCTAAGGACTCTTGACATGACATATTCAAGATACAACAACTTGAAGATGAGAGCCTGGAATATTATCTCTAGAGGTTCATTTATACATTACATAAGTCTAAATACAATGACCTCCGAGAAGATGCAGTACGTACACTTTTCCTTAAGGGAATCTCCGAGGACTTGTTAGAGATTCTTAATCTCATGGAACCTGGTGATATTTCTCATAAAACGTTTGCATAGATCAGTGAGATGTGTAAAAATTATTCTAGAAGTAGGGGGAAAGTTGCAAAAAAATTTCAAGAGCCTTTTAGTAAGAATATAAGAGGAAATGCTCCTAGTTCAAGCAGAGTTACAAGAATAGAGTTAGGAAACCTATTGGAGAATTTTAAGACTGATATCTTAGGAGCAATGGGTTCCCAACTAGATGGTTTACAAGCCAATAAAATGTAGAATGAAGAACGAGCAACAATGAGTATCTTTTTTCCAATATGTATAAATAAACATCCCCAAAGGGAATGTCCATTAAACAATATCTATGTATGTCACATCTGTATAGAAGAGAACCCAACAGATAACTGCCCATCCTTTCTTGGATTGCCAGCCATCTATAAGAGTGGGGATGTAGGTGAAACATATAGGAAGCCTCCTTGGAAACCTAGGGACCAACCAGTATATCCAAACTTTTCACCATAACCTCTACCCTATTATCCTCCATATCAACCACCTCAACAATGGAACAATTCTAGTTGGCAGAATTGGCCATGTCAGTATCCTCCTCCTCAATTTCGACAACAACAATATTGGCCACAAGGATGGAGAGGAAAACCATATCCTCAGTCACAACTTGTTCCTATACCTAATCATCCTTATCCTCAAAATCAAACAAATTTCCAGCAAATACTGCATGGATTTGTACCTCCAGTTCCTTTTATCAGACAACAACCTCATCACTTTCAGAATGCAAATCCTTCTCAACCAAAATTGTTACCTGCACAACTAATACCTAACCCTAAAAATAAACCAACTCAAGCTCTCAATAACATTGAGTTTCAAACTCTTCCCTCATACCTTATCTCGACTATACCTATACATGAAATTCAATTACGATCGAGAAGAGTTGTGAATAATAAACCCAAATCACCTATCATCATCTAGGAACCAAGCGAAGAAGAAGAAGATTCAAGTGAACCCATGAATGATGCTATTTTGGAGGATGTGACCATTCCAAAGGTTCCAGTACACACCCATCCTCCATAAGAAACTCTTTAGGAGCAAAGAATTCCTCCATTTCCAGAAAGATTAGTAATAGAAAAAACTGTAGTTCATCTGGAGTATAACATTTTGAATGAATTAAAGAAAATTTGTATTAAGATCCCTCTATTACAAGATATGAAAGATATACATATCTATAGTAAGGTAATAAAATAGATATGTATTAAAATCTGAGGAAAGAAGTAAAAGGACCCTCTTACAATTCATGTTATAGGAGAAATGTCTGAATGTATGACAGGTTAGTCCTGGATCACAAAATATACAAATCCAGGAACCCCAATAGTGACTGTAATTATAAACAACATTGTAATTAATCGATTAGAAGTTTTATAGTTATGACAATTTCTTCGACCTACCCCTTCCATCATAGAACTAGCAGATTGCACTACGGTAAAACCTACTGGAGTCCTGGATGACATTGTTGTATCCGTAGCTTCATGGGAATACCCTGTTGAATTTATGGTTGTAGAATCAAATGATCATTCTAAAGGACATCCTATTATCTTGTGAACACCATGGTTAGTTACCGCAAATTCTTTTAAAGGGTGTAGGGATGGAGACATGACTATTTCCAATACAAATACTTCTTTTATACCCCTCAGCACAACCAATAACTGGAATTTCATGGTGGTTAAATTGTTCTTTTGGGGATGAATACTTTGATTATCTCTCCCTTCCTAGTAATTTTTATTTAGCACTTTAGGAGTAGATCACTGAGAATGTATTAAACCAGTTTTTCTCTTCAGCAACCTGTACAGATTTCCCTTAGTCCTTTGCTCAACTCGATAAGATTTTTGGAGATGAGTTTCAAGAGCATATGGCTCTCTCAATGTTTACAGAAACACCATGTGTCTTCACAATTGAAGAGCATACATGACCATATACCATACCTTGTGAGGTTGGCCCTGAAAAATTCTTACATATAAATGTCGGATTAAGTGAAAACCAACAAGCACAACTGCTTAAATTTCTTAAGAAACAAGCTGGATCATTCGCATGGGAATACACTGATATGAAGGGTATACACCCTGATACTTGTATTCACCATATTTATATGGATCCAAGCATATCACTTGTAAGGTAGCCACAGAGGAGGATGAATCCTACTCTAAAGGATATAGTGAATGGGTATCTCCTTTAGTAGTAGTTCCGAAGAAAGCTACAGGGAAATGGCGTATTTGTGTTGATTTTAGAGAGTTAAACAAAGCTACACTTAAAGACTACTTTCCTTTACCTTTTATTGATCAAGTATTAGATGCTCTGTCAGGTAAACAATAATTTTCCTTTCTTGAAGGATATAGTGGATACAATCAAATTATAATAGCACCTGAAGATCAAGATAAGACCACTTTTACATGACCTTGGGGAACATTTGCTTATTGAGTCTTTCCATTTGGATTATGTAACGCACCTGCCACTTTTCAGTGAGCAGTCTTAGGAATTTTCTTTGATCTTATACATGACTGTGTTGAAGTATATATGGATGATTTCACAGCCTACGGTAACATCTTTCAGGAAGCTCTTGACAACCTAGAGAAAGTTTTGATCCGATGTCAAGAGACAAACCTAGCCCTTAGTCATGAAAAATGTAAATGTTATTGACATACGGTATAGTTTTTAGGACACCATATTTCTTCCCAAGGAATTAAGGTAGACCCTGCTAAGATCAAAATAATAGTTGGTCTCCCCTCTCCAAAACCCATAAAGAGGTAAGAAGCTTCCTTGGTCATGCAGGCTATTACCATTGCTTTATTGAAAATTTTACTAAAATAGCTGCACCATTGTTTAAGTTACTTACAAAGGACTCATAATTCTAGTGGACAGAATCATGCCAAAATTCTTTTAAAATATTAAAAGCTAAACTATCGGTGGCACCAATACTTATGGGTACTAATTAATGGTCCCTTCCTTTTCACATATCTACTGATGCCTCTGATATGGCCATAGGAGGAGTCCTCCACCAAAAGCAAGGACAAGCACCTTATGCCATCTACTTTATTAGAAAAAATCTGACCCCTACCGAATTTAATTATACCGTTACCGAAAATGAATTTTTGGCAGTAGTCTATTGTATTAATAAATTTCATCATTATTCAGGTTATAAAGTTTTTGTGCATACTAATCACTCTGCCATTATATTTTTGATGAATAGACCAATTACCATTGGTTGAGTGACCCGGTGGCTTCTTTTATTGCAAGAATTTAACATTACCATCATGGATCGACTTGGTAAAGAAAATCTTGTAGCATTTCCTTTCCCGTATTCAACATGAAGACAGTACTAAACCAGTTGATGACACTTTTCTTGATGAACATTTATTTGCTATATCTGTTCAAACCCCTTGGTTTGCGGATATTTCCAATTATTTAGCAACATGGAAAATACCAAACCATTTGTCTCTACATGAGAAGCATCGTATTATAGTTCAGATTTCTAATTATTCTTGGGTTGATAATGATCTCTTCCACACTGGTCACGATCTTATTAATCGACGATGTGTGTGGGAGGATGAAATGACAGACATCCTCCATGCATGCCATGATGGACCATGTGGAGGACATTTTTCTGATAAGATAAAAACATATAAAGTATTACATTCTGGTTATTATTAGCCAAGCATTTTTAAGGATGCTGCCAAATATGTTAAAGGATGCGATAGTTTCCAAAGAATGGGCAGACCTACATCATCCAATCAAATTCCTTTACAACCCCAAGTCATGATTGAACCTTTAAAGAAATGGGCTCTTGATTTTGTAGGACCAATTTCTCCCATGTCTCATAAAAAGAAATATAACTTAGTTTGTACGGTCTATGTCACCAAGTGGGTAGAATATAAAGCTTTTTAGAGCCACAGAGAAATCGATGGTAGAATTTATATATGAAGAAATATTCACCCGGTTTGGTGTACCTAGAGAAATTGTCACAGATCAAGGTACTCAGTTTACTTCTAAATTAATGAAAGAACTTACTACGAAATATGGCATCCGACATTTCAAATATTCACCTTATCACCCTTGGGTTAATCGTCAGGTAGAATCAACTAATAAGGTATTGGAATCCATCTTAACTAAGACCATTCACTTACATCATAAGGATTGGGGAGATAGACTTCCTGAGGATTTATGGGCCTATAGGATAAAATTGAGAAACACTACTGGACATGCCCACTATGAGTTAGTGTATGGCAAACAAGTCCTTTTACCTATTGAGTTTCAAGTTAAAACTTTTCGTATGGCAGCACAATTAGGCATGAATTTGGATGAAGCACAGAAACAACGAATATTACAAATTAATGAGCTAGATGAAATTAGGCAAGATGCACTTCAAAGAAGAATTTTAATACCGAATCAACGAAAAACATGGCATGATAAATTTATTAAGCAAAAGCAGTTTAATGCTGGAGATTGGGCATTACTGTTTGATTCACGGTTTAAAAATTTTAAAGGGAAATTAACTACCTGTTGGATGGGTCCATACGAAGTAGTTACAACTTTTGACAGTGGATCAGTAGAAATTAAAACAATTCATGGCTCATAAATTTCTTTTGTAGTAAATGGACATAGACTTAGGCTCTATCACCAATCGACATCTAAATAGGTTTTCATACAAAATGTTTTGCACCAAAATGAAATGGAATTAGTTGAAGAGGAAGCTATTCCTCCTCCTCTTGATCCTTGAAATATTTTGGGTTATTATCACTTATATATATATATGTACATATGTGCTTGTTTCCTTGAATAAATAAGAGTTGTTTCTAATAGGTTGTTTACACATGACTCTTTTTCTTTTATGTCTTTATGAATAAATTGAATCATCTAATAAGTGGTTTTGCAGTGATTACAAATATATTGTCTCTATGAGTAGCTAATGGAATATTACTTAGACAAGGGATGTATTCTAAATACTCATTAGGTATTTTAATTTTTTGGGGTAGTTTCGAAATTTGCAGCTTATACGGATAAATTTATATATCAATCCTTTGTATATCATACTTAACCAATTTCGTTACGATTAATATAGTTTTTGGTATTTTGATTCAGACATGTATATTTATTATTTATTCTTTTAAACAGTTGCTTGATAAGACCCACTTTCATTATCATATTTTTCACATCTTTATTTTCCACCTATGGATTACTAGTTCATCCTATCCTTGTTATCAAAACTTGTCTCTTGAGTATTTTGGTGAAAAATCGAAAGTAAGTGGAATTTTTATCTGTGGGGAACATTAATTTACTTTATAAAGAAGAAGGACTGTTAGGTTAAAGAATAACTTTCAGTTATTCTCTTTTGACATGTTTGATGAGTTTGGCCATTATGAATTAAAAAAAAATTACTTATAACTTTATTTTGAAAAAATTGAATTATGTGTTTAGCAGGACTTAACACGCTCTAGTACCAATTAGATTCCATATATTTAATATCATTATACAAGGCAAACCCATTAGGGTACTGAACATGCCTGATGGCAACAAGTCAATGCTAAGTAAAAACCGTATAACATGAAGCTCGATAAATGCAAGTAAACACATAGGGGTACTGAACATGCTCGCTGGCAATGGGGATATGCTTGCATGGTACCAAGATAAAGTTGCCGAGGTACTGAACATGCCTACTGGCAGCGGGGCGATATCTGGTAAATGAGATCTGGTTAATACACCACTATACACATAGTTCACCAAATAGTGATAATATATGAACAAATTTTCAAAAAAAAAATGTCATGGCCAATTGTTTATAATATCATTTGATAATCGATCTAGGTTGACTTTGCCCAGGCCGTATAATTCCACATATCTCTAAGATGTCATTATCTTAGAAATGGGACCTATAGCTGTAAATCTCACACACTCTGAGGTACACTTGAAATACTTGATGATGACATGATATCTTTACAATGAGGCATGGATGGCTAGTTTTTCCTATGGTTTTATTTTAATTATATTATTCTCATTTTACATGGTTTTTCTAAGCACTTTTTTATTTTTCATAAATATACATTTCTGAACCATTTCCATTTACTAGTTAGTTTTCTTACAATGAATTAACAACATGCTCACATTTCTTTCTATTTTTCTGGAACAATCATTTCTTCTCTCTGTATGGCTTGAGGACATGTGATCTCTTTGGTTTGGAGGAAGAAGGATTTGATTTGAAAAATTATATTTTTATTTTTATTTTTGATAAATCTATTTATCTCTAACAAATGATAAGTCTTTTTTAGGAATATAAATAGTGGAATTTGGTTATAGCTTGAAGCATATTTTACAACAAAATTCAATATGGTCTTACCATATGAAGAATCGAATGAAGGAAAATGAAATATCAAATAGCGATATGAAAAATGGTGATATTATAGTACTTATGATTAAATTTGCTAACCAAATTTTGTTTTAAGCAAATAGTTTTTACTTCCATATCATTTTATTATTATAATCCTATCCTTTTATCCAATTAATTATGCATGGAAATGATTAATATTCTTGCTATTCAAGACGCGATTTATGTTTTTTTTTTAACCTGTCCAAAGTTTTACTTTGGACATGGCTGAATTAATTTCAAAACCTTATAAATGATAAAATTATTTTAAACCTGAAAACTGTTTATTTAAGAATGTTAAAAAAAACCAATAAAGTCATTTTTAATTTTCATATAAATATGTGACATAAAATATATGTTATTTTTAAGTTACAGGTAAACAGAGTGAAGTTTAAATTACCTTCTCATCTGCTAAGTTGAAGGCAACTGCTAGTTCATCTTCTTCCTAAATTATTTTTCTTTTTGCTTAGTGGAACCTGACATTTCTCCAGTTTGGGGGAATGTTGATCCTCGATTTGTTATCATTTTTGGCAGATAAATTATTCATTTAAATACACATTTCATCATATTTTGTATGTTTTATGTCACACAGATTATTATTCAACTTAAGGTATGAGTGTTTTTAAGGTTTTTATAAAATTATTTTATTATTATCATTTTTATGGTTTAATCAATTAAAAATAACATTATTAAAGTATACATGATGGATTAATTAGTTTGAATAATTGTTTGTAGGTTTTATAATATTTTTAGGCCAAGTTAATATGTAAAACGCATTCAGGCTTCTTTTTGCACAGCATGTCCAGCTCGGCGTCCATCTCGTCATTCAACCTATTGCATTAAACTCGCTGGTGGTTTTTCAGATGTCAAAATTTGTTGCTGAAGACTCCATTCCTGAAGTACACTAGCAGATAGACACTCTGTTCACCCTAGATCAACGTGCAACGTATCTGACCACTTAAAATGTGAACCAGCTTCCAACGAACTGTTATCCACACGTCTGGGTGATGAAGCTGTTTTCTAGACTGTTCGCCAGCCCGTGTTCTCCTTCACTTGCCACCACATCAGCCATCCACGTGCTGGATTGATGCATTCAATTCACTCCCTAGAAGGATCGCTCGTGGCCTCCTCTGCTTGATTCTAAACTACCACCAGTTTGCGTGTCTAAAGAATAGAATGACCTACACTCTAGAAGACCCATCGTGTACGCTGCCTTGGCTTGCCACCATTCCATGTTCACGCTGAAGAAGGAGTCATGCACCACCTTTGCAGATCGTTTGCGCTGAAGAAGGAACCTATGTGTATGATGTCCAGTGAAAAGAACCAGACTTGCGTTGAAGAAGGAAAATGTTTATGCGTTGGCCTGCAATCAGTTAAACTCCATTATAGTCGACTAAATTTAGAGAGAAGTCGACCAACCTCTGTGAGAGAGCTTAGCTAGCTATAAATCAGTCATTTAGTAGAGTTCTTGTTGTGAGTTACTCTTGAACTTTGTATTTATGTTCCACCATCTGAATAAAGAATTGTATGCATTGCTGTTAAAGATCATGTTTAAGTAGAAGTTATCTAGGAATCATTCATGATTGTTGAGAGGGCCCCTCATCAACCAAAGGTTCATTTTCTTTGTTTAGCTTAGTTTCTATTCTGTTTTAGCTAGTCTAGTATAATTTCTAGTTTGTTTCCATTAGATTATAGTAAATGCTATCTCATTTGTTTTCTGCAATACATTAACTTAGTTTTATTTCGAAAGATAATTAGTTAGATGCACGCATAGATTGTTTTCAGTCATTTTGTTTCCAGTTATTTTCATTTCCATCATTACTTTCAGTCTTTGTTTTCAAGAATATAGAATAGGTTGTTTTCATGAATTTAGAATAGATTCAATTCTACTATTTCCTTTCCTATTTTGAATTTATGCAAGTTACTTTCTAGTTTATATATTAGTTTAATATGGAAATGATTCATTTTGTTCAGGAATTAGTTTAAGGTGAATTTGCAGTTAAATAGGTTTATTTACTATTCCAATGCATTAGAATTACATCTGCATGACTTCAGCTGAAGATTACTTCATTTAGGTTAGTTTTTATCTTTTTTACTGTGCAGCCTATCATTTGGATAGCATGTTCAATATGTTATTCAGCCACCGTTTTAGACCCACAGTTCAGTCTGTCATTCAGTTTTTAGTTATGTTTTTAGTGTTTTTATGTGTTTTAAGATTGTTTTCAGTTCTGTTTGATTGATGTTTGAATTATGCTTTGTCTGTAATAGTTAAATAATAGTTTTTTGTTTAACATTTAAGTTAAAGTTTAATTGTTTTTAAATTATTTATCAAAGTTTTATCATTTTCCTTACTTCTTTTACTTTGAATGTAGTTTAAGTTATTCTTGAGTTTTGTTTTTGAGTTTGTCTTATGGTTATATGGTTTTTTGTCTATTCCTTTTGAATTGATTTATTTATTTGCATGCAAGATTTAGTGTTTTCCTTAGTATGTTTTTAGGTTGTCCTTTTATGATTGTGTTATTGTTGAAAGAACTTGTAGGACAGAACCTAAAGATATTTCTTTATTAAGTTTTGCTACTTACTTCTTTTATTTAAGTTTTCTTTATTAAGTTTTCTACTTGCTTCTTTTTAAGTTTTCCTTATTAAGTTTTATCTATTAAGTTTTCTGGTTTCTTATAAGTTAAGTCTTCCTTGCACTTTAGTTTTCCATTTGAATAAGTAAGTTGTTGATTATATCTTTTTTGGTCCAAAGTTATAAAATAGATTATTTGTTTAGTTAATCTTTTATCTCAAGTTTAGTTACCTTAATTGCATTTTTAGGAAGTTTGACTCAATTTTTCATTTTGAAAGATCTTTCGATATTTTGTTTGTTAAAATATTTACACGACACTCTCTACCTTCGCATATATTTTGTTTCAACTCTAATTTTACCAACCCCGGTTGACCTAGGCATGCATTTTAGTGAACTTGGTTAGGAAAACTGCCTGAACCCCTGTTTTGGCAAATCCATAACTTTCTCCACAAACACTCTTATGACAAATTGAGACCATGGTTAGATATCTAGGTAAAAATGCTAGAACCTTACAGGATTGTGCGTGCATTTTTCTTAAGCTATAAATTATGGTTGTCATTTTCCCAAGACATATTTGAATAATTTTCCCAAAAACACTTCCTTTGGCAGACCCATATCTTTTTCTTCAGACACTTTTTATAAGAAATGAAACAATGGTTAGATAGGTACTTCAACAAGCTACAACATGGAAGGTCAGGGCAGGCATTTACTTTTACCTATGAATTATGGTAGACATTTTCATAAGGCAACTGATTTAGGGAAATTTTTCTTCATTTTTCATCACTTAGTCAATCTTGGATTGATTGTCTATGTAGTCATATTTTTTACACAGTCATACTTTATTTTTCTTTAAACTTGTAGCCCTGTCTTTTTCACTTGTTAACACCAGACTAAAGATGTTAGACCATGGCTAGATATCCAGATCACCAAAGAAAATCCCCATGCCTTTGGATTAATTTGTTGGCTCGAGGAAAACAATTGGTGGGAATTTGAAAATCACCTTCTGTAACTGGTTTTAACACTTAGGCAGATTTCATTTATTTTTAACAGGAAAATGTATTTTTCCCCAACTTGGCAAATCCATATCTCACATGTGTGTTCATCGAATTAGGATTTGATTCTATGGATAGATGGAAAGATAATCATAAAAGAGACTTATATTTTTTAATATATTTATTGGCACACACATAGCCTCTGGCGGGCATTTCAAAATGGCTTCTCAGACAAAGTTTTTTTCACTTTGGAAAATTTATATTTCACACATGTGATCTTTATTACGGATACTGAACCTAGGGACAGATAGACAAGTTACCAAATAACATACCCACACCTTTTTATGAAATTATCTACACAACCACATCCTATGGCATGCATTTCCAAACAACCTCTTCAATTCTTGTTTTTAACACTTGGACACATTTTCATAGTTTATCTTTGGTGGCCATTATTATTTTTCTCATTTTAACAGATGTATTCCTTGCACATGTAATCACCAAAAAGAAAAATAAAACCATGGATAGGTAAAAAGATATCCAAGGAACATACCCATGTCATCTGATGAATTTTTGGGCACATGAAAAACATGTGGTGGGAATTTCTAAATGACCTTTTAGTACTTGTTTTAACACTTGCACAACTGTGCCATTTTCAAGGTGAATTTTTTATTTCACCAAAACCTTGAACCAATGACACCAAATGATGTGGTATATCTCACTAAGCACAACACAACTCATTTCACCTTCAGAATATTCTTCCTTTGACCTAGTCATGCATTTTAGTGAACTTGGTGTAGAAAACTACCTGAATCCTTGTTGTGGCAGATCCATAACTTTATCCACAAACACTCTTAAGACAAACTGAGACCATGGTTAGATATCCAGGTAAAAAGGATACAACCTTACAAGATGGGGGGTGTATTTTTCTTAAAATATGAATTATGGTGGTCATTTTTCCAAGGGAATTTTGACTAATTTTCCCAAAAAGACTTCTTTTGGCAAACCCATATCTTTTTCTTGAGACACTTTTTATGAGAAATGAAACCATGGTTAGAGAGGTACTTCAACAAGCTACGACATGGAAGGCCAGGGAAGACATTAGTTTTTTCCTATGAATTATGGTGGGCATTTTCATAAGGAAACTGCTTTAGGGAATTTTTTCATCACTTAGACAACCTTGGATTGATTCTCTGTGCAATCATATTTTTTACAAAGTCATACTTTATTTTTTTGTTAAATTTGTAGCCCTGTATTTTGCACTTGTGAACACCAGAATAAAGATGTGAGACCATGGTTGTATAACCAAATCACCAAAGTACATCCCCATGCCTTTGGATTAATTTTTTGGTTCAAGAACAACACTTGGAAGGAATTTGAAAATATCCTTCTATAACTGGTTTTATCACTTAGGGAGATTTCATTTATTTTTAACAGGCAAACATTTTTTTTCTCCAACCTGGAAAATCCATATCTCACCCTTTTGTTCACTAGATTAGGATTTGATACTATGGATAGATGGATACATCATCAGAGAAGAGACTCATACTTTTTAATAGATTTACTGGCACACACAGAGCCTTTGGAGTGAATTTCAAAATGGCTTCTCAAACAAAGTTTTTTTTCAATTTGGAAAATTTATATTTCACACGTGATCTTTATTACGGATACTGAACCCAGGGATAGACAAGTTACCAGATAACATAACCTTTGGATGAAATTATGATCTACACAACCATATCCTATGGTGTGCATTTCCAAACCACCTCTTCAATTCCTGTTTTTTAACACTTAGACACATTTTCATAGTTTATCTTTGGTGGTCATTACATTTTTTTTTCATTTTGAGAGATGTATTCCTTGTACACGTCATCACAAAAAATAAAAATAAAACCTTGGATAGGTAGAAATATATCCAAGGAAAAAATCCATGTCATCTGATGAATTTTTGAGCACAAGAACAAGATGTGGTGGGCATTTCTAAATGGCCTTTTATTACTGGTTTTAACACTCGGACAACTGTGCCATTTTCAAACTGAATTATTTATTTCATCAAAACCCTGAACCAATGTCACCAGATGATGTAGAATCTCTCACTAAGGACAACACAACTCATTTCACCTTTAGAATATTCTTCCTCTGACCTAGGCATGCATTTTAGTGAACTTGGTGTAGAAAATTGTCTGAATCCTTGTTTTGGCAGATCCATAACTTTCTCCACAAACACTCTTAAGACACAATGATACCATGGTTAGATATCCATGTAAAAAATCTACAACCTTACAAGATGGGGTGTACAGTTTTCTTAAGCTATGAATTATGGTGGTCATTTTACCAAGGAAATTTTGACTAATTTTCCCAAAAAGACTTGTTTTGGCAAACCCATATCTTTTTCTTTAGGCAATTTTTATGAGAAATGAAACCATGGTTAGATAGGTACTTTAACAAGCTACAGCATGGAAGGTCAGGGCTGATATTTACTTTTACCTATAAATTATGGTGGACATTTTCATAAGGAAACTGCTTTAGGGCAATTTTTCATCACTCAGTCAATTTTTCATCACTTGGTCAATCTTGGATTGATTGTCTGTGCAGTCATACTTTATTTTTCTTTATATTATAGCCCTGTCTTTTGCACTTGTGAACACCAGAATAAAGATGTGAGATCATGTATGGATAGCCAGATCACTAAAGAACATCCCCATGCATTTGGATTAATTTGTTGGCTCAAGGACAACGGTTGGTGGGAGTTTGAAAATAGGCTTCTATAACTGGTTTTAACACAAGAAGATATCATCTATTTTTAACAGGAAAACAATTTTTTTCTCCAACTTGGAAAATCCATATCTGACACGTGTGTTCACTAGATTAGAATCTGATACTATGGATATATCATCAGAGAAGAGACTCATACTTTTTAATAGATTTATTGTCACAAACGGAGCCTTTGGCAGGCATTTCAAAATGGCTTCTCAGACAAAGTCTTTTTCAATTTGAAAATTTATATTTCACACATGTGATATTTATTACAGATACTGAACCCAAGGATAGATAGATAAGTTACCAGATAACAAACCCACACCTTTGGATGAAATTATCTACACAACCACATCCTATGGTGTGCATTTCAAAACCACCTCTTCAATTCCTGTTTTTAACACTTGGACACATTTTCATAGTTTATCTTTGGTGGCCATTATGATTTTTCTCATTTTGATAGATGTATTCCTTACACATATGATCACCAAAAAGAAAAAGAAAACCTTGTATAGGTAGAAATATATCCAAGGAACATACCCATGTCATTTGATGAATTTTTGGGCACAGGAACAACATGTGGCATGCATTTCTAAATGACCTTTTATTACTGGTTTTAACACTTGGATAACTATGCCATTTTCAAGGTGAATTTTTTATTTCACCAAAACCTTGAACAAATGTCACTAAATGATGTAGAATATATCACTAAGCACAACACAACTCATTTCACATTCAGAATATTCTTCCTCTGACCTAGGTGTACATTTTAGTGAACTTGGTGCAAAAAATTACCTGAATCCCTGTTTTGGAAGATCCATAACTTTCTCCACAAACACTCTTTAAGGCAATCCAAGACCATGGTTAGATATCCAGGTAAGACATCTATAGCCTTACATGATGGGTATATTCCTTGCACATGTAATCACCAAAAAGAAAACTAAAACCATGGATAGGTAAAAAGATATCCAAGGAACATACCCATGTCATCTGATGAATTTTTGGGCACATGAGAAACATGTGGCGGGAATTTCTAAATGACCTTTTAGTACTTGTTTTAACACTTGCACAACTGTGCCATTTTCAAGGTGAATTTTTTATTTCACCAAAACCTTGAACCAATGACACTAAATGATGTAGAATATCTCACTAAGCACAACACAACTCATTTCACCTTCGGAATATTCTTCCTTTGACCTAGTCATGCATTTTAGTGAACTTGGTGTAGAAAACTGCCTGAATCCCTGTTCTGGCAGATCCATAACTTTCTCCACAAACACTCTTAAGACAAACTGAGACCATGGTTAGATATCCACGTAAAAAAGATACAACCTTACAAGATGGGGGGTGGATTTTTCTTAAAATATGAATTATGGTGGTCATTTTTCCAAGGCAATTTTGACTAATTTTCCCAAAAAGACTTCTTTTGGCAAACCCATATCTTTTTCTTGAGACACTTTTTATGAGAAATGAAACCATGGTTAGAGAGGTACTTCAACAAGCTACGACATGGAAGGCCAGGGCGGAAATTAGTTTTTTCCTATGAATTATGGTGGTCATTTTCATAAGGCAACTGCTTTAGGGAAATTTTTCATCACTTAGACAACCTTGGATTGATTCTCTATGCAATCATATTTTTTACAAAGTCATACTTTATTTTTTTGTTAAATTTGCAGCCCTGTCTTTTGCACTTGTGAACACTAGAATAAATATGTGAGACCATGGTTGTATAACCAAATCACCAAAGTACATCCCCATTCCTTTGAATTAATTTGTTGGCTCATGAACAACACTTGGCGGGAATTTGAAAATAGCCTTCTATAATTGGTTTTATCACTTAGGGAGATTTCATTTATTTTTAACAAGCAAACATTTTATTCTCCAACCTAGAAAATCCATATCTCACCCGTTTGTTCACCAGATTAGGATCTGATACTATGGATAGATGGATACATCATCAGAAAAGAGACTCGTACTTTTTAATAGATTTACTGGCACACACAGAGCCTTTGGAGGGAATTTCAAAATGGCTTCTCAAACAAAGTTTTTTTCAATTTGGAAAATTTATATTTCACACGTGATCTTTATTACGGATACTGAACCTAGGGATAGATAGACAAATTACCAGATAACATAACCTTTGGATGACATTATGATCTACACAACCACATCCTATGGCGTGCATTTCCAAACCACCTCTTCAATTCCTGTTTTTAACACTTGGACACATTTTCATAGTTTATCTTTGGTGGCCATTATGTTTTTTTTCATTTTGAGAGATGTATTCCTTGTACACGTGATCACCAAAATGAAAAATAAAACCATGAATAGGTATAAATATATCCAAGGAACAAACCCATGTCATCGGATGAATTTTTGGGCATAAGAACAAGATGTGGTGGGAATTTCTAAATGGCCTTTTATTACTGGTTTTAACACTTGGACAACTGTGCCATTTTAAAATTGAATTATTTATTTCATCAAAACCCTGAACCAATGTCACCAGATAATGTAGAATCTCTCACTAACGACAACACAACTCATTTCACCTTCAGAATATTCTTCCTCTGACCTAGGCATGCATTTTAGTGAACTTGGTGTAGAAAATTGTCTGAATCACTGTTTTGGCAGATCCATAACTTTCTCCACAAACACTCTTAAGACACAATGATACCATGGTTAGATATCCATGTAAACAAGCTACAACCTTACAGGATGGGGTGTACAGTTTTCTTAAGCTATGAATTATGGAGGTCATTTTACCAAGGAAATTTTGACTAATTTTCCCAAAAAGACTTGTTTTGGCAGACCCATATCTTTTTCTTTAGGCACTTTTTATGAGAAATGAAACCATGGTTAGATAGGTACTTTAACAAGATACAACATGGAAGGTCAGGGATGATATTTACTTTTACCTATAAATTAGGGTGGACATTTTCATAAGGAAATTGCTTTAGGGCAATTTTTCATCACTCAGTCAATTTTTCATCACTTGGTCAATCTTGGATTAATTGTCTATGCAGTCATACTTTATTTTTCTTTAAATTATAGCCCTATATTTTGCACTTGTGAACACAAGAATAAACATGTGAGATCATGTATGGATAGCCAGATCACTAAAGAACATCCCCATGCCTTTGGATTAATTTGTTGGCTCAAGGACAACGGTTGGTGGGAGTTTGAAAATAGCCTTCTGTAATTGGTTTTAACACAGGAAGATTTCATTTATTTTTAATAGGAAAACAATTTTTTTCTCCAACTTGGAAAATCCATATCTCACACGTGTGTTCACTAGATTAGAATCTGATACTATGGATATATCATCAGAGAAGAGACTCATACTTTTTAATATATTTATTGTCACACACTAAGCCTTTGGCGGGCATTTCAAAATGGCTTCTCAGACAAAGTCTTTTTCAATTTGGAAAATTTATATTTCACACATGTGATATTTATTACAGATACTGAACCCAGGGATAGATAGATAAGTTACCACATAATAGACCCACACCTTTGGATGAAATTATCTACACAGCCACATCCTCTGGTGTGCATTTCAAAACCACCTCTTCAATTCCCGTTTTTAACACTTGGACACATTTTCATAGTTTATCTTTGGTGGCCATTATGATTTTTCTCATTTTAATAGATGTATTCCTTGCACATATGATCACCAAAAAGAAAAATAAAATGTTTTATAGGTAGAAACATATCCAAGGAACATAACCATGTCATCGGATGAATTTTTGGGCATAGGAACAACATGTGGCATGCATTTCTAAATGACCTTTTATTACTAGTTTTAACACTTGGACAACTATGCCATTTTCAAGGTGAATTTTTTATTTCACCAAAACCTTGAACCAATGTCACTAGATGATGTAGAATATATTACTAAGCACAACACAACTCATTTCACATTCAGAATATTCTTCCTCTGACCTAGGTGTGCATTTTAGTGAACTTGGTGCAAAAAATTGCCTGAATCCCTGTTTTGGAAGATCTAGAACTTTATCCACAAACACTCTTTAAGAAAATCCAAGACCATGGTTAGATATCCAGGTAAAACATCTATAGCCTTACAGGACGGGGCATACATTTTTCTTAATCTATGAATAATGGTGGTCATTTTCCCAAGGCATTTTTGACTAATTTTCCCCAAAAGACTTGTTTTGGCAGACCCATATCTTTTTCTTCAGTTATTTTTTATGAGAAATGAAACCATGGTTAGATAGGTAATTCAACAAGCTACACCATGGAAGGTTATGGCGGGTATTTACTTTTACCTATGAATTATGGTGGACATTTTCATAAGGCAACTTCTTTAGGGAAATTTTTCATCACTTGGTCAATTTTTCATCACTTGGTTAATCTTGATTGATATTATGTGCAGTCATATTTTTTACACAGTCATACTTTATTTTTCTTTAAATTTTCAGCCCTATCTTTTTCACTTGTGAACACCAAAATAAATATGTGAGACCATGGCTGGATAGCCATATCACAAAAGAACATTCCCATTCCTTTGGATTAATATGTTGGGTCAAGGACAACAATTTGTGGGCATTTGAAAATAGCCTTTTGTAACTGGTTTTAACACTTGGGCAGGTTTCATTTATTTTTAAGCGGAAAACTTTTTTTCCTCCAACTTGAAAAATCCATATTTCACATGTGTGTTCACTAGATTAGAATCTGATACTATGGATAGATGGATAGATCATCAGAGAAGAGACTCATACTTTTTAATAGATTTATTGGAACACAGAGAGCCTCTGGCGGGCATTTCAAAATGGATTCTCAGACAAAGTTTTTTTCAATTTGGAAAATTTATATTTTACACATGTGATCTTTATTACGGATATTGAACCCAGGGATAGATAGACAAGTTACCAGATAACAGAGCCACACCTTTGGATAAAATTATCTACAGAACCACATCCTATGGCGTGCATTTCCAAACCACCTCTTCAATTCCTGTTTTTAACACGACACATTTTCATAGTTTATCTTTGGCGGCCATTATGATTTTTCTCATTTTGACAGATGCATTCCTTGCACATGTGATCACCAAAGAGAAAACTAAGACCATGTATAGGAAGAAAGGTATTCAAGGAAAATACCCATGTCATCTGATGAATTTTTGGGCACAGGAGCAACATGTGGCAGGCAATTCTAAATGATCTTTTTTATTGGTTTTAACACTTGGACAACTGTTCCATTTTCAAGGTGAATTTTTTATTTCACCAAAACCTCGAACCAATGTCACCAGATGATGTAGAATATCTCACTAAGTGCAACAAAACTCATTTCACCTTCAGAATATTCTTCCTCTGACCTAGGCATGCATTTTAGTGAACTTGGTGCATAAAATTGTCTGAACCCTTGTTTTGGCAGATCCATAACTTTCTCCACAAATTATCTTAAGAAAAACTAAGACCATCGTTAGATATCTAGGTAAACAAGATACAGCCTTATAGGATGGGGCGTGCATTTTTCTTAAGCTATGAATTATGGTGGTCATTTTACCAAGGAAATTTTGACTAATTTTCCCAAAAATACTTGTTTTGGCAGACCCATATCTTTTTCTTCAGAAATTTTTTATAAGAAATAAAACCATGGTTAGATAGGTACTCCAACAAGCTACGACATTGTAGGTCAGGGCGGTCATTTACTTTTACCTATGAATTATGGTGGACATTTTCATAAGGAAACTGATTTAGGGCAATTTTTCATCACTTAGTCAATCTTGGATTGATTGTCTCTGCAGTCATATTTTTTACACAGTCATACTTTATTTTTCTTTAAATTTTCATCCCTATGTTTTGCACTTGTGAACACTAGAATAAAGATGTGAGACCATGGCTGGATAGTCGGATCACCAAATAACATCCCCATGCCTTTGGATTAATTTGTTGGCTCAAGTACAATAGTTGGTGGGAATTTGAAAACATCCTTCTGTAACTGGTTCTAGATCAACTCTTAGAGGGTTCTATCTCAATGGTAGGGAACCTGCATTACAATTAGGAGGTTTAAGGTTTGATTCCTTCGTTCCCTAATGATATTGCAATATTGATGTTTTAAATAAAATATATTTTATTATGATTTATTAGGGCTACGAGGGGGGTTCTAATCTGACTTCATATGTCACTACAAGGGGGATTCAAAACTTTCCTTGTATGTTACAACGAGGGGTTTCAAAACCCCCCCTATAAGTTTATATGAGGGGGGTTCATAACTGCCCCAAAAGGTTTCTAAATAGTTTTAGGGGGGGTTTCGAATTGCCTCCATAGGTACCTATGAGGGGGGTTGAAAACCTCCCCCAAAGTTTTTTAATAAATACTTTTAAGAGGGGTTTTGAACCGCCCCAGTAGGTACCTACGAAGGGGGTTTATAACCACCCTTAAAAGTGATTTTTTTTTTT
>LPNX010133832.1:81636-198704 GCA_001517045.1 Pseudotsuga menziesii
CAACTCAATAGGTGAAATAAATATATCTCCTAAAAATTTCCTAAGCAAATAAAATTTGCTAAGCAAATCGAATATAAAAGTTATGATAAAACCTATTACCAATATATTCTAATCCCTAGCAAAGGGAGTGTGCAAAAATGATTAGTACTAGTCCTATATACCACATAGAAAAAGAGCATCACAACATAAGGGGATGTCATAGCCTTTAGTGCTTTCAATAGAATAAAGCCAAGTTATATGAGGTTAACTATGTGCCTAGAATTAAGGAAAATAATGCATTGGATAGGAGTCCAAGGAAAAGGATAAGGAATGTTCTATGAACTCGCGATAGTTCTTCGTCTTAATAATTTTAAAGAGTTTCTCCATCCTAGAATAACATTGTTACCAACATTTTGAAGAGATTTCCACCTACACTTATTTCACTTACTAACACCAACATTTCATTGTGCCACTTACACCAAATCATTATTGATTGTGCCATATATATTTAGTGTATGGTCATCATCCAACTCTTTGTGCACCACCTTCATGACAAATTGGCTCTTCACATCATATCTTAGAACAATTGTACAGATGATAAGATGTGTGATCAAAGTTAAGTACGTCAACCCATAATATGATCCATTAATATTTTTTATCATTTTAGTGCATGTTAAAATTATGTAGAAATCATCCTTTATTCATTGTATATAAAGTTTACCATCAAATATTACCTAATATATCTTTTTTTACTTAAATTATCATTTCAGTGCATGTTAAAAATATGTAGAAATCAGCCTTTATTCATTGTATATAAAGTTTACCATTAAATATTACCTAATATATAATTCTTTACTTATGAAAATTTATTTTTATATCATTAACCAATCTCTTATTCTTATATACATATACATATATATATATATGTATGCCACAATCCTTCCACACATGACTTAATCATATAATGCTTCTTTACAACCTAAAAATATATACTACCTTAAACGATTGTATTGGATTTTTATCAATATTAAAATATTTAGATCAAGAGATCCTTATTGTTAGTGTGTTTTAGATCCTTATGGAATGTAATGTTTAATTTATTGTTGAGTTAAAAAAAGTAATAACATCTATTATATCTACTTACCAATCATTTTAAGTTACTATGTGATATGTGCATAACTTTGGATTACTATTCATTCTTAAAACTATGCATTGTGTGGCTTAAGTATTAAAATAGAAGCAACAAGGAAGGTTTTCCTGTATGGATGTGTCCTTGCATGCATAAGACTTAAATTAGGAAACCAATTTTATTTAATTTACTTTTCTTAAGTTTACTTTGGGAAATAAATTAAAGTGATCTAAAATAACTTTAGTGAAACACTAGTTAAAGTGGAAGTGAAATTAGGGTTTTCTCTTTACCCAAAGTTATAAAAGAAAGGTCAGTTGGTGGAAAGGACAAAGTTGAATTCCGACAGAGATGGAGGAAGAAGTGTGAGAGAGAGAATTTTTTCAAAGAAGTTGGAGGAGCGCTAACTTAGGAAGACAACCCTAAATTACAGAGGAGAGAGACAAGACACTTTGGCGGAGGTACACAATACAACAACAAGCTGCCTTGGGAACCTTTTCATCTCACAGGTTTTTCTTAGTGATTTTTTGGTGTTTCGATTTTTCCATCTAGGGAATAAATCGATTTTCTAATATTTCAAATGCTCTGTATTTTCTTAATAAAAATATACTCTCATACTATTGCACCGGTTTTCCCATCTTGGGTTTTTTTCGGGGGTTTCTACCCAAAAGATTGTGTCGTTTCTATTGATGTGATTGATGTTGTAAATGGTTCTAAGTTTTATATTCTGATGCATACTGTAAATAAGTTCATGTGTGGTTATTTCCCTTAAATATATTGTTTTATCCCTAGTTGTGCTTTAAAGGAAAATTTGCATGGTATTAGAGCTCTGGTGAGCTAAAACTAAGAGATTTGTAGAAAAAATGATAAATTAGGGGTAGATCTATTGAAGACACAAACATAGAATTCCATACCTTGGGTTTGATAGGTAACACTTCACTATGGAGGTGCAATTGAGAGTTGAGGATAGACTCCAGGGTGCTCATAAATTTACTACATGGAAAGAAAGGATCACAAGGATCCTGGATGTCAGTGATGCAAAGGTTCACATTGAATCCATGAAGGTTGCACCCATGGATCCGATAGAGTTAGTAGCATGGAAGAAGACTGATTCCAAATCAATGTTGATCCTCTTGGATGGGGTGAAGGACTACATAGTCCCTCACCTTTCCGGGAAGAAGACTGCATTAGAGATGTGGAAGGATTTCAAAAGTTTGTACCAGAGAAAGAAAAAAAACTGAAAGATGGTGTTGCAAGAGAGGATGTGCAACACCAAGATGGACGTTGGAGAAGGAGTGGTTCCTTATCTCACAAGGCTCACATAGATCAGGGATGATCTTGGAGTTGTTGGATCTAAGACTGAGGATGCGGAGCTAGTACAGATAGCCCTCAACAGCTTCTCTAAGCTGTGGGACACCTTTGTCAAAGGTGTTTTGGCTCGGAATAAGCTCCCTTATTGGAAAATACTATGGGATTCTTTTGGGCAGGAGGAGATCCGCATGGGTCAAGGATCAGGCTCATCCATTAGTGCCCCACATATTGTGGATGAGGGGGCTCTAGCCCTTACAAGGAAGAGAAAGGGCAAGGAAAAGAGGAAGAAGGATGGTAGGAAGAACCTTTATGTGTCAAAGGTCAAGTGTTTTATCTGCCACAAGAAGGGACACTTTTCCTCCCAGTTCCCAGACATGAAGAAGAAGAGTAACACTCAGATGGCTAGATCTGCATAGGTGGAAGATTTCAACAGGAACTTCGATGAGGAGTTCTGTTTGATATCTTGTACGTAAAGAACCACAGGGAGAAGTATATGGTACATAGATAATGGAGAATCTAATCACATGGCTAGACATAAGATATTATTCAAAGACTTGAAAGAGGGTTGAACATGGATCCACATTGAGCTGGGTGATGATGCACGGTATCAGGCGCAAGGAGTTGGCATTGTTTCATTTCAGAGGGAGTCTGGAAAACCTATTAGTTTTGTTGATGTGTTATGTATTCCAGGACTGACCAAGAACCCTATATCACTCTCCACTCTGGAGGACAAGGTATATCAGGTGAACTTCTGTGACCATAGAGTATATCAAGCCCAAGGGGTCATATAGGATCTTGGATTAGGTGATTGGAAGGAGGAGAAGGAAAGTGTACAAACTACACTTTGATCCTACAAAGGCTTTAGTCAGTAGCAACAACAACAGTCGGGGTGAGTTGTGGCATAGGAGGATGGAACACTTACACCATGGAGCACTAAGGCAATTGAGACGAGTTACAATTAGAGTCCCTTAGGTACAGGACGAGAATTATAACCAATGCAAGGGTTGTGATTTGGGGAATAACATCATGAAGCCTTTTCCACAAAGTGAGCACAAGTTTAAGGAGCCCTTGTACTTGGTTCATTTTCATGTATGCATACCTATGAGTATACATTCGTTCAATGGTTATAGTTACTACATAACCTTCATTGGTGACTATTTTAGGAAGACCTGGATCTATTTCCTGAAGGCAAAGTCAAAGGTCTTCGATAGGTTCCAATAGTTCAAGACTCTTGTGGAGAACCAAACATGAAAAATATTCGGGTGTTGAGAACATAAAACGGGGGTGAGTACACCTCCAATGAGTTCATGGAGTATTGTTTTGTAGAGGGGATCAAGAAGGAGCACACTATGCCCCATTCCCCACAATAGAATGGAGTTGCAGAGAAGAAGAATAGGACTATGGTAGGAGCATCCAAGGCCATTTTATTTGACAAAGTATTGCCACTATTCCTTTGGGTTGAGGAATATAGGAATTCAGTGTACATTCAGAACATGTGTCCCCACATAGCTTTGGGGAGGAAGACACCAGATGATTTATTCATAGGAACTATCCCATATGTGAGTCACATTTGCATATTCAGTAGTGTCTTCTATTATCATGTTCATGTTGACAATAGGAAGAAGCTGGAACCTTGGAGAGAAGGGGTTACTTGTTGGTTATATCGAGACTTCAAAGGAATGCCGAGTTTACATTCCTGCTCATAAGAGGATCATTGTGAGCATGGATGTCTAGTTCGATGAGGAAAGGTACTTACAGAGATCTATGAACTTACCAACAGAAAAGTAGCCAACACAGGACACAAGGGGTCAAGTTGGAGGGGCCAGATGTATAGGTACAGGTATAGACACAGGGCACAGGTTCTGGTAGTTATTGGGAGTCAGCTGGAAAAGATCCTTCAGTCATTGACTTAGAGGATGAGATGCAGCAGGAGAAGGATATCCAATAGCCACAACATGTTGACACTAGTCCAAGGCCTAAGTGGTTTAGTTCCATAGTGTAGGATTCCAGGAAGGGAGATCCTCCAGAGAGATCCTTTAGACGGAGTGTGCCACTAGAGAAGCTTAGTTACATGGAACTGATGTCAGAGTTGATTAACTTTGAACCTTCCAGCTTCAGGTAGGTTGCACAACATGATGTAGAAGGAGGCTATGGTTGAGCAGTATGAATCCATTATGAAAAACCAGGTATGGGAGGTTGTACCGAGGCGATAAGGGAAAAAGGTGGTGGGTTCCAGATGGATCTACAAGGTAAATCATGCAACATATGGAAGTGTGGAGAAGTAGAAGGAACACTTCATGGAAAAGGGGTTTTCACACAAGGAGGGTATTGACTGTAAGGAGACCTTCACCCCTATTTCTAGGTATTCTTCCATTCAAACAATTATCTTAGTAGCAGTTGAGATGGGTTAGCCAGTCCTTCATATGGACCTCAAGACTTCCTTCCTCAATGAAGTGATAGAGGAGGAGGTATAGATCAAGTATCCAGAGGAGTTTGATGTAGAGAACAGGGAGATACATGTATTCATACTGCATAGATCTCTTATGGGCTCAAGTATTCACCTCGAGTATGGTATTGAAGGATTGACAACTATCTACGGTAGATCAGATTTCAGTGGAGTGAGGATGATCACAACCTATACTTCTTGGAAGGTGAGGAGCCTCTCATACTGGTCCTATATGTGTATGATCTATCTTTGACAAGAGATGAGAGGTTGATTGGAGACTGCAAGTCCAACCTTGCACTGGAGTTTTATATGAAATAAATTGGGTTGATGCATTACTTTCTGGGCTTGGAGGTTTGGCAGAGAGATGGATGCTTATTCATTGAAAAGGGAAAGTATGCAGTATATCTCTTGAAGTGATTCAAGATGGAGGAATGATAGCCTATGGCTATACCTTTAGTTTATAACTGGAGGAATATTGATGCATTAGGGCCAAATGGATTTGATCCTACCTTGTATCGTCAGCTTATCGGATTACTTATGTATCTAGTCAACATTCGACCAGACATCAACTTTGCAGTCAAAGATTTGAGTCACATCATGGTGGACCCTCGGAGAGTGAATTGTAAAATTACCAAGTACTTACTCCACTATATCATAGGTACAATGGAGTATGAATTGGTTTATAAGAACAGGGGGAGTGTACAGTTAACAGGTTTCACAGATGCTGACTGGGAAGGATGTGTAGAGGACTATAAGAGTATTTCAAGTTGTTGTTTCAGAATTGGGTTAGGGGTTGTCTCTTGGTTCAACAGGAAGAATAATTTAGTTGCATTGAGCTTGGAAGAGCCTGAGTACATGACATCCAGCATGGATTCTTATGAGGGTATGTGGCTGAGAAATTTACTTTGAAGGTTATTTGAGTGCGAGATAGAGGCTACAATAGTTCACTATGAAAATTAGAGTGGTATCAGGCTATCTAAAAAATCCAATGTTCCATGACTACAACAAACACATAGACATCAGGTACCACTTCTCGAGAGATTGTGTTCAAAGGGGAACAATTCAGGTGGAGTACATATAGGTCTACAGATGAGTAGGTGGTAGATATTTTCACCAAGGAACTTTGTAGACAGAGTTTTGTGAATTTCAGGGATAAGTTGGGGTTTCTACCAAATCCTTTTCTCGTTGAGAGGGAGTGTTAAAATAGCAACAACAAGGAAGACCTTCCTGCATGCATGTGTCCCTACATGCAAAAGACTTAAATTAGGAAACTAGTTGTATTTAATTTACTTTTCCTAAGTTTACTTTGGAAAATAAATTAAAGTGATCTAAATTAACTTTAGTGAAACACTGGTTAAAGTGAAAGAGAAATTAGGGTTTTCACTTTACCTAAAGTTATAATATTAAGGTCAATTGGTGGAGAGGACACAGTTGCATTGTGACAGATACTGAGGAAGAAGTGTGAGAGAGAGAATTTTGGCAAAGATAATGGAGGAGCACTAACTTAGGAACACAACCCCAAATTATAGAGGAGAGAGACAGGAGACTTTGGCGGAGGTACACCATACAACAAAAACACCGTAAAACAACGAGCTGCCTTGGGAACCATGCTATCTCATAGGTTTTTCTTAGTGATTTTTGGGTGTTTTGATTTTTCCATCTAGGGAATAAATCAATTTTTTGATATTGTAAAAGCTCTATATTTTCTTAATAAAAATATCCTCTCATATTATTGCACCGTTTTTCCCATCTTGGGTTTCGTCCATGAGTTTCTACCCAAAAAGATTGTGTCGTTTATATTGATGTGATTGATGGTGTAAATGGTTCTCTGTTTTATATTCCATTGATATTGTAAAGAAGTTCATGTGTGGTTAATTTAGTTAAATATGTTGCTTTATCCCTAGTTGTACTTTAAAGGAAAATTTACATTAATCCTAGTTAAATTCTCTCATGTACATTATAAATCCTCTCTGTAAAAGATATACTATAATTCACTTCCATGCTAAGATATTGCACTTTGTTCATTCACATATTTCACTCATGTACATTTTAACTCCTCATTTGCGAAAGGCATACTCTAATTTGTTTCCATGCTAATGGTTTGCACAATCTTTCCATAATACCACGGTTTACTTGCGATAGAGTGAATAGTTAATCCCTTATCATATCTCTCATAATGGATCATAATGCATGTTGTATATTTGGGGAGATTTGAGTGTTACAGACCTAACCAAGTTGAAATCAATGGTTTAGAGATATAGTATAACCTAGCAAAAATCTAGTAATTAAGGTAATATGCAATGTATCTGAAGTTTGATATGGATGTCAACCTACAGTTGCATTGATATGGCTTATCCAATGTCACTTCTTGCAAGAAATTTTATATCAACATAGATAGAGATCAATGAAGCAATGCACTTCAAATGAATAGAGTTAGATATTTAGAAATGTGATGTAATTTTTTAGCAAATTACAATGTAATATAAACAATGCTAAATGGTAAACACTGCATCCAAAACAAATTTCCTAATGGCTAGAAGGTATAGATTTATATTAAAAATAAATATTTAAAGGCCCACATCAGAATATTAATCCACTAGGTACAATAAAAATCCAATGGGAAACATATAAATAGTGCATCAAGCAATATTTTCCTACAATTCCCGAGTAGATCATTTCCCAATTCAAACATCCTCTCAAACATCAATATGAAAGTCATCATACCCATAGATTTTAATGATATCATCAATTTAAGGATGGCATGAAACAACCACAATAAGGCTACTTATACCTTTAGGTTTAAATGAATTCTAGTTCTCAAGTTAGAGTCAACAATTCACACTTGATTAGGTGCAACATAAGTTTTCGTATTTGATGGGAAACACCACGGGAGTCAATTCGTCAAGATGACACTTTTACACAATGGGAGTCATTTGTCCATAGGCAGGAAAAACTAATATGTGAATCCAAGGTTCTATGATATTTTTGAATAAAATTCTTCCATTGTACTTTGTAAAAACTAATATGTAAAATAAATTTCCACAAGCCAAAAAAAAGCACCAAGTCTATGCTCATAGAAACAAAGAACATAAGGCTATACATAACCAGCATAAAAATAATCAGATGACCAAGGGTAAAGTTCATAGAGAAGAAACCACATCTAGGGCTCATTTTACCATAATAGAAACATCCATTTAAAAATGTGTAACAACAAAATATATAAAATCTGGAGGAGGTCATGACCATTTATGTTTGTACGAACCAAACAAATAATGGCTTGTTATCATGTAGAGAAAGGTCTGATTCGTCATCATTTTTCTACTTAGGATGCTTCTTTATTGAGATAACCAAGTTGAGTCAAGGGAACTTATCATTCTTAGGTTAAGAGGGGTAGCCAATTATGATACTCTTTGCTTTGGATCCTATTTTAATTGCATTTCTAAACGATAAATCTTTCCTTATAGAAAGGCATGCTTCCATACCAATGTGACCTTACCAAACTAGGGGGTGGGCGAATTTCTTGGGACCTTGACTTGAGTGAAATGAATAATCCCCTAGGAATATAACAATTGAGTGATTTTTACTAATTAAAGGTATGCATTCCATGCTTAAACCTAGACCTACAAGTGAATATTGGCATAAATCATAGATCCATTATACCAAGTGAACTTATTGAAATGAGAATTTTAAAATATATTCAAGTCATTTCTTATATATTATAGATTAAATACCTCTATTATAAGAAGTTTCTATGCTGCATGTAACTCTATTTCCCATGGTAGCTTATCACCGAGGAGAGTATACTTCTAAGTTAAAAATGGATATCACATAGGTTTGAGGCTCAAATCTAAATCAACTTAGAATATGAAAAAAATAAGACATATGCTTGATTGTTGCATATTTGTGTCAAAAAAGTAATTTGGGGTTTAGGTGTTTTCTAAGAGGAAGGCCACCCAAAACCAAGGACAAAACAAACATTTTTTTTTAGTTTAATGAAAGACTTAAAAAATACTTGAAGATGATGAAACTAGGTGGACTATTTGGAAGGAACCCTTCAATTCTTTTTTAACTTGACATTAAGGATTGAACATGCTTATACTTTGTGAACTATTTATAGAAATTACACATGTAGTATTTCCACTAAATGACCTAGGTAGTCAATCCTACTTTGAGATGTAGGTAATTAGTCATTACAACTTGAACCTATTTAAGGATAGGAATATACAGTTTATTGGGCCCATGTATTTTATGTATGCACACAATTGTCGAGAGATTCTTTACCTTAACTATACCTTTTTGAAAAATTGCTTCACTAATTTTCCATTAGAATGGATTAGGTGAGACCCTTTTTAGATGTGTTTTAATGTTTCCTAGTGGTTTGGAATAGTCTTTCACATATTATCATAATGATGATCATTATAACATAGCCTTTGGGACACTTATACATGTAACTAGGCCTCACTAGAATTCTGTAACATTGCACATGGAGATAGTTTTGAAAGTTATTTGGTGGTGACCAATATCTTAGGTAATGGTGACCTACACTTATAGTTCATTCCTATCCACCATTTCTCATCCACAATATCTACCCTCATAATATATTAGGGGAGACCACTACTAGTGTTATAATATTGAGAAATATTCATAAACATACAACAATATGTTTTCTAGCATGCAAATCAATAGAAATAATCTACTAGTCTAGCCTTGTATCCATACAAGCATGATATAATCAAAGTAGTAAGAAAGAGACAAGATAAAATATTGATACACCACATATATGTGGTAAAACCCCAAATCGGGAAACATATATGGGAAGATAATGCATTCTTATTCTTCAAAATTCTCCAATATTACACTTAAACTCAACTCCACATATACTTATCATAGCTTTACAATAACGTAAGAATATAATTCTCAACGTACCCAAACTTGATATCCTTCACCGCTATTACATAGCTAGAGGTATGGAAGAATTACATCTCATAATACATGTGGGATAAATTATTTTCCACCTCCTTATATTATCAATGTTAATAGGATAATATTAATCCATGATGCATGTGGGATAAATCCTTTTACATAATATAGATACAATTATTCCTTCCTCTCCTATATAAGAAATCATAAAATCTTATGACATCATAGTAGATTTCATTGCACATGCACTATTAACATTACACATTCCAGCATGACCCTTAATGATGATTAGGGAGAAGAAAACATATATGGGGGAATATGGAATTATATTAGCATCCCCCCTTGATGACAAATTCTGACATTGTCAACAAACTTCAAAGATGCACAAACTTTTATTTTGTCATGGATTTGGTGAAGATATTGACTACTTTCCATTCTCTTGGACAATACTCCAAACAAATAAAACCATTTGCAACAAGACCTTGAATGTAGTGACAATAAAGGTCAATGTGTTTAGTTTTGGATTGATACACTAAACTGTATGAAAGTTGAATTGTACTTTTATTACACCACATCTTAATTCAGTATGATAATTTTGAACCAATTAAAGCTATGTAGGAACATGTAAGATCCACACCGTTTCTTTAGTTACTTCCTTATCTTCTGTGTACTATGCATCACAAGGAAAAAGATAAAGAGTTCTCAAATTATTAATGGACCATGAAATCAAATTAGACTTGAACCAATATTAATGATGAATCCTATAGTAGACCTTTTATCTAAAGCATCCCCTACCCAAACATAATCTATATAACCAAGAAGTGAAACTGATATCTCTTCTAGAATAGAAAATGCCACAATGCAATGTCCCCTATAAATATATGAGAATTCTATTTGTTTCTTTCTAGTGAATTTCATGAGGTTGTTGCATAAATTACCTCGAAACCATGCTAACTACAAAAGAGAGATCAGGCCTAATCTGTGTCAAATATATCAAAATTCCAACAACATGATGATATAAAGTGGCAACAACATGATGATATAAAGTGGAAGCAACAAGATGAGTGTCACAATCAATAGTTAACTTTACACTTGAGTGAAATGGTGTAGGTGAAGGATTAAAATCACTCATATAAAAACATGAAGGTAAATTTGTGGCATAATTTGGTTAAGAGAGAAATATACCATCATCCATATACCAAATATGTAGACCCAAAAAATAATGCAATAGGACTAAATTTGTCATTTCAAATTCATTCTTAAGATTATTCTTCATTTCCTATATAAATGTAATATGGTTTCCAATAAGGATAAAATCATCCTCATAAAGTACCGTAATGAGGACACAATCATCAAAGTTATTAACATGCATATTTGGATCAGATATACACCACTTAAAACTGTTCGTCAAGAAATAAGTATCAATGTTCTCATACCAAGCTCTAGGTGCATGTTGAAGACCATACAAAGATGTGTTTAATTTGGATACCAAACTTGAGGTTTCAACAATAATAAAACTAGGTGTTTGTTGCATATACATTTCTTCACAAAGATCACCATTCAAAAAATTACTCTTGACATTGACCTAATGTATTTTCCATTGATAAAATACAACAAGAGAAAGGAGAAAGTATGCTTCTTATTGTGTTGATTTTACCAAGTAGAGAAAAAGTTTTAGTATAATATATACCTTCTTGTTAACAAAAACATTTTTTTAATAACCAAGATTTATGTTTTTCAATATGTCAAACATTGTTTTATATATACACTTACAACCAACTAAATTCTTTATGGGAGGAAAGGTAGCAAGAGTCCATGTCTTGTTCTTCATTAACGAGTTATACTCAATAGTCATAGTGTTTTCCCATTTAGGTTTATGTTTATCTTGAGATTAAGTAGAGGGACCATCTATGGCCACTACTTTAGTCATGAGAGATAGTTCACATATATTTTGACAAGTATTAGAAGGAATGTGTTAGCAATAAAGTTAACACCTCTGAATATGATGGCCTAAAAACATTTCTTCATTTTGCCCGCAGCATGAAGACCGAAACCTAGAACAAATTGACAGCTTTTATCTCTCATCAAAACACAACTTATACAAAGGAATAAGTATGTGAAGACATGGGTTTCCCTAAATAATTTAATATAAAAACTACATAAGGGACAAAACCTAGTTTCCACAACTCCTAAAGTGGAAAGAATACTTATCATGCATATTAATCTTGGAACTTCAAGTAAAGATGCTGAAAAAAATAAGTAAAGTGGGTTTTTTGAAGAAGATAATGAAAATCCATCAAAAATATTAATCCCGCATTCATGGTTAGTGATTGGGAGCAAAAACCCCAATTCTATATAAGAGAGGCATATGAGGTGAAGAATAGGATGACAAAGAAAAAAGAAAAGGCATGCAGAAGAATTGGAAGGCTAGATAGATTCTTTTTCACATCAAGTTTTTGGTGATCATTAGCGTAGATGGAGAAGGATGGTTTAGGGAAAAGGATAAAAGGATTCATTTATATCATTGATTTGTAATCACTTTATTCCTATTTTAAATATGATGAAATCGTAGTTTTCCCCAAATTTTGACATTGAATCTATGTATTTTCATCTATTTTTATCAGGATTTGGTAGATAGTTTTCAAGAGATAGAGGTAAGTAAATAGCAAGCAAGATGTAAATGGAGGCCTAAAGGCCATGGATACTCAAGCACAGGGATCTTCTACGAATGACATGCTTCAAGAGGTTATCTCCTTTCTTCCTCCCATCTCTACTCTTTGAAAAAGCTTAGGAATCTTAAGAAATTTCAAATTATTGCATGTATTTTTGTCGATTAGGAATCACCCCCCTATAGTAAAGGGTATACAATGTTATAGGCACATCCCTATAGCGACATCTACTAACAAAATGATGACCATATTGAGGACTTTGGGTTTAATTTCATGGTTTCTTTATTTTTTTCCTCATTAATGGGTGTTTATTTCCTTTATATATTTCCAATTATTCTTAATTTATGTCCTTAGACACCTTGATTCATCTTAGGAGTCTAAAACCGACCTAGATCTACCCTTACACTGTCAAAACTTTTGAAAATTTATGCGAGATCTTGAGTTTCTTAGAAATACATGGGTGAAATCTATGTAGACAAATGTATTCCCTAAAAAATACAAGGTTCATGCTAGGTAAATTCACATATTTCTTGGAAAAGCGCAAGTACAGGTCATACATAGTCACATTTTGCACAGAGTGTGTATTTTGGGCATAAAATCCTCATTTCTTGACCGTTTGGAGTGTTTTTTTATATGGTTCGATTAGGGATCCATTTAATTTATTTCAGAGAATAATTTCATCTAATTTTAATTATATTTGAGTATCTTTTAAATATTTTAAAGATTCATGTGCTTACTAGCTTGAAAATTGTCGAAAAACTAGGAATTACAAATCATTGATTTAGGCATATATTTAGGGATTATTATGAACTTTACAGACTTGTAAATGATGGTAGAGAACTTTTAGGACATATTAGGTGAATATTTAATAATTTAGGATCAATTTGACATGAATTTGCAAGGCTAATAAACCTACTTAAAAATCTAGGAAAATCACTTTAATTAGTAATTTTTTGAATTTTGTTAAAGTTTTTCTTTAAAATATTTCTTAGATATGATTGTTTAGGGAATATTTACCATTTATACAATTTATTTCACTATTAATTTCTGAAAATTTTTCTTATTTGGTCGCTTTAATCACTTGTTTGCATAAGAGAATTTTCAAAAAATTGAAGAACATAACACATTGTTTCAATTTATGAACCTTTAGGCCATGAATTTTGAGTTGCATGAAATTTATTACCTAAAAAATAACATGAAATCACAGCTAAGTCATATTTAGAACCATCAATTAAATCATATTCTCAAAAATTTTCAAAAAAAAATGGACCTCTCACTTAAAATAAATTCAGAAAAGTTTCCTCCAAAACATAAGAAAATGGCTTGAACAAGTAAATGTTTATTTTGGATAGACTAATTTGAATTTATTGAAACACAATTAGAAGAGTTTTTTTTTCATTCTCAAAATTATTGACATAATTTTTGTTCGATCCCTATGTATCCACTTCACTAGCACCTTCGGGCGATCTTGTGAAAGAGAAATATAGATCTCAAGTGTAATAATCCAGTATTATTTTTAGGAGATTTTCAATCCTTGCATATCCTCTTCACTTGCACTTTTGGGTGGTCTTGTAAACAAGAATCAAGGATCTCAAGTGTAATAGTTTATACTTTGTTGTTGAATCATATATTTTTCAAGCTCTGCATATCATCTTCACTTGCACTTTTGGGTGGTCCTGTGAATGAGAAACAAAGATCTCAAGTGTAATAGTGTTTTTTCATAGGATTTCGAAAGGGATATGCATATCCTCTTTACTTGTACTTTTGGGTGATCTTGTGAATGAAAAACATGGATCCCCTGTGTAAAGAGTTGGAAACACTTTTATTCCAGGTTAATTGTTGAACAAACCTTAAAAATTTATTCAAAGAAGAACAAATTGCTTCGAAAACCTCAAAGAATCATTAAAGTTTTTTGCATCACCTTTTCCAAGCCATTGAATATTCTACTTGATTTAGGGACATTTGTTTTTAAACATTTGAAAAATGGGAAATACATGCATGTTTGAAATATTATCAAACAAACCTCTTACCTTTATTTTAGTGTAATAAATTCATTGAATGAAAAGATAGATTTAAAAGCATCTATGCATTGGATTACTTTAGTATTGTAAGTCACAACACCACCAGTTTCACTACGACTCCTTGAAACTAACCAAATTACCTTTAAAATCAACGCTTAAGTTAAAATCAATCAAGATTCTATTTTTTGATATCACCAACAAAATTAGGCTAGGGATTTGGATTAAGATGGTGAGTTAACAATCCAAGGAAACATAACTTTGAAACTAGTATTGATTAAAGAGAAATAAAATCCATTAGTATCAAATAGTGCATGTCGGGAAAGTGTTTCTAACACATGGTTTAATCACGATTTCAATACGAATTAATAAGGGTGGTACCACCTCTTTCTTATTTGGTGGGATATGAGAACACTACATTACTTCAAATAAGTGACAAGTCCTCGGGGTGACATCACTTTTTTGCGATATCTAGTCTATGTGAGTTATCCTAGACTGACGAATTTTCTTCCCAGCCATCTATTGTGAACTGGTAACCATAGTTTCTTTTCCTAGGTCATCACACAAGATGTTGTGAGTGGAGGACACTTACAATACCTTAGACATACACAAGGTTGTTTCATATCCTTGGGAGGGTGAGTGACCAAGAAATAACACTTGCACCATTGGTGATTGAATAACTGTGTAATTGTTTCTCATACCTTCACTATTGAGTAATTTTTGGGGTGTGATGTCCTCAAGAGCTACTAGTTTTTGAAGGCTCTCTAAATCCAACTTTTCAATAAACCTCAGCTTTTTGGAAAGAAGTTTGCTTGTTGCTTCCTTAGGACATTTTTAGTGGTGTGAACAATTTTATTTTTGTTGGAGTCTAGATTGCCTTTAGGGTTTCTTGATTACATTTGATACATATTTCAATTATAAAAATTCAAATGTCAAAGAGGATTCTCTCCTGACCCACCAGTCACAACGACAACCAAGTGAGTCACCAGAACTTGAAGGCCCCACTAAAACACAGAGACAAATAAAAAAATAAAACTCAGGATACTTTGAGACTAAACCATTTTTAAGTTCAATTAAAAATAATAGAGAAGGACAAAATCAACCTAATCCTAAGCCTTCTAGAGAAACAATTGATAATATTGCTCCATTTGAAATTGAAACATTGGAAAACAATACAGGTAATCTTGCTAATCCATCTTTGAATATTTCAGACCTAGTAATATTTGTTGTAAGAGAACCATTTGATAACATTAACCCTATTTTAACATACTTTAATAACATGCAAAATCCTACACTTAACCCTTTATATTCTTCGGAAGCTTTAGGATCCATATCAGTGCAACCCCAAACAATGGATGGAGGAGGTAATACCTCCAATTCAACCCCAATGTCAATTCCAATAGTTAACATACATGTCTATAGCATGAGTTCAGCCAACACTTTAGTGCCAGTTGGTACAGTTCTAGGTTCCAATCCTAGATGTACATCTACTTCATATACAAGTATCCCTACTGGAGGGTTGTCCTTACCAAATACAAGTTTCCCATATGGTGAGGCTCATCAAGGTCAAAACATACATGGAATTAATTTGAATTTTTTTGGTCAACTCAATACTTATCTAGGTTCTAATTATAGGGGAACCCTTTAACACAAAATTTTAATATTCCCGGTGGAAATAATACATCCTGGAACACAAATTGCAATTGGAGTAATCATCCTAAAATGAGTGGAAATTTCTTGGGGTGTTATCCTCCTACTAATCCTATCAGAAAGTATGGGGGAAACTCTACACCCTCATTTATCACTATGTCGGGGGGGATTCCACCTATCAATCCTATCTAAAACGTGAGTGGTATGGGTCTTGGAAGTAACCAATATTCTGGGAGCCTACCCCCACATGGGGGAAATCCACCTTGGAATGTTTCTCAAGTACAAGGACAATACCCATGGAATGGTCAAATCCAAAGAAACTATCAAACTTTTTGGAGTCCAGATCCATAAGGGGGAAATTCACCTTTCAATACCATCTCGCCATGGAATGGACAAGATCTTAGGAATAACCAATATTTTTGGGTCCTCCTTGAAAGGAAATCCACCTTGGAATGTTAATAAAACCCTAGGTTAATGGCACTATCAAGTTCAACCTATGTACTAAACATATATTATGACACCTATCAGATCACCATTTCTAGCCACATTGAATCTACCATATTTATCCCAGCTGACCAATGATCCTGTTCTACATAAGACTGAATGGGAAACCATACCAACCAAGCTTCCTTTGAACATACCAAAATTTGATGGACGAATAGGAGATGATCCGTCAAATCACATGATGACATTTCATTTATGGTGTTCATCCAATTTCCTAGTTGACAATAGTATTAGGTTGAGGTTGTTTTAGCAAAATCTCACGGGAACCACTACGAAATGGTATACTAAAATGCATCATAATACATTCACATATTTTCATCTTTTGCCATGGTATTTTTGACACACTTTCAATTACCTATATGATATGATATTGGTACAGAACTTTTTACTTCACTTAGGAAATCCACTTCTACTCACATATTTGATGATATCTATTAGTGGAGGAGACGTTGAAGGATTATTAAAGCAGGAATCTGAGATTAATTCTTAGTATACTAGTTTTTGAAATCATTATTTGCTACTCTTGCCAAAGTTGTAGCCATGTCAAGAGCCATGAACGAATAAAAACTCATTCAAATTGCCCAACAAATGGATTTGATATATTCACAATCGAACATACTTTATGATTTAATACCTCATTCTATGAGACCTAAATCTGATCCAGCTATGCCACTTAAAGGACCTCATGTCGATGGCGTGATTGGTTCTGTAATTCAAATTGACTAACTTACCCAAAAAATGGGATAAGTATCTGTTCAAAATTATAAACCCACAGCTGGATAGGAAAACAAACAACGCGCAGATCCTACCCAAAATTTGGAAATCCTCATAGTCCAAGACACAAACCAAATAAGAAAAAAAAGAAACAAAATAAAAATCCAAATGCTAATTCTTGGACATGAGATGCACTCAAAATGAATAATCAATCAGAGGGAAATAAGATGAAATGGAAAACAAGTATCCTTGCAAAATTTTTCAAGGAGATCATCCTCCTCCCCTATCCCCTAATATGGATGACATTCATTAAATGTTATCTCAATGCACTAGGCCACAGCAACCTGTTGTTTTGACTCAACCTTTTCCGTAGCAACAAAAGCATCATCGAGGACGCCATTCTCCTTTGAATTTTATGAAGAACACTTACATGTATGATATCCAAATGGTATGTCACTATACCATTTGGAGCTTACTCCACCTCCATTTTGAATATCTTCCTCACACATATTTTCAATTAACCATATGACATGATTTAAGACTCAAAATTCTCAAGGAATTTAAAAAATGTACCTCAGCTCACATCACAGACCATATCCATGAATGGTTTAGATGTAGAAACTTGTCTAAGGTAGTGTTGGCAGTCAGCAACAACCCCTTCATTTCTCATTAAGATGAAGGGAGATCAGCTCTCTTTTATGATTTACCTATTTAAAAATTATAAAAGAGTCCCTTCAGAATGTTCCATTCTGAAGGTACTCTCAATTTTAGAAAAGTCCAGTAACATATTAGAAGCTGATGAAATCATTTTTCATAAACTTGATAATTAGCAGTTGTTAGTTCCATGAATTTTTATATAATCAATTCATCATTAATTAATATATTTTGATTATATATATATGATTTAAGAAATTTAAAGAGATAGTATGCTAATTGGGGTTCAATGAACACACATTTTGAAGCTGGTTATTGATAAGATATTATAGTTCTAAAAATCCTAGAACTAAAGATTAATTATTAAATTAAAACTCTTATTAAACCTAAAGGTTCATATTCCATGTGTGACTTAATATCATATCATTGTTGTGTGAAGATTGTATATATATAGTTAATGAAATAACAAATAAATGAGCATCATTTGAAATCTTCATATGACATGGTTTTTGTCTTAGTATCCTATCGAATTCAATTTGGAATATTAATAGATGGGATTTTGTAAAATCATAAAACTATATTTTAAAATGAGACTTTATGTATATACATAGCATAATATTAAGTCAGGTCATTAGTTAGTTATAACGCAAAACATTAGGGTATATGGTTTCGATACTATATTGCCATGTCAATAAACGCTACCACCTTTCACGAATAATCTGGAGGAGACCATCAATTAACAGCATTACGAGGTTACATGATCCATATGTAAAATTAATAACACCTGTTACTTGGATCACTGTGTTGGCATGGAAATTTGGCTAACACCTCATGATTAACTGACATCTGTGAATATATTGATGAATCGTATCAGCAGGATTTAATGTTGATAACCATTTCATTTCGTAACAATGTACGAGTTCATCATGACCACTGTGTGTAATCAATGTCTTGATTTACGATCTATCAATCAAACGATCCCTGATATGTCAAATTGGTTAAGTTTTACTATTAGTCGTGGCTAAACATGCATGTATCATAACAGAACGTTGGCTATAGCATTCATCATCGCCAAGTTCGGTGAAAATGGCCAAATTTAGAGCCCTCATATTTCGCATCATGTCATGCACTTGGATACCTATCCCCTCCCTCTTCACAACTCCATTCATTCCATTTCGAAACCAAGATAGTGTTGAGGAAGCTATGGCTCTGTTGAGTCATTTTGAAATCTCAGGTTCAGAGCTAATAGAAGCAGATGAGAAGGTTTCCTTTCTATTTGAAAAGATTGGATGGGGGCAGTTCTTTAGGTGTTTTGATGGCCATAATGCAGAGGTGACCAAACTGTTTGCCTTGAATTTAAAATAAAACGTTGCACAGATCGAGGGTTTTAAGTTAATCATTGACGAAGACAAAATCGCAGAGGCTACAAAGCTCCCACAAATTGGAGAGCGCTGGTTCAAAGGTGGTAAGGTTAATAAAAGGAAGTGTCTATCCTTGCTACTTCCATTACCAGATAGCACAAAATTGAAGATAGGGGTTTCAGACAAGTTCCTGAAACCAGAATGGCGAGCCTTCTACGAGATTTTGGTCAGGTATGTGTCCTGCGACGGAGGTTTTTCTCACCTACACTATTACCACTTACGACTCCTATTAGCATTAAAAGAATGTAAGCTTAATCTACCATTTTATCTGTGGGAAAGTCTGAAAAAAATGTCGCATGCAGTTCAAAGTTTCGATAACCCTGATAGAATTTTATTTCACCATGGTTTAGTCAAAATTATAATACAACATCAGCTGTCTTTGAATGGTAAATCGTGGGATGAATTTTTAACTGAATGTCACTTGGGGCCGACTCAATACTGGCCAAACCCCTCCCCAAAGACCCGTAGGAAACGAAAGGCTCTTGTAAAACCCGAGGTCAGTAATGTTCTTGGGACTGAATCAGAAGATAAAGGGATTGAGGAAGCCAATCCACCCATAAATGCTGGTATCAGTAATGATGGTGTTGGGAACGTAGTTCCCTGTTGCTTTGAAGCAGCTTTGAACCAACCCCCATCTGATAAATGTTGTAGTATTCCTACAAAAACAGAGAGCAGGTTAACCGAAAGCAAAGATATTAACGTTGTTGATTATAAAAATCTCTCCGAGCCAAATAATCCTTGTAAACATAGCAAGGAGTCTATGCATAAATTAGACAGACTAACACAAGTATGTTGTGATACTGGAGGCTTTGAATAAAAAAATTTGGTATTTGTTCGTTCAAGGAGGGTTACTAGAAGCATGAACAATGTACCTACAATTTCTGCTTCTATAGCTAATCAACATAGTACTCAGCCTTCAGTTGTCCATATTGAGGACGGCGTTCCATCGTCGGTCCCTGACACTACTCATATAAATGATCCCACTCTTATAAAGGATAATAGTGCAAAACTGGGTAAGGCAGAGGTTGCTCCATCGTGTATGGACACCTGTATTTCAGATCCTGAACCATCTTTTATCAGTCTTCAAACATCTAGGAAAAACATACATAACCCTGATCCTCCTCAGGCAGCCGATTCGTGTCACGAAAATGAAGAATAAACTCTTCAACAAGTTTTGAACAGGGTACACGAGACCAAGATTATAGAATTGAAAGATGAACTTAAACAATGTCGATCTAATGCAGCTTTGATAGAGGAGGAAAATAGGACATTCAAGGAGGAATTGTTGAATTGGATTAACAGGTGGAAAGAAATGAATATAAAAAAGAACCAATATAAAAAGGTGAAAAAGTCAATGATAGGGACAAATCAACATCTGCTTGAACAGGTAGAAAAACAAAAGTTGGTGATTATCAAGCTTAAAGCCAAACTAGCCAAAGCTAGAAGAGTATTCGACCTTCAAAATAGAACCTGATGGTCATTCTCATTTTCAAGTACATAGGTTGTTTCTCTATCAAACAGGTAATAAAACAGCTTTGTTGTGCATGCCTGTAAAATCACAGATTTTACAGGCACACATATATGAATTATAGTTTCTTTTGATATTTCTGTTTCAATTGGGTTTTAATAAAATGCCTTTGTTGTCTAAAAACAGGTGGATATGTCATCACTCTTCTCCACAGTTTCAGGACGTTTTTAATATGTTGGTTGGAATATGTGGCTGTTCATTGAAGACTGGACTTTCAACAATGGCTACAAATTTGCCAGTTCTTTTAAACCAACAAATATTCAGCCTAGTCGTTTTATTATTATCTTCTAGTGACAGATGTCTGATTAAAAGAGATTCGATTCTCTTTGAATAGTTATAGGAATCCTATAATGTTGCATGTAGCATTGATGGGAAAACTGAATCGAAAAAACTGATAGTATTATATAAGTCAAGAATTTTGAAGAACAAAAGAGGATGGAGTGACAGAAGAGAGACATACTTGAGATATATTTTGATGCTGGTTTTATTTCCTTACTGAAGTTTGATCTTTGGATATGGGATGTAACTGGAAATCTCCAAGTTTGATATCATGACTGGTATTGTTTTGGATACACTCTATATTTCAGTATATGATCTTCTATTGTAATATTAATACAGTATGCTTTGTTATGCTTATATTTATTTATAATTTTCACTTTGTCAGCCCAATATTATATTTGAATTAATATGTCATTGTGCCTGAATTTATTAGTATTTTTACTATAAATTCAAGATATAAGGATATTCATTTATGTCCATTAGATATCATTTGTATTTTTACAGTGGTTTCATACTGGAAATTATCTCTTATTCAAATATCTATGTTGGTTATTAGTTATTAATTAATTAGACATTTCAAAAAATTGAAGTAATTGTTTATTTTTAGTTTCTCTGATAAGTTATGTTATATCAGAATAGTTTTATGAGTATGGCTTAAATATTTTTATTTAGATCATACAATTTATCTTTCTGTTCATCTTATATTAATTAATAATTAATATAGTATTCAAAATCGCTCTCAGCTGAGATAGGATAGTTAAGATAGTTTAGGTGTTTATTATCTTAGTATAGTTACATTTAACAGTTGTTAAATCAATTTGTGTAATTTTTAGCATAATTTTAACAGCCTTTATATTTAGAAAAACTCTTCAAAAATCAAAGTCTTTCCTTAAGAAAGCAATTATAGGACAATTTAGGTAGTTGAAACTAATTATAGGATTCATTTAGGTAGAAATAACATTAGGATAGATTTTTGCTGAATTTTAGTTTTCTCCTTAAGAGAAAAATTCAGCTGGTAGTAGGACCATAACCTGTGAGATTTTGCTACTCCAAACACATCAGACGTTGTTTTAAGCTGATTGTGTGGGCATAATATCCTTGTTGTCCTAGGTCAGAAAATCGGGCGAACAGGTAGAGATATAGCCCCAATTATTGTTGGTTTTTTTCCTCGTATCACTCCAAACAATGATTGCAAAGGATGTGGCGACCACATTTCTAAAAAATGGAAGAAGAGGCCATCCTCAAGGCCCAACATTTCAATTTGATCTATGCACAATATAGGTATTTGTACACCATCCTCCCAAATGCCTCTCCACATTTTTCTTTTAACCCAACACCCTCAGGTGCATCACACTATGATAACGAGCTTATCATAACTATTTATGATAAGGGAAACACTCTCCAATAGTAGATATCCATTCCATCCAATGTGGCGTAGTAGTACCTGCAAGCACCTCCTATATTAGTGGATCTCACAACTGCTCCAATTCCTCCATTAAGGAACTTGTATTATGGACCATATTGTCCTAGTTATCTCAATTCTAGTCAAGATCTTATTGTACCACCTCAAATGGCACCACCATCTCCTCCATCCAATTCATATGGATCTCCCAACGTATATATCCATGCACCCATTTACAATCTATATTTCCCATTTTCTTGTCCACCTAGGCATTCCCATATTCCCCATGCTAGGGTTAATCTATCATATCCTTATCCTACACAAATATTAATTCTTTAGGTATTTGAAAGTGGTTAATCCCTTGAATCCTTTGAATCAAGGTAATAAGAAATAAAAGATTAGAAAAAACCATTAACAAGGGTAGGGGGAAATCCTCCTCCCTAGAATAACTAGAACTTGGGTAACCAAAATGAGGGGACTAATAATCCCCCCCAAAAGGAAAAAGCACTGAACTTAGGATGAATTTTCCTTTCTTCATGTGTGGATAATATGGGAATTGCATTCATTGTTGCTCATTGATACCTGAATGTTAATGATTTCTTGGGGAAAGAAAAAAGGATACAAGCAATCATCCTCAACCACCAAATGCACCATAACCCCAATAGGTTGTGTCACAACAAATATTTTCCAACTAATGTATAGTCACCCAATAATAATATCCTCACCTCCTAAATGATTGAACCTTCAATAAAATATACATGAACATAGCCAAAGTCAACCTTTAGACTCATACCAAAGGTTTTAAAATGCATGAAACCCTACAAGGGGAATTTATACCCACTACCTTTAGAGGGTCTTTGTAGATACTAATCCAATAAATGATCATATATCTATAATCCTTAATACATTTCTTCGATGAACCACCCATAACCCCATATGAGAGTTGCACACAATCATATCATTGTGGATTGTTTGGCTCAATCTCTCATTGCCGTGTCAACATTAGAGGTCCTCCGTCCCTGTCCTTCTTAAAAGAAGGAAATTCTTAGTGCATTAGGAATAATTGACCCTTCCAATTCATTCCTAATCATCCTTAAACTTAACAAATGAAAGTCATGACTCTCCTCGTTAGTCATGTTCCATATTGATGTCATAATCAAGAACATAATAATTAATCAATGCATAGTTAATGAAGAAGTATCTACTTATGTGATGTCTACTCATGTATGGAATCATATGGTCTTACCAAACTTAGTCCCTTCGTTTATCACTCTCTTTACTTATCATGGGAGAACACCAAAAACTCCCCATCGAGTTAGGGGGGGAATGGTACTCTTGTATATTGAAGTAATTGATGCTCAATTCGACTACAATATTCTTCTGGGAATTAGTTACAAGTATGCCATGAAGGTGGTAACTTATTTATTTTATCATACCATAATGTTTCCCCACAATGGGAAAATATTCACCCTTGAACAACTAAATTACTAAGACCATCATAGCATTAACCATTTCCCTGACAACTAAATTACCTGACAACATACTACCCACCATAGTATTAACCATTTCCCCCTCATATGTTGACATAAGTCCAAACATTTAAAAAGTTTCCATATTGGAAGGGGCATATTTGGGCCCTCAACCAATTATCTCCACATCCACAAATTGTCTTATGCACACTATATTCACATTTGAAGATAAGTTATAAGGCCCTTCCATAGCAACACCAATCCCTCTAACTAGTCATGGTATTGAGAAAATCATAAGTCCATTAGTGCCACCTATATTATAGGTTCCTTTCGTGTTTTCCCCCTTGAGAGTGAAAGGAATACTAGTGATGGAACAACTCACATTACATCGGCTTACTTTGGGATTACCTGTGTGGTATTTGACACAACCATATCTAGAAATGGCACCTAAGGAAATAACCCACTATGATTTAATTCTAGTATCAACCATAGACATACCATCAGTACCACCCATAATACTAGTACCATCTATGACAATTCTATGATAAAGGCACCTTTGGTCATAATTAAACCCAATGTCGGGAGAATCAAACAACCAATTTTTAAAACACCCATTGTACCAAATACTACCCCTACCCCAAGAATTAACTAACCATGCACTTTGTACGGACAGTCAGGGCATGAAAAATACATTTTCCCCACATTGTCAGAGCTCAAGAATATACTTAACACCTTGGTTAGTGCAATGCATGCCACTAGCACTTTAGCATAGGGCACGGCAACCACCTTGGTCATTCCCAATACCACAACCATAGCCAAGAAATTTCACACCAAACATGCATGCACAATTTGTTCTTAGTTTTGGAATTATACACATCACTATCCTGAACTCTCTTGATTTTGGGATGCATTAGTGACCATTCATCTCACACACCCCATGGTTGAAATACCTCAACTAATTTCCCATGAAATCGCATCCAACAATAATTTCACTACTTTAGAACTATGTAAGGAAGAGTATGGTGGGTGTTCATCATGTGTTGGCTAATACCAATATGATTCCATCCACTATAAGAATGGTCCCACTTAACCACACCTCACGAACACCAAGCCCAACCCATATGCTCAACCCTGTGTGCCCTACTCATTCAATTCCACATTATTCATTTAAGTGCTCCATCCTATGCATGGAACAAACAATCATCTTAGAACAAATGCGACTACAACCCATTCCTCCTCTCTCCACAGAAAACCCACCAATTTTTCGTCAACAGGGGACATGTGCCTCGTATATGAATACCAATGATCATGTTTATATCAATAATATTTCATTGTTATCATTTTTTCTACTACTGACGACACATCATCATCATTATTAGAGGAAGATCATGGTTCACCACCAATGAAATCCTCTACCATTATAGACAACCATGACCCATCACACACCCCTTATATCTAAAGAGACCTCCATCATGTGTTGGGTATCCCTAGGGGAGATCATTCAAACAAACTCACTAATGGGTTTCATTTAATGAAACCCTCCCCATTGGTCACATTAGAGGAAAATTCAACTCAAAATGGGCCTTTTAACTCTAATTCAAATTCCATATCATCATGTGTTAGCCAATGAAATTGATTTAAATTTGAAATACCATATAGGTCTTAAACACCTTTTTAATATAAATTTGGGGATAGGTATCATAAAAAAAACTACTTTTTTGTTTGTATTTTCGATATATCTCCCCATGTTTTTATTCAAATTTCAATCAGGAGAGCTTGTTGGATGCAAAATTAAATTCCACATGCAAAGAGTACGCACTCAGTATACTTTTGACAGACCCCACTACCCCCAAAACAATAAATACCTAAAACATTATCTCTTGTATCATGTTTTTTCAGGTATTTCTTGTTTTTGGGGTAGCGTGGTCCATTAAAAGTATGTCGAGTGGGTAGTCGTTGGATGTGGAATTTAATTCTGCATCCAACTAGCTTTCCCGATCAAAATTTGATTAAAAACATGGGGAGATATGTTAAAATTACAAACAAAAAAGTAGTTTTTTTATTTTCTTCCTCCAAAATTAATAAATATTATTTTATTATTTTAACTATTATTTTATTAATTTCTTTTAGGAGGCCCATTTTGAGTTGAAATTTCCTCTAATTACTAACTTGGGATGCTAGATAGACATGCAAATTTCTATCACTTAGATAAATTGCATCGATTTCCAACAACACTAGTCATTGTACCTTTCATTAAAAACGATGTAAAACCTGATTTTTAGGATGTTTTAATCTCATGGTTGAACTTGCAAACAATGTGTGATCAGATGTTGATTTTCATGTAGGTGATCACTACTATAGATTACTTCATTGGATTTGTTGCTGGCATGATATGTTGATTAAAAATTTCTCATCTGTTGCTTGGGACATTTACACCGCAACTCATGTCCTATAAGACATAGGTGGATCATGCCTTGGGTTAATCATTAATAATCAAGAAAATTATGACATGGTCATTAGATTGTTGAATGATTCCCAAACTTTCATCTTGTAGTTGAACCATTTTTTTGAGTTCTCAATCCCCCCCCCCCCTCTTTCGTAAAGTATTGCAAGTGTGCCTCCTCGTTTGAAAGTTTTAAACCATCACATTCACCCGCGTCCCTAGGAGTGCTAATCCATTTGTGGATCACATTTCTAATGAGGACCTTGAATGGAATGTGACTGCATCAACAGTCAAATCTGATCAAGCATAACAAATAAAATATATGTGATTTTACCATACAATTTATGTGATAATATAAATGTTACCTTTCTTGCCAATATTTTCTTCCATTGGCAATATTCTTGTCATGATCATTATTATCATTGGGTAGCGATGTCATGTAAGTAAGATTGTCCTTAAGAAGTATTTTTTACATAACATAACAATGGTGCACGAACCCCAATCACAAGTATATAATCTTGACCTTACATATAGGAAAAGTATTCCCTCTACTTACATTATATTTATCCAATAATCTCGTTGATAGCCATAGGGTCCTAATTCTCAATAATGGCATGCCATCCATGTTACCAAAAAGAGAATCCCCCCACCATGGGTGTGAACACATTATAACCCATTCATACTTTGGAAACCATGATTTCAAACGATCCCAAGTCCGAGGAATCTAATAACTCACCAAGTTTTTCAAGTTGAATCCACATATCATCATCTGGCAATATTCCCACTTCTTACCTCATATTCCCTAGCACATGTTACTATTATGATTCATATATAACCTCTCATCCCTCAATGAAAAATATAACATATCCATTCCTCTTCATATCATAAACCCCAATAAGACAAAAATGAGACCACACCCTTTGAAAACACTAATCCTATTCATTGATTCCTACAGGAACATTCCGCATGGAATTTATTCACAAGGAACCCATCTTATCATATATACAAAACCATTACAACATCACCAACACATTACTCGATTTTTTCAAATATGTGGGAATCCCACCCATATAATTGTTTGGTTCTCCAACCTACTCAAAACCATGGGAACCACATATACGTTATTTTTTTTTACAAATATTTCCCTAACTCACTCAAAACCATGGGAACCCCCATTGCATTATTATTTTGGTAGCAACCCCTAGTCACCTTTGATATATGTACTTGGTTCCATCTAACCCCAACATTGCTAGTTTTCTCATTTACTTATCCCATCTATATTGTTCTTATAATAAAACCCTTCATATTCACTATGTTACACCATGTATCACCATTTAATGAATGCTTCCATCAACCACTCACCCAGTCTGCATAGATCAAGGGAATCCATAAGCTCCACATATAAACCAACCTTGTGTCAGTCCTATTAGTGACCCAATTGGCTACAAAATAATCTTGGTTCTTAAGATAAGGCCATTTTCTTTTGCTTCAGTTATCATCAATGTGAGATCACCTCATTCTAAGAGATGCATCAGTTATAATTATAACTTGGGGTCCATTCTCATGAATAAAAGGGATTTCCTTGAACTAATTAGGGAGAGTCATTGATTATTCCTAGGTAAATAGTATCCCCTATGATCAATGCCAACAATTCTATCACATTAGGGTGATTCATACATTCTCATAGTAGTATTTTTCATATTTATGATTCATGGAAATATCACATTTGATATACTAAAGTTCCCTATCCAAAAACTTCATCATTACTAAGGCCCCCCACCCTAATGGGATGTTCGTCATCTTCAACAATTTCGCTTCTTTGAAATCAATAACATTATTTCCAATACTCATTTACTCATACATAAACCAAAGCCATTTTTTTCCTTGTAGCTGCAGTATCAAGAGTTGAACTCTCGGTCTCCTCTTATAGTAATCTATTATGATTGATTTTCGTGAGCATATGGATTATTGTCTCATTCATATAAACACCATTCATTCATTATAACTTCAACATTCATCACCAACAATATTCCCCTATGGGAAGGTATTTTTACCAAAAAATCCATGATAACTGCCAAAACATAAAGATAAATAAACAATGATGCATTCTGATCATACAATAACTTCCAAACCTCATACATCATGAGGGATCTATTAACACTTAAATTTTTCACGGTACAACATTTTTGGCTAATATTACAAGAAGATGCCATCAACACATGACATGTATCTCACCAAACACATTCTCATCAAATCCATAAGATAAATTGAGCCCCAAGATGATAGAATCAATCAATTTAGATAACAGTAAGACTATTTTCACTTAACGCCCACACTATAGCATGACTCTTTGTTCAGCTACTGGTGTGACCTAGTGCAACGTTTCTTACAAAATTCATGTGACTCTAAAAGATATGGGACCACTGAATTTCCATGGTTAACTAAAGGCCCATAAAGACTCCCTTGGATCCAAAGTTTGAACTTGACTCCTTAAATTATTGGGAACATTCAATATCCCCCTTCACATACTTGAAGAACCAGTTCAATAGAAAGGATGTTCACATTGGGATCTAGGTGTTTCTTGGCCTCCATTTTTCCTATAATAGGAAACAATTAAGAGCAAATTTATGATGCGAGAATTACATTGACATCTCACCTTTCAATCCACTTCTTACCTCAAGTTGGAATAAAAAACCTCCCTTTATTTCTTCCTCTAAGAATAAAGAGTTTCTCCATTGTTTTATTTTAGTTATCTTGCAATTTTGTGAACAAAAAAGATCTCTCTAAGGGATATTATTGGATTCTCTTGAACCTCTCACCTCCTAGGTGACACCATTGTATTTAGCTAGACTATTGGGAAAACACAATTTGGTTTGGCATATTGTTGTTATTTTTCTTTGCTTAGCAATTGCCAATTTTATTTCATTTTAGTTTCATTTTATTTCTTGTTTAGAGTTTTCATTTCCATTTGGTGTATGGAACACTAAAAATAAATCTGCAATATTAGGTCCTTGTTGCAACTTAAAGGATTCCTGAATCAATTGGGAAGACTACTCACCCCTATGGATATTTTTCCCACAACATCAGGTTAACAACATCCTAATGACCTTGACATTGGTTGAAAGAGAGATGAAACATCCTCAAGGATCCTTAAAAACATCCCCTTAAGCTTAAGAACCAAGAACACATGATTTAAGAACACCATACAAGAGTTTGTATTGTTTATGAAGCTTTGACCATCATCAAATATTGAAAACTAGTTTCTTAGGATACTATTGAAGGTTTCTGAATAATTAAAAAGTATGGATGGAATGTGGATGCATCCTTGTGAATTCAAAAACGTTTGGTGGGATCACATCTATTTATATGTGTTGAATGAGTTGTATGCTTTGGTCATAGATTCTGAATGGAAACCTATTGGTTTGGATTGAATAAACAAAAGCATATCCATTTTCCCAACTTCAATTACAATTTTAAATACTAACCATATTCATTTCTTATGAAACTACACATGCATATAGAGCTTGGTTTGTATATTTTGCATATGCTTTTTTTTAAGTAACTTTGCTTTATTTTTTATTGATTTTTATTTGTAAATATATAATATTTATAAAATAAATATATAGGTCTTATATTTTTACTATAAATTTGTTTTCCTTTCCCATTTGGAAAACAAATTGTATGGTACACAAGTACAAATGGAGGCTTAAACACAAACAAATAAAATAAAATATTGATTGGTTAAGTTAATACCCTTGAACCCATCCTTAATGGTTAACCTCATTATTTTAGGGATTCATTGAATTTATTAATTTTAAATGTGAAAATCTGATTCACAATAAGATCTAGGAGCTAAGGGAATCCTCACAACTCAAGAAATTCACAAACTATGCATAAAAATAGTGAAAATAACAAAAATAACACATAAGAATGGTGCCAATATATGATTTTATTATCGCTTCCCAACATGTAAATATGCCTAGAACATCATTATAATACAATATGAGAAAATAGTTATCCTTTGGAGGAAAATTGGATGCATACATCATGTGGTAGGCTTAGATTGGACCTCAAACCCCTCTAAGTGGACCAATGAGCTCCCAAACCACCCCAAATAGTCATGAATGGCCATGTGAACATGGATGAATCATGATAGGACATAAATGAGGGTAGGATAGGTGTGGTGGAGTGCATGTGTGGATGGGAGTGGATCTATACAGCAATAGATGGTCCAAAAGAGCTAAAAAAACCCAAATACCATGCATGGGCGCCTCTGGTCAACCAATTTCCCTATTTTAAGGAGTGGGAGCGCCCCAAGGACTAAAAATTCACAAACTAAGGTGAATTTGTCTCCAAAATAATCAAATATGGGTGATTGGGTGCATTAATGATTCCAAAACACCAAAATACCTTGCTAGACCAACATAACCAAGGTTTGGACCATATGACATAAGTACAAAACAAATCAAAATGTGTCCTAGGTGTATATGACCATGGTACTAGGTGGTATGATTCTCTAACACCCCCCCTTAAGCCCGAATTAGTGTAACCACATAAAAAATTGAGGCCTTGGAAACTAAGGCTCAATTCACCTCTTACAAATATTTTTTTGTCCATATAACCAAGGTAAGGAGGAAAACCTCATGGGAACAATCCCTCGCCTCAAATTGGACATGGAGCAAAATATGAAAGTGAATATCAGCATTCAGCATGTCTCACCAACTCCAAGAAGTGATCTCAGATAAGTGAATGTCTTCTCTGTGAATCTCTTGGTGAAGATGTCAGCAGTTTGCTATGTAAATGAGCAATACTGCAACAATATCACCTACTCATGCACCAAGCTCCTGATGTCGTGCATGTGTATCTATATTTTCTTGGTCCTTTGTATTTGTACTAGATCAATGGAAATATTGATTTCACTTTGATTGTCATTCCAAACTAAAGTGGGTGAATCAAGTGCAAAACAAATCTCTCCAAGAATGCCTTGCAACCACACATATTTTGCAGGTGCGTTCACTTCTCCTTTGTACTCGTCCTTAGTTGATGAAAGGGATATAGTGTGTTATTTATTACTTGAACAGAATATGGGACCATCTGTGAGCATGAATACATAACCTGAAGTGGAATTTATATCAATGGAATCTCCAGCCCAATCAGAATCTGTAAATCCAACTAGTTCTAGTGGAGAACTAACAGCATAGTGTACCCTGAAGTGTTTGGTTTCTTGCAAATAATGCAAGATAATTTTTGAATCCTTCCAATGGATATCATGAGTATAATAAATATATATTTAAACAACACCTATTGTATAATCCAAATCAAGCTGAGAGTGTGTGAGATACAACAACATCCCAACTAGTTTCCTAGAATGAGATGTCCACCAATGGAGATGAACCAAAATCACCTAGTTTCACTCCTAAAAGGAATGGATACTTGGATGGATTAAATTCAGCCATTTTGAACTTCAATAAAATGTCTATAGAATACATTTATTTTTTGACCTTGATCCCTACATCATATTTCTCAATCTCCAATCCAATAAATTGTTTCAACAATCGAAAGTTAGTCATTGAAAACTCACTATGCAAAGAGGACTTAATTGAACCTATATCATGAATGAAATTTCTAGTGATAAAAATATCATCAAAATACATCACTATGACCTGAATTTAATCACCTATATGCTTCAAATATACATTAGGAACAGATTTGCAACTCTTAAATCCTAATGAAAGAAGAAAGTTGTCCATCTTGGCATACCAAGCCGGAGGGGCTTGCTTGAGGCCATAGAGTGACTTCTTCAACCTCAAAACAAGTGAAGGATTATGAAATAAACCTTAAGGATGATGCATATAAATTTTCTCATGAATATCACTATGAATAAAATCACTGTTCACATCCATGTTGTGAACCCCCCATCGCTTAGATGCAACAATGACCAAAACTAGCATGATAGAATCCATCTTTGCTACCAGTGTGATTGTCTATGTATAGTCCACTCCTTGGACTAGAGAGAAGCCTTTGGAAACCAAATTGGACTTGTACTTGATATAATAACCATATGCAACCACCTTGGTCTGATAGACCCACTTACATTGCATTAGTTTCCTCTTGGAAGGTAGAGGAACCAAATCCCAATTTTCATTGTCTTGCAAAGACTTGAAATATTCTTGCATGGATGTTTCCAATATTGGGTAAAGTGATTCTTCCTGATATTTATGCATATAATATCCAACCATCATAACTCATATCTCTGAAATATTTAATTCACAAGTAGAGAAAGCATTGTGAAATTCAGATCTAGTCTTCCTAGAGTCTATTGGATCTCCAACAAGATCACCAACTGCTTGTATGGTTTTCTCAGTCCACTTTGGAATTATGGGTGATTAATTATATAAATTCATGTAATAAATATCAGAATCATAAAAATCAGAGAAATAATCATCACTTACATCATCATGCAGTGGAGGATGTGAGCATTCCCCCTTGACTAGTTCGATCTCCGGCATGGGCTCTTCTTCGAACTGCACACTCCTTTCAATGATTTTTTTATGAGATGAGGGATAAAAGAGCTTGTATACATTTACATATTAAAAATATCCAACCATAATAGACTCCTTTATTTTAGGCTGCAAGGAATTTCTCTTCTCTAGAGGAATTCGAGCACAAGCCTTTGAGCAAGAACCCTGAAATGAGAAACATTGGACTTGTGACCACTCCAAGCCTCAAATAGAGTTTTCCATTCCAATTGTTTGTGTGGAGATATGTTATGAAAATATGCATCACAATTGATGTCTTCATCCTATATATTAGGTGAAAAATACTTATCATCAATCATGCATGTTTCCATGTCTTTTAGAGCTCTATTCTTGTGCTCTGCAACACCATTTTGTTGTGGTGTATAGGGCACAGAATGTTTCATATGAATGCCAATTTCATGACATAGAGGCTGTAAGTTCTTATTGACATACTCCTTTCCATTATAAATCTTAAGAACCTTCATTTTATTCCCACTCATGTTCTCAACTAAAGCTTTGAACACTTTGAAAGTCTCAAAACTTCATATTTTTGCTTGAGAAAATACACCCAACAATACCTAGAGAAATCATCTATGAAAGTCAACACATACCTTGAATTCCCATATGAGGGGGTGGGAAGAGGCCCCATCAGATATGAATCGATCATATCAAGCAATTGTATATCCCTCCTTATCATTCCTTTTTCATATTTGCGCTCAACATGTTTCCCCACTATGCAACCCTTGCATGTGCCTTTGGAAAACTTGATACTTGGAATCCCTTCAACCATGTTTTCTTTTCTTAGTTCTTGAAGGTACCTGTATTTTAGGTTACCAAAGCTCCCATATCATAGTTTTCTGGTCTCATTGGCATGTGAAAAGAGCACATTCCCTTGTGAGTAAGGAAGGAAGTGAGAGAACTTATACATTCTCGAATCGTGGTAATCAAAGCCCACTGCAACAACTTGATCTGTAGAAATTTATGAATTCTCCACATCATTTTGAGTAAATGTTACCCTCTTGGTTGTACCTATGTGTTTCATTTTATAGAAAGAGAGTAGGTTCGCTACAAGACCAGGGACATAAAACACATTGTTTAAGTACCCATTATCTAGATCAATCCTTCCAATCCCTTTGGCTGGGATCTCAGAGTCATCACCCATGAGAATGGATGGACCACTGTAAGGATGTATGGCCGAGAAGTAATATTGCATGGAATTCATGTTCCTTGAGGCACCTAAATATATGATTAAGGAAGAACATCCTAAATATCCAACAACCAAAGCATGACATCTATCCTTGTTCTCTGAGCTTGAACCTCCCTCTTTCTTCCTTGTACCTTCTGGCAGTGGGATGTTGTTCTTCTCAAGGAGTTGCACCATCATGTCAATGGTTTTATTCATGCATGAAATATATATATGCCAACCTTTTTGACAATAAGTGTATTATGTATTATTTTTCTTCTTCTTCTCTTTGTCCTTACTAGGATTCGAGCCCCCATCTATAGATTTGGGCTTCTGTTGCTGTTTCGAATCCTTGGATTTGTTATTTCCTTTAGATTGATATGAAACACCTACATCAAGGGGTTGATACTTGGTGGATTTTGATGTTACCAAATTGCACCAACTTGTCTTGTTCATGATTCAAAGACTCCATGAAGTCTATCAGTGAAGGCAATCTCCATTTTCGAACTGTCAGCTTTCTTGAGTAGAATGTTGAGACAAACACTGAATACTTAGGTCCTATATTTGAAATAATGTACAAGATAAATCACTCCTATTTCTTCTTAGTGCCACACTGTTTCAACTGAAGCACCAATTATTTGAACTTTGTGAAGAAATCCTGGATCATCTCAAAGTGAGTTGGGCTTAGTGAGATCAACTCATTTTCGAATTGATGTCCTCTCATCTAATCAGTATTCCCAAAGAGTGACTTGAGCTTAAGCCATACTTGATTAGGTGTGGTAACACTATCTACATGGAAGAGACGGTCCCTTTAAATACTGAGACAAAGAATCTCAAATGCCTCATCCAATCTGTTGAAGTACTTTGATTTTTCCACAACATAGTTGGGCTCGTTCTCAGTCCCCATGGTGACTCTGTAGAGGCCTTTCAACCTCATATGGATCACAATTTATTCCTTACATTCAAAATAATTGAATTGGGTAAGAAATACATGATTCTACTCCATTTCTTCTAGTGCACAGGGTGACAAAGACATTAGAACTACCTACAATTTAAAACACTTGAATTTTTCCGAAAGAGGCCCTAGATAGAAATTCAAACTCTCTAAATTCGATTTGCAGCTCCAAATATCTTTGATACCATGTGAAAATATGATTCAAAACAAGATCTAGGATCCAAGGGAATCCTCACAACTCAAGGAATTCATAAACTATGTAGAAAAACAGTGAAATGAGCAAAATTAACACATAGGAATGGTGCCAATAACTAAGTTTATTGTCATTGTCCAACATGTAAATATATATGGAACATCATTATAATACAATAGGAGAAAGAAATTATCCTTTGGAGGAAAATTGGATGCATACATGTGGAAGGCTTAGATTGGACCTCAAACACCCCTAGGTGGACCAATGAGATCCCAAACCACCTCAAACGGTAATGAATGGCCATGTGAACATTTTTGAATCATTCCAGGACATAAATGAAGGTAGGATAGGCATGGTGGAGTGCATGGATGAGTGGGATTGTCTCTAGGAAAAAATAAATGGTCCAAAAGAGCCAAAAACACCCAAATAACATGCATGGGTGCCTCTAATAAGCCAATTTCCTGGTTTTAAGGAGTGGGAGTGCAACCAGGACTGAATAGTCACAAATGAGGGTGCATGTGTCTTCAGAATGATCAAAGATGGGAGACTGGTTGCATTAATGAGTCCAAAACACCAAAATACCTTGTTAGACCAACATAACCAAGGTTTGTAACATATGACATAATTACAAAACAAATGAAAATGAGTCCTAGGTGTATATGACCATGGTACTAGGTGGTGTGATGCAGTAACATTAAATAAATATAAAATCAACATTAAAAAATATGAAAAAATAGTGGCATGCATGAGCTGACTACTACGTACAAGTGTACATTTTTTTCTCAATAGTTTTGATCATTTTGATACTAATTCATTTCCTTAACGCAACATATTCATTATGTTTTGGAGAAAATGAAACATAAAAATGCTAAAATAAAGTGATGTTTTCTGAGTTATACCCATTTTTCATTTAAAAAAGTTATATAATCCTCAACCTTATTTAATTTCATATGTTTCATCTTTTTACACTATCTTATAATAGGCTGTGCATGCACCTCCAAAATTCCTCCTATTCATCATATTGTTGTTTTTCCAAATTTATTTTACTACTAACACCTCATAAGAGGGAAGCATTATATTGCACCATGAAGAGATAGAATACATGTCCAAGGTTCTTGATGTATGCAATGGTGTGTACAAGACCATATACCACACATGCAGTGGGAGTTGTGAGCATGTATATGAAAAATCTAGGTAAAGAGCATTGGACAACAATACAATGGATTCTCAGGTATTTCAGAGGTACAACTTCTCCTGCATTATGTTTTGGAGGTTTAGACATTGTTCTATAGGGATATGTTGATGCATATATTGCTAGAAATAAAGACAATAGGAGGAGCACCACATGGTATGTTTTTATTATAGGTGGAACAACAATGAGTTGGATTTTGAAACTGCAAAAGGTTGTTTCAATTTCAACAACAGAAGTAGAGTATGTTGTTGCTTTAGAGGATAGTAAAGAGATGATTTGGTTGCAGAGGTTCATGGAGAATTCAGTAAGAAGCAGGAGAATAGCAAATTGTACAATGACATCTAAAGTTCCATTCATCTTGCAAATAAATAAACCTTTTATTCAAATACTAAACATATATATCTTAAGTACCATTTCATAATATATGTTCTGGAAGATGAATTATTAATGTTGGAAAAGATACATACTAGCCATAATCCCAAAGAAATGTTGACAAAGGTAGTAAAGAGAGAGAAACTGAGCTCCTTCATTTCAGTTCGCCTTCAATCATGAAGATAAAGAAGAGAAACTTTTTAAGTCCAAGGTTCAAAGCATACTACAACAAGTACATCAACAGTGGAGTTGTTGTGATTAGTCTCCAAGTGGAAGATTGTTGGTTGTGGATCATGATATTCCACATTTAGAGACGTTATTGTTCAACCGTGTTTCCACCCTAGTTATACTGTACACTCATCCCAACAGGGGGGTGTGGGGGCCATTGGGCCCTTGGCGAGGGTTCAAGGTCGAAGTCCATGAAAGTAATTTTTGGGATGTTTGTTGGCCAATAGTTTATGATCCCATGGTATTGGGTAGACCGTGGTGTTTTCCCATGCGAATTCCCCTATAAAAGGAAAGAAGTGTAATATGATTGTGTATTGTATTATATCATAGTAAAAATAATCTATGTGATTGTGTGAGAGAGAGAGTGTGAGAGAGTGAAGAGGAAGGGAAGTGTATTTGTTGTAGGTTGTATCCATTCATTTTGTTGTACAGTATAATAATAAAGGACTGTCGATTTATCTGTGGACATAGTCCATATTGGGTGAACCACATTATATCTCTGTCTCTCTTGTAACGTGTTTTAATATTTGCATATTTTTTATTGTTATTGCGTTACGGTCCTATTTTCTAACAATTGGTATCAAATCCAAAAGGTCTATTTGGCAGGTAAAATTGCAGGAAAGAAGGGTTCCTGGTTCGAGTGAGAGAAATGGAAGAAGAAGGAAATTTCAAGGTTGAGAAATTTAACAACCAAAACTACTAGTTATGGAAGAGGGAAATGGAGGACTATTTGTACCAGAAGGATCTATACCTATCATTGGGAGAGAAAAAATAGTCAAAAACTATGAAGGACGAAAAATGTGAGGTTCTTGACAGAAATGAACTGAGAAAAATACATGTGTGCTTGGATTCACCAGCAGCTTTCAATATTTCGAAAGAAAAGACAATAGAGGGTGTGATGAGTGCATTGGTTAAGCTCTATGAAAAACCCTTGATTTCCAACAAGGTATTTTTAATGAAGCATTTATTTAATATGAATATGTTAGAAGGTGGATCTATTTCTGACAATTTAAATTAATTTAATACGATTACTAGTCATCTAAGTTCTGTGAAAGTGAACTTTGGTGATGAGGTTAGCACTCTTATAATCCTACGATCATTGCCATAAAGCTAGAATGGCTTGGTCATGGATGTAATCAACTCTATACCTAGTTCAAACACTATTAAATTTTATGATGTTGTTGGTGTTATTCTTAGTGAGGACATGTGAAGAAAAAGCACAGGTGAGACATAAGGTAATTTTTTGACCATGGAGAGCAGGGGAAGACAAAGGGAGAGAGGAAGGAACCCAGGTAATCTTAACAAGTCTAAAAAGGGAAGATCTAAGTCTAGACTTGGAAATATAGATTGTTGGAACTGTGGTAAGAGAGGACATCTAAAAAAACACTGCAAAGATCCAAAAAATAAAGGAGACAGGAAGCATGAGACTACTTAGGAAGCAAATGTAGCACGTGATGTGTTACAAGATATTTTGATTCTTGCATTAGATAATACTAGTGATTACTAGGTTGTAGATTTAGGGGCTTCATGTCATGCTACACCCCATAATAAATTCTTTCATGATTATGTTCTAGGTGATTTTGGACATGTTTTATTGGGGAATGATGAACCATGTAAAATTGTTGAAAAGAGTAAGGTACAGATTAAGTTAAATAATGGAAAGGAATGGCTACTAAAATATGTAAGGAATATTCACGTTTTGAAAATAAATATGATCTCAATAGGTAAGTTGGTAGATAGCGGTTGTTTGTATACGTTTGGAAAAATAAGGTGGAATATCACTAAAGGAGAATTCGTAATAGCAATAGGATATAAGATAGGTACATTGTATTGATGTCCTCATATTACTGATTATTCCATATTTGTAGCTTCCAAAGAAATAGGTGCAGTGTTGTGGTCTCATAGGATTGGCCACATAAGTGAGAAGGGCATGCAGATTCTTCACTCGATGAGATTGCTTCCAGATCTAAAGTAGGTAATTTTGGAATTCTGTGAGAGCTATGTTTATGGAAAACGAAAGAGAGTTAGATTTCTCAGGGTTGGGAAACCGAAGAATGCTGAAAAGCTATATCTTGTGCATATATATGTGTGGGGACCGTATTATTTACAATATCTTGGTGTCTCTTGTTATTATGCTACTTTTATCAATGATGTGACTAGAAAAAGTTAGGTTTATTGCATTAGACAAAAATACTATGTGTTTGCTACTTTTCAGAAGTGGAAAGCTTTGGTTGAAAATGAGACAAGGAAAAGGTTGAAATGCCTCAGATCCGATGATGGAGGTGAATACTATAACACAGAGTTTGATAGTTATTGTCCATACAATTGGATCCATAGAGAGAAGACAGTCCCAAGAACACTACAAGAAAATGATGTCAGAAAGGATGAATAGGATGATCATAGAGTGTGCAAGGTGTATCAGATTGCATGTAGGGTTTCCCTTACCGTTTTTGGTTGATGTTGTAGATACTATTGTATATTTAATAAAATAGGGCCTTCAAGCGATTCAGATGGTGGAATTTCAATGGAGGCATGGATAGGTAAAAAGTTAAACTACTCATTTTTTTGAAACTTTTCATTGTAAATCATTTGTCCATATTGATAAAGAAAAAAGAAAAAAAGATTGAGGTTAAATTTAATAAATGTAACTTTATTGGATACGGGGTTGATGATTATGGTTATCACTTATGTGATTATGAAAATAAAAAAAATTCATTAGGAGTAGAGATGCAGTATTCAATGAAAAGGTTATATACAAAGATCAATTGATGGGAAATAAAGAGGAAAATAAAAACACAGAGTACACAGTGCTTGATGAAATAAAAGAAAATGAAGTTCCAAATTCACCAAAAAGCCAAGAGCAATAGTAGATACATCAAACTCTTGGAAATTTAAGAATATCTACCAGGTTAAGTAGACCCCCTAAATGATTCTCTCCTTCACTGTATTATTTATTAATGATCGAATAATATAAAATTAAAGGACTGGAAATTTTTGTGTCTACATATCCCATATTAGGTGAACCATGTTATATCTATGTCTCTCCTGTAATGTGTTTTAATATTTGCATCTTGTTTATTATTTATTGTTATTGCTTTGCGATCTTGTTTTTCTAACAAACGCCTCATAAGAGGGAAGCATTAGCTTGGACCAAGCTGTAATGTCCCTATTTTGGATAATAAAACCATAGAAGAAACCACCTATCCTTTGAGAATCCCATGGTCCCTGATGAAGAAATAAATTAATTAATATGGGTCATGTCGGTATATTAATTTCCATAGTATTTTAATTTATTAAACCTTGGGCTAAAACTCTAGGTTGAAATTATAATATTTGCAACAATATGAATTTTTGCATTAAGTGGATGTTCTAGGAGGATAAGGTGGTGCATAAGATCAAGTGGACCCATGTAGTTTTCATCCAAAAAGGAAACCTGGAGAAAATCAAGAAAGAGAAAAAAATCTAGGAAAAAGATAGAAAGAATGCATAAAGTAGTCAGTTAGAACAACAAGGATAAGCAGGAAAGTCCAGGAAAATTTATGAGGATGAAAAGAAATAAAATTTTGGAATTTAGGAGGGTTTCATTTCCAAAAAGGAGAAACGATTATTCATCCCAAAAACCAGGAGAGCATAGTTTCCAAAAACAAGAAAATACAAGTCAATGTAAAAGTAGGAGGGCACAATATCCAAATGAAGAAAAAGGGCATGTCAATGGAAAAGAAGGATGGTACCAATCCAACTCATTCTCACGTCCCCTCCCCTCTACCCACCGAGAGACAGGACATGACTCGAGTGCTATACAACCGAGAAATCTAGCCCCATGAACATAAGAAAATAATGAATTGAAGTAAAATACATGTACAGATGCATATAACATGAAAATACATCGGAAGAAAATACATTCATTCAAGAATCCAATATGTTCATAATAATTCATAAAACACATTACATTGCAGGATTAATACATAAAATACAAGAGAGAACTTATCTTGTAAATGAGTTGTCCCACAACTAGCTATGTCGTTGCAACGTTCCACCCAACCATAGGCCAGTTGTGCTCATCAATTTCTCATCAAACTTACACCCCCGAGTTGGGCATGATTTCCATAAGGAACTAGGGAACAACAAGCTCACACATAGCCAAATATACATCAAAGTTCAACCAATCCAATCTATAGTTGGGTTTATCAGGATGGTAAGGAAGTGGAAAGGATGAATTGCTAAGCTAGTGAGCTCAACCACATAGCTATGGGAACCTGTACAATATTTGGCTTGGCCTCCATAATACCTACACATCCAACACAAGGAAGTATTCCTTTCACTTCTACATAGTCCCTCAAGCCATACTTTCCCTTACAGTGCTCTTTAGGATGTGCATAGAAGAATAACCAGGCCCTCTTGATCCTTTTGTGAGGTTCCTCTCTTCACTAGGTTTATCAAGCCAATTATGTGCCTCTTCCACTCCTAACTAGTTCATAGCAAAACAAAGGATGCACATAAAAAAAATACAAGTTATGGGTACGAGGAAAAAATATCCCGGGAACCAAGAACGAAAATGGAAGTTGGGGGAATCACCCTGGGAGAGCAATTCAATTTCAAAATGTCTCAGGGGCGTTACAGGATAAACAACGACCTCTTAAAACCCCAAAACATGGATCTATTCTCCCAACCACTGAGCCATACAAAAATAGGTTCCCATCCATGGATAGATGAAGGAACAAGTAGGAAAATGTGAAGCCAAAACTCCTAGCTAGCTCCAGCTACGTGAGGAAAGGAAAACGTAGGTGAGGAATGGAATGGGCAGACATTTGTGGGTGTTTTCTTGCCCCACAAGCAAAAAATAATTTTCCCCAAAACTGATGGCTTCTCCAATACGAATTTTGACTTCCATACTCTTCCATTCCCAAGGAATTAACTGCCTCAACCAACTTCTCGAAGAATTAAATGATTGGCACATAAGACAAAAAAAGGTAGCTGACAACTTTACGGGTTCTTCCATTGAAATTTGGCTCAACCCTATTGGCTCAAGAGTTTGAATATTTTCCCTCCCTATTCCTTGTGAAATCGTGCCCCCATCTCTTTGTTGCATTGACATAGCTAGTTGTGGGTATTTTTATTAATTTTCATATTTACATGATGTCCAAAATATATTGTTCCTCGCTAGCACAACAACCATAGGTATTGATTTTAATTGTCGATACATAAAATAGTAAATTGATGGCAAGGCCTTAGACCTGAGCTCCACACCATGATTTGATAATGGTATTTATATCATATACAATTTTAATGCAAATTGGGTCAAAATAAGATATTACATTCCCCTCCCCCTAAATAAAAGCACTGTCCTCAATGCTCTTCAAAATTGAACAAAAATAGATGTGACATCCTCATGGAATCCTCCGGCTCTCATGTAGCCTCATCGGGACCATAGTGATTACATTGCACCTTTACGTACCCAACGAATAAATTCTAGAGCACTATTACCTTCTTGTCTAGGATGTGCAATGGCTTGGTTTGGAACTCTCCCTTGGGTTTCACCTAGATCACATCCCAATTAATCACATGGTTAGTAACATGTACATATTTCTTAAGCAAAGAGACTTGAAAAAAATTATGAGCTCTAGCGCTAGTAGGAAATGCAAGTCTATATGCAACTGGCCCTATTCTTTCAAGCACTTCAAATGGCACACAATATCTAGGTGATAGTTTTTCAAAACTCCCAATTTTCAAGGAACTCTTCCTTGTCCTCACTCTAAGATAAAAATGGTCCCCAAAACTGAACTCCCTATGCACTTTATGCTTATCTGCATAGCTCTTCTATCTATCTTGGGATGCTTTGAAGTTTTTCCTGATCTTTTCAACCTCTTGTTTCATTTCCTTAAGCAATTCTAGACCAAGCACAATTCTATTCACAGGATTATCCCAAGTCACTAGTTTCCTACACCTTCTTCCATATATAGCCTCATATGGACTCATTCCCACTGATGCTTGTTGTCTGTTATTATATGAAAACTCTACGAAGTGTAAATAATCTTCCCACTTGGATGGTTTGTCCATTACATAAATGTGAAGCATGTCTTCATGCACCTGATTTACTTTCTTTATTTCTCCATCGGTTTGAGGATTGTAGGAGGTACTAAAGTTCATATTTTTACCCAAATCTGCAAAAAGTCCCTTTCAAAAATTTGAAGTAAACTTGGCATCCCTGTCAGAAATTATTGCCTTAGGCAATCCATGCAATCTGAAAATTTCCTTCATGAAAATATTTGCAATGGAATCAATTTTATATGTGGACTTGACTGGTATAAAATGCGATGCCTTTGTTAACTCATCCACCACAACCATGATGGAATCATGTTGTCTCATAGTCATTGGAAATCATGTAATAAAATCCATGGAAATGACTTCCCATTTCCATTTCAAGATTGGGAAAGGTTGTAATAAACCTGCTGGGTGTTGATGTTCAACCTTCACCTACTGACGTTTTGTGCACTTAGAAATATACTCAGTAATGTCATTTTTTCATTCCCAGCCAAAAATACTGCTTTCTGGTTGTAGTAATTGTTTTTTGATATCTCGGGTGACCAGAATATGGAGCTTGATGGATTTTGTGAGAAATTCAAACCACAGGAGAATGTAGGATTGTTATTGAATCTGACAAATCAAATTTGGTACAAAAACTAGCAAAAACCATTAATTCAGAAGCAAAACACACACACAATGTGAACAGAAACAAGATAATTTTGAACTGTCTAACCATGAAAAATGTTATTATCAGGTATATAATACAACATAGGAGTTTCATGAGGCTTTGCAAGCCCAATGTGAGCATAAAATCAAAATTTCCAAATTGGCATCAAACCCCCCTGGGTGGGCCAATCATACCCCAAATCATGGTGGGTCAATCAATCCCCAAATCAGCCCAAAAAACCATGAATTGCTGACTGGACATGGCTGAAGTGATGTGGGTCAATGATTACACCTTGGACAACGTGGGTGTAGAAATTTGGGTGGTTTAGAGTCTCAAGGTAACAATTAATGCACCAAATCAAGCCAAAATTGGGAAAAATCCACCTCTAGCACTTCAAGTCAACCTAGCTGTCCACATTCAATGAATGGGAGTGTAACAACAATAATGAGAGTGCACATGTGGCTGGTTGATTTTGTTGGAGTGCTCATGTGGGTGTGAAAGCCCAAATTTGATTTGGCATTTGTCCAACTAAGCACCTCTAGTCCACCACATAGTTTATTAATGCTTAAAAGGCAATAAAATTGACTAAGTAGTGTAATTAGGGACCAATGAGTTGGATTACTGTTCTAACACCCTCCCTTAATCCAACAACTAATTACAGCTCACAAAATTATGGAGGCCTTGGAAATAATGGCTCAAGTCACCTCAAATACATAATTAATAAATAACAATTTATTTGTCCATATGAACCGAGGAAAACAAGGAAAAACTCATGGGACAAAACCTTCCCTCAAGAATAGACATGGGGCTAGGCCTGCAACAAATAATAGAAAATTACCATCCTTCACTCACCCCAAGAAAATATCTCAGGTAGGTGAAGGTCTTCTCTCTGAAAGCCTTGGTAAAAATATCAGCAGTTTGCTCAGTGGATGGGAAATACTGCAGTGAGATCACCCTGTCATGCACTAAGCCCCGAATGTAATGCATGTGTATCTCAATATGTTTTTTCCTCTATATCTACACTGTTTCAGTATATATTTTGATGGAACTTTTATTTTCCGCCCAAATGTTGGTTGGAGAATGAATTGTGACACCAAATTCCCGTAGAATTCCCTGCATCCAAACACACTATGTAGCAGCATTGACTGCTGCCTTGTACTCGGCCTATGTTGATGAAAGTGAAATGGTATGATGTTTTTTAATTGACCAAAAAATTGTACCTTGAGAAAAAATAAATAAAAAACCTGAAGTTGACTCTCTTTCAGTGGGATCTCCATCCCAATCTGAATCAGAAAATCCAGTTAGTTGAAGTGAGGAACTAGTTGTGTAGTGCACCCCGAAATTCTTGGTTCCCTGGACATACTGAAGAATTATTTTTTCTTCTCTCAAATGGATATCATGTGGCTGGTTCATATGTATTTCTACAACACTTACAACATAATACAAATCAGGTCTTCTGGAGTGAGATAGAGCAAGCTTCCCACTAGTTTCCCGTAGAGTGTAATATCTACCAATGGAGAATTGCCAAATTCATGCATTTTGATTCCAAAAGTAAAAAGAGACTTGGTTTCCTTACACTCAGCCATGTTAAAATTATTTATCAGGTCTGACTCATACTTTGTTTGAATCATCTTGAAGCCCTTTTCATTTTTCTCAATTTACAAGCCCAAAAATCGCCTTAGCAATCCTAGGTCTGTCATGGAAAATTTACTATGCAAAGATGACCTGATTTTTCCAATTGAATTGGTGCAGATACCTGTAATGATGAGACCATAAACATAAAGAAAAATTACCTGCAAAATACCATCATGTTTCTGCAAATACACATTAGGGTCTGATTTGCATCTATTGAAACCAATAGAGAGCAAGAAAACATCCATTTTTTCATACCAAGCCCTGGGTGCTTGCTTGAATCCATACAATGACTTATTCAACCTAAATACCAATTAAGGATCCTCTTGGAAACGTTCATGCTGATGAATATAAATATATTATTTATCTCACCATGCAAGAAAGCACTCTTAACATCCATGTGGTGAACTTCCCAACCCTTACTAGCTGTCAGTGCTAGAACTAGTCTAATTGAGTCCATATTTGCAACCGATGCAAAGGTATCTATGTAATCAACACCATGGACCTGAGAGTATCCATTAGAAACTAATATTTACTTATGTTTCATATCAGAACCATCAGAATCAATTTTGGTCCAGAAAACCCATTTGCATTGAACAAGCTTCCTCTTGGGAGGAAGGGGAACCAATTCCATGTATTGTTCTCTTGGAGGGACTGAAATTCATATTCCATTGATGATTTCCATATAGGTTCATTACAATATTTATTATATGTATAAGTATCAGATCCAATCAGAATATAATACTGATCATAAAGAGCACTATCACTTGCAAAGGAAGTTCTACTAGTTTGTTATCTAGTCTTCCTAGGCTCATGGGGATTTCCTGCCAATTCCCTAGCTTCTTGTACAATTTTTTCAGCCCACTTGGGCCTATATGGTGAGTCATATACAGAAATATCATGTTCAGAAAAAATTATATCATACATATCAGAAAAAATAAAGCGTGTATCATCACTTACATCTTTGAATGGTTGAGGAGAGGAGCATTCCCCTAGTGCAAGCTCAAAATAAGGAATTGGCTCTTCTTCAAATTTCACACTTCTCTCAACAAATGTGTTGCAAGTGGAGGTGTCAAATAGCTTGTAACCTTTGGGTTTTTCACCATACCAAACCATAATGCACTCTTTGCTTTGTGGTTGCAAGGATTTCCTCTTTTAAAATGGGATTCTAGCCCATGCTCTAGTCCCGAAAATTCTGAAATTTGAGACAATTGGATTTTGACCAAACCATTCCTCATAAGGTGTCTTTCATTTTACTGATTTGTGAAAGGCTCAATTTTTTATGTGATAAGCACAAATAATGGCTTCATACCATATCTTGGTACTTAGATCCCTTGCTTCTATCATGCAAGTAGCCATCTCCTTGAGAGATCTATTCTTTCTCTCATCCACACCATTTTGTTGTGGTGTGTAAGGAGTTGAGTGTTGCATTTGGATGCCACTCTTCTCACAAAAGTATTGTAGGTTCTTATTCACATACTCCTTCCCATTATCGGTCTTAAGGACCTTAATCTTATGCCCACTCTGATTTTCTTCCAATTCCTTCCAAATATTTAAGTGCTCAAACACCTCAGACTTCAATTTGAGGAAGTACACCCAACAAAATCTAGAGTATTCATTTATGAATCTAAGAACATACTTAATCCACCATATGATGGAGTGGGAAATGGATTAATTGATTCTGAATGCACAAACCAAGTGGTTGTGTTGCTCTCCTTGCCTTCCCCTTCTCATATCTTTGCTTAGGATGCTTCCCAACTACACACCCAATGCATGCTCCATTTGATGATCTGATTTATGGAAGACCTTCCACCATCTGATCTCTATGTAGTTCCTAGAGGTACTTGTAGTTCATGTGACCAAACATTTCATGCCATAGATTTGAAACCTTATTGGCATGTGAGAGAAGTGTTGGTCATTGGAAGTGGGGAGGAAGTTTGAAAACTTGTACATCCTCTCATGTTGATCTGCATACCCAATTGCATGACTTGGTTTGTTGAGATCTCTGTAATCTCTACATATCTGGAGTGAAGGTCACACTCTTTGTCTCTCTTAAATGGGTCATCTGATAGAATGAAAACAAGTTTGCTGCATGTTCTGGTACATACAACACATCATTAAAGTAGCCATGCTCTAAATCAATCCACCCAATCCACTTAGTGTGGAGTTCTCAATCATCCCCCATTCGAACTGTTGGGCCAGCATTCGAACTCATGGAGGAGAAGAGCTCTCTGTTGGAAACCATGTGACTCGAAGCACCCAAATCAATGAAAAAATATGAAGAGTTATAGGTACATTCTACCAAATCATGACATTTCTCCTTCCTTTCATTTGAACTGGAGTTGCCATCCTTCTTCCTTGTGCTGCCAGGGACTGGAATGCTGTTCTTCTCCAGTAGCTGCATCATGATGTCAATGGTATTTTTCATGCATGAGATCTCTAGATGACATACCTTGTGGAAATAGGTGCATTTGGAATTCTCTTTTCCCTTCTTGTCCTTCTCCTTAGAAGGATTCAAACTTGAATCAATGGATTTGGGTTTTTTTGGGTTTTTCTTCTTCTCTTGCGGCTTTGAATTTTTGGACTTGGGCTTGCCCTTTGTGGAATTTGAAACTCCCACTGCTAGTTCTTGATCCTTGGTCTTGATGGTGCCCATTTGGAAAAGCTTGTCTTGCTCCTGAGTGAGTGACTCCATGAATTTTGCTAGACTGGGCATTTTCTAGTTTCGAAGTGTTAACTTGTCGGAGTGGAATGTGCTCACAAAAAATGAGAACTCTAGACCCAAATTTGAAAGTATAAACAAGATCAATTGGTCCTCTTTCTTTTCAATGCCACATTGCTTCAGCTACAACACAAGTGACTTAAAATTTGTGATAAGTCTTGGATAGTGTCATAGTGCACTAGGCTCAAGCTGATAAGCTCATTCTCAAGCTGGTGACCACGTAGTTCATCAGTTTTCCGAAAAAATGTCTCTATTTTTACCCATATCTCATTGGGTGTTGTCAAAATGTCATTGTGGAACAATATCTCTCTTGATATGCTCAGACACAACAATCCATATGCCTCATCCAATCTGTTGAGTACTTGTCTTTCTCAACAGCAGGGTTTGGTTCTACATCAGTGCCCATGGTAACTCTGTAAAGGGTCTTGGCCCTTAATTGAATCACCATATCTTCCTTTCAATTGAATAAGTTGAAATGTTTTAGCAATATGTGGGTAGCCTCCATTTCTTCCTGCACTGATGATGAAGAAATTATCGAATGTTCTGCACAAACACCATTTGATTTTGATCTAGAACTCGACTAAAAATGTAGCTCAAATCCATCTGAATTGATCTGAAACTCAAAAATATCCAACTGAATCTGATACCATGTGATAAATTTGAACCACATAGAATCTAGGAGCATTCATGAATCTCACAAATCAAATTTGGTGCAAAAACTAGAAAAAACCATCAATTGAGAAGCAAATTACACACACAATGTGAACAAAAACAAGATAATTTTGAACTGTCTAACCATGAAACATGCTATTATTAGGCATTTAATACAACATCGGAGTTTTGTGAAGATTTGGAAGCCCAATGTGAGCATAAAATTCAAAATTGCCAAATTAGCATCAAATTCCCCTAGGTGGGTCAATCAAGCCTCAAATCATCCCAAACATCGATGAATTGATGAATGGATGTGGCTGAAGTGATGCAGGTCAATGATTACACCTTGGACAGCATGGGTGTGGAAATATGGGTGGTTTAGAGTCTCAAGGTAACATTTAATGCACCAAATCAAGCCAAAATTGGGCAAAATCCACCTCTAGCGCTCCAAGTCAACCTAGTTGTTCACATTCAATGAATGGGAGCACACCAGCAGGATGAAGGTGCAAATGTGGCTGGATTAGTGGTCTAGAGTGCTCATGTGGGTGTGAAATCCCCAATTTGACTTGGCATTTGTCCAACTAAGCACCCCTAGTCCACCACATAGTGTATTAATGCTTAAAAGGCAATAAAATTGACTAAGTAGTGTAATTAGGGACTAATGAGTTGGATTATTGTTCTAATAGATTTCATCCATAAAAATCCTCCTCAATTATGCTATATTTGGAATATAAATTCTATTCTTATAAGCAAGAAGTTCGTCTCCTTCCAATTGATATCCTTCGTACTTATTTTAAAGGTTTTGCTGTTGCAACTTCTCCTTTATCTGCATGTACACTTCATCCTTAGAAATATGGTTACTAATATGCTACCTCAAATTTGGTTGGAAATTACTAATATATTCCACATGCATTTGATGTACCTTCCCGCTAAGTGCATCAGCCACCTTGTTTTCTTTTTCTTTTATGTGTTTGATTTCAAAATCAAATTCACACAAAAATTCTAACCATCTAGCTTTCCTAGCAATTAAATTTGGCTGATAAAACAACTATTTCAGACCAAAATGGTCTATCCTTAGCTCAAATTTCCTTCCCATTAATTAATTCCTCCACATATTTAGAGCATGCACTATGTATTGAAATATCATAAACCCACTGATAAAATAATTAATCATTATATGATTAATTTGCTACCCACTAGCTTAGATATTTGGCATCCACTTGCACCTTAAAGTCAACACTTGCCATCTATACCTCAGGAAATATTTATTTCTTATTATTGGTTGATCTTGATAAATTTATTGACTCCCGGAATCAGTAGCAATGCTTTACAATAGATTCTTCTTTATTCTGCGATATCATGCTTTTATGTGGATAAGGTAAAGCTAGTTAACTAGGAAACTGATAGCTTTTGTTGCCAACCCATCCTCCATTATTTTCTCTCCATATTATAGGATTATCAAGTCTTTCCTTAACTCATCATCACTCACTCATGATATTTCTAATTCGTGAGTTCCTTGATAGATTAGGAAAGTGCTTTAGCCAACTATGGGGTTTATCATAATTAGTAATCCTGCTTTATGAGCTAGCTTGAGTTGTCTTCTAGAAACTCTATTTTCCATTATAAGGATGTATTACCTATGTAAAAATATCAATTATCATTTATTGATAATTCATTAATGCGTGCTCATTAATTATTATTCTTCTCTCCTTATGCTAATTCTCTGCAATTCTCTGTGTGCCTAGATCCTTAGCTTGTTTATGCAATTCCTTATGACATCAAGGATTTATAATTGCTACATGGTATCAGGGCTCATGATATCAAATATCTACATGACATGAGATATTTGAGAGTTCATTAATTAATCCTCCTTTTCATATTTGTAGGTTTATTTTTTAGGTACAACTTCAAATGGATTCAAGATTTTCAATTCCTCTTCTTTCTCCATTCACAAGCTATTCAGAGTGGAAATTGAAGATGATTTCCTCTCTAAAGATACAAGGTATCTATTAGATATCTATTGGATGTGGTTAAGAGTCTTATGAAGGTCAATGACTGTCTAAATGACCGTGATAGAGAAATTGGAGCTATTTGTCTAGCTATTTCTCCAAGCATGCACTACCTTATTGGTTCTAATAAATACCCAAAGGATCGTTGGACAACATTGGATAGAGTTTTGGGCAATCACAATGAGGATCCTTCTAGATATGTGGAGAGTGCCTCTATCTCCTCAATGATTTCTCTCTCTCAATATGTCTCACCCCCCACAGTATCTGATGAAGTTGATCATGATGAAGAAGTTTCTCATACAGTTCTTGTTGCTGCTACCCTCTTTGATTTGGGTGCTTCCTCCTTCAATAAAGAAGCAAATATTGAAGAGCCATATTTTTCTGTGTCTCATGAAGTAGAAGATCTTGATTCATCTTCTTATGATGTTGTTGATGAAAAATAAGTGACTGATGGATATTCTATTGCTATTGATGATTCACTCACACATTTAGTGTTCTCTATGTCTTCTATCATGGATTATGAGATACATATGCCAGACCTATCACACTTTGTGCATGCCTCTCTCCTTGATGGTGCACAACCTAGTGAAGTCTAGGATGTTTGCTTAGACAAATCAAGTCCTTTTAGTGTATTTCCACTTACCATACTTGATCCCATGTGCTTTTAAAGCTCCTCCTTTGTTCTTGGCACTCATTCTCAGAGCCTCCTTGAATATTTTGAACATCACTATCTTTCCTCCTTACATACTTCTACCACAGAGGATTCATTATCATTGTATTCCCATGATTTTACTGATATTCTTATATGTGTTGTTTTGGATTCTTTGGAAGCTATATCAAACCATGGAGGCCATGCATTCACACTCTTTGATCCTATGCCTTCTCTATGTTCCTACGTGATCACTTGCACACATGATCTCCGTGTAAATGAAGTTGGAGACATTATATATTCGTTTGGACAATTATTTCAGTTATCTAAATCTGATTTCATCTCTACTGGTTCAAAGTTCAATTCATCTCATCATCTTGGAGCTGATTAAAAGTCTCAATATCCTTCAGTATTACTTTCACATCATTGGATCTTAGTTGTTCTACATGGTCCCAGTATCCATCTTGCATTTGTTTATGTTTTTTATCCAGGTGAGCATATTATCTTCTTCGAAAGAAGAATATTAATCCAGACATTATCATTTATTTTGGATCAGTAGCAACAGCAACCGTTCAACAATTTTGGTATTTTTTTTCATGTCCTTTCTTGAGAGAGGATTTTCCCCTTGCGGTTTTTCCTATTTCCTCATTTCTTTGAACAAGATAAAGTGTAAAAGGGTGACCATAGTCTTGTTGTTGGGACCTATATGAATATATATTTATGATTAGTTCATAGATATCATCATAAATTTAGACTTAAAGGGAGGATTTTTAATATCAAAGACCCACTCATAAAATAATTAATCATTATATGATTAATTTCCTACACACTAGCTTAGATAGTTGGCATCCACTTGCAACTTAAAGTCAACACTTTCCATATATGCCCTAGGAATGATTTAGTTCTGGTTATGGGTTGATCTTGACCACTTTATTGACTCACATAATTAGTAACTACGCTTTACATCAGATTTTTCTTTATTCTTCTTTATCGTGCTTTTCTGTGGATAAGGTAAAGCTAGTTAACTAGGAAACTGCTAGCTTTTGTTGCCAACCCATCCTCCATAATTTTATCTCCATATTCTAGAATTAGCAATTATTTCCTTCACTCATAATCACTCACTCATGCTATTGCTAATTATTTAGGTCCTTTATATATTAGGAAAGTGCTTTAGCCAACTATGGGTTTTATCATAATTAGTAAGCATGCTTTATGATCTAGCATGAGTTGTCTTCTAGAAACTCTATTTTCCTTTATAAGGATGTATTACCTATTTAATTATATCAATTATCATTTATTGATCATTCATTAATGTGTGTTCATTAATTATTCTTCTTCTCTCCTTATGATAATTCTCTGCAATTCTCTGTGAGGTTAATTGTGTGCCTAGATTCTTAGCTTGTTTATGAAATTCCTTCTGCCATCAATGTTTTATAATTTCTACACTATGGCTGCAAGTTCGACTAAATCATGAGTAGCATAGTTCTTCTCATTCTCCTTCAACTTTCTTGACTCATAGCATACCATGTGGTTGTCTTGCATAAGAACTCCTCCAAGTCCTTGATTGCATGCATCGGTACACCCCACAAAGTTTTTTTCTGGGTCTGCAATTTTCAAATTTGGCACACTCGTAAGAAGATTCTTCAACCATTTAAATATTTCCTCACATATTGGCATCCATTCAAAATTTATCCTCTTCTTTTGCAAGGAAGTGAGAATGTGTGACCTTGGGAAATCCTTCAATAAACCTCTTGTAGTACCCGACAAGTCCCATAAAGGATCTCACATCTGTCGCATTTCTTAGAGTTGGCCAATTCATAATGGACTCAATCTTCTTAGGGTCCACATATATTCCTTTGTCTAAGATAATGTGACCCAAATAATGAATTTTACCTTTAGAAAAGTCACATTTGCTCAACTTTGCATACAACTTATGCTCCCTTAGCAATTACAATGCCATTCTCAAATGTTCTTCATGCTCTTCTTCATTCTTAGAATAAATCAGAATGTCATCTAGGAAGAAAAGAACAAACTTGTCCAGATACTTACTAAAAACACTATTCATGAGACACATGAATGTAGTTGGTGCATTTGTGAGACCAAATGGTACCACCACAAACTCATAGTGCTGACCTTGTTCTAAAGGTTGTATTATGAATATCTTCCTCTTTGATTCTTACCTGATGGTAACCAGATCTCAAGTCAATTTTTGAAAAAACCTTTTCTCCTCTCATTTGATCAAAAAGGTCATCAATTCAAGGTAATGGGTATTTATTCTTCACAGTAACTTTGTTCAACTGCATGTAGTCAATACATAATCTGAGTGTCCCATCTTTATTTTTCACAATTAGAACTGGTGCTTCCCATGGGGACACACTCGAACTAATATATTTCTTTTCCAACAACTCTTATAACTGCATTTTTAGCTCTAGCAAATCTGGTGTTCTCATCCAGTAGGGTGTCTTGGACACTGGTGTGACTCTTGGAACATGTTCAATTGTAAAATCAATGCCTCTCTTTAGAGGAAGTCCTGGAATCTCATTAGGAAAAACATCACTTAATTCTTGCAATACATGATATTCCTCCAACTGAGGAGTTTTATTTTTTGTTTCCTCCAAAACATGGGTTGCATACAATCTACAACCTTTCCTACAAGACTTCTTCAACTGCATTGCATAAACTTGCCTAACAGAAATCACCTTTGGAATGCCTCTTACAACCCTTGGGTTTTCTTCTTCATCTATGATTTCAAATGTATTTTTGTAGTAGTCAAGTTTAACCTTGTGTACTTCTAACCAGTCCATTCCAATGAGACTATCATAGGAACCAAGTGGAAGAATATTCAGGTTTGCATAAGTGAATATCCCATCCATCTCTAATGGACATTTCTCTACAATTTCACTAACTTTTCTCTTGGTTCCAGTGGCTAGTTGAACTAACCATGATTTTATATGCTTCAACTTCTTAAAGGCACAAATCTCAACAATTTTAGGTGTGATATAACTGTGAGTAGATCCGGGGTCAATGAAAATAGAAACAGATTGCTTAGAAATCTTACCTTCAACTTCAGCCACAGTTGATTGGTGATTTTCCTAGTGGTCCTCTAGTGATGCATAGATTCTAGGGATGGTCCATGCCACTTGACCCATATTTTCAGTTCCTTGGATTTTGTGAACTTGACTTACAATCACATTCCAATGCGGATAGTTCCTAAGCATATGGTCTCCTCCACATCCTCAACATTGAAGTAGTTCTCTTGGCTCCTTTGGATCTCTTGGCTTGTTTCCCATTATTCTGGCTAGCTTAGTCACAGCTTGTGATAGCTACCTTCATTGATTTCGGAAGTGAGAGGGTTTGAAACCTTTCTTACTTTAGTCAAACTTCTCATTCTTCTTGTCCATCCATGCCTTATGGAAATCAGGTTTGCTTTTGTTTTGATCATAGAAATACTTGGCCTTCCTTATTTCCTCTTCTAGATTTCAAAGTTCATCAAACTTAATCCTATATTTATATGACTGAGGTGTCCCACTTAGAAAACGTTGATTTTTCACTTATCATCTTGTTATATCAGAATAAGTACACAAGGAAGAAGTGAATGCGCAAGTAAAAGGATGAAAAGTGCACGTGCGATAAGAGAAAAGCTGGTTAATAAGGAATCAACACAGATAAGATAAAAACATGCATGCGATGGAGAAAGAGGTAGAAGGAAAGATGCGATGAGAATGCTGCAATGAGGAAGACAGATCCGAGTCAATGGAAGAGGTAGGTATAGAAGTTAAGGATGGAATATGGAAGTCAAGGAAGACTGAATAAGGACGAGCCAGTAGGAGGCATAAGGACAATTTTACGGCTATTTATGACTAGTACAAATGAGCTGAAAGACATTTCTACTGCTAGTTAAGGCTGTGGTTAATGTCTTGCAGGGATTTTGAGGCTAGGTATGGGCTGACATTGATTTAAACCAAAGATATCTTGGGTTGTTGAGTTTGTAATAACTGATATTTACTCATTTGACCCTATGTGGTCTTGTAAATATTATATATAGAAGGAACCCAACCTGTATAAGAGTTGGATTGAGTCGTTCATTCATTATATGTCTGTTGTTCAAGATTTATGTAGTTCTTAGTTAGATTTAGAGAAAGATTTAGAGAAAGAATACTCATAGGAGAGTATAGTAGAAGGAGAAGGCTACTGAGCCACAGATTCTGCAGCTGTGTCCGCGGACCGCTAGTAGAATAGAAGAGTCGATCCAGGCCATGTTTGTATCAGTAGGAGAAACCAGAGAGAATGAGAGAAAGAAGATTCAATAAAATAGAAATATCTAAAACAGTCTACATATCACAGGATGCAAGGTGCTATAAACCATTCTCATTCCAAACGAACAGCACCTTGGTGGTTTTTCCCAGATGGGTTTCCACGTTATTTACTATGTTATGTGGATGAATGTGTTTAAATGATGAATGTTGATGTGAATGTTTGCTTACTATGCCGCTTATTACAGTTACTATTGAATGAATATCGTAGTAAGAACATTCAATGGATACATAGAGGATTAAAGCATTGTTATAATGTTATGTATGGCTTTATGATTTAGTTGATTAAGTTAAGGCATGACTCACACGATGTCTGTTGAGTACAAGGAATCAGACACGTCGCACTATTTTGCTAGTTGTAGACTCCTAATAGTAAAGTCATGTCACATGCCAATTGCGACTTATCGTTGTGTTGTCGTCGTGGAGTAGCAGACTGCATCCAGATGCCTTTTTTGAGCACCTTGGTCGCATGCCAAGGGACTAGAATACCTCGTCAACTGTAGAAACATGGTTCTGGAAGTTACCTATAAAGATATCTTCGGTGAGGCTGCACCTGCTTCGCAAGCGTTGCCGACAGAGCTTGCTCTGTCGGGCTGATGTCTTTTGGTGTCTTGTTGGTATTATGTTGTTGTTGAACCGTGGGTCTAGACAAGAAGAGGGAAGAGGCCAATAAATGGTTCCATTTCTAGGAAGAAGAAGTACCCAAGGAATAAGCGAATGCACAAGAAAAAGGATGAAAAGTGTGCACGCGATAGAAGAAAAGCAGGCTAAGAAGGAATCGACACAGAAAATACAAAAACATGTGCATGACAGAGAAAGAGGTGGAAGGAAAGTTGCTATGAGGATGCTGTGATGAGGAAGACAGATCCAAGTCAGTGCAAGAGGTAGGTTGAGAAGTTAAGGCTGGAATATGGAAGTCAAGGAAGATTAAAGAAGTACAAGCCAAAAGGAAGAGGACGGATAGTTTTGTGGCTATTTATGACTGGTACAAATGAGCTAAAAGATGTTTCTACAGCTATTTAAGGCCGTGGTTAATGTCTTGCAGGGATTTTGCAGCTAGGTATAGGAAAACATTGATGTAAACCAGAGATATTTTGGGTTTTCGATTCTATAATAACTGAGCTATACTGAGTTGAACCTACGTGGTTTTGTAAATATTATATATAGGAGAAACTTGACGTATATAAGGGTTAGCTTGAGTCATTCATTCATTAGATGTCTTTTGTTCAAGAGTTATGCAGTTCTTAGTTAGATTTAGAGAAAGATTTAGAGAAAGAAGAATAAAAGGAGAGTCTAAAAGAAGGAAAAGGCTGTTGAGCTGCGGATTCTGCAGCTGTGTGTACGCACCACCAGTAGAATAGAAGATTCGATCCGAGCTATGTGTGGATCGGTAGGAGTAGATAGAGAATAAACCAAAGAGTGTGAGAGAAAGAAGATTGAGTCACATATAAATATCTAGAACAGTTTGCATATCGCAGGATGCAAGGTGCTATAAACCATTATCATGCCAGATGAAGAGCACCTTGGTGTTTTTTCCCAAATGGTTTTCCATGTTATTTACCGTGTTATGGGATGAATATGTTTAAATGATGAATGTTGATGTGAATGTTTGCTTACTATGCATTATTACAGTTACTGTTGAATGAATATCACAGTAGGAACAATCAGTGGATACATGAAGGATTAAAGCACTGTTAGAATGTTATGTATGGATTTATGATTTACTTAATTTAGTTAAGGCATGAGTCACATGATGTATGTTGATTATAAGGAATCAGATGTGTCGCACTATTGCACCAGTTGTAGAGTCATAATGGTAAAGTAGTGTTGCATGCTAGTTGTGATTTATCGCTGTGTTGTCGTCGCGTAGTAGTAGACTCCATCCAGTCTCCTTTGTCGAGCACCTTGGCTGTGTGCCAATAGAATAGAATCCCTCACCAATTGCAGAAACATAGTTCTGGTAGTTAGCCATAAATATATCTCGAGTGAGACTGCACCTGCTTCTTGGGCGTTGATGGTAGAGCTTGGTCTATCGGGCCGATGTCTTTTGGTGTCTTGGCGGTATTATGTTGTTGTTAAAATGTGGATCTAGAAAAACAGAGAGAAGAGGACAACAAATGCTTCTATTGTTGGGACCAACCATTTGATTCAAGGGACATGTTGTGGCATCCAACAAAGAGAGAGATAGAGGACTGGATGGAGTCCAAGTCGCTGGAATTCATGCAAGAAGAGAGCGCATGATCTCAGTTGAGCAAAGAGAATAGGTAGACCGGTACATATATTCCGATATCCACGAGATATTATTTGCAGAGTTTCCTATTGTGTTGTATGAATTGTTTTCAAGATTGGCAAGAAAGCAGACAAATTTCTATAAAAGAGAAACAATTGATTGGAATGATCAGTTGGTGCACAAGATAACCAGTGTATGTAACACCATCTCTAAAGATGTTGATTTTTGGGTTGACAGTATTTTACAAGGATATATTACTGAGTTCACAGTAGAGTCTATAATCGCATATAATGTGGCTGAAAGAAAATTTTTCCAAGGACCTCGAAGAATATATTTGTTATCTATCGGTACATGGATAAAGATGCTTGTTTATGATAAGGGTATCCTACAATTGAGTAGTTGAGTTGTGTATTACAAAGGAAGGTTATGTCATAGATGACCTATCAAGAAAATGGGAAATGGTGAGTTGAGATGTTCCCAGGAAGTACAAATCCTGAACTAGAGAGTGGATTCCTATAGAGTGGAAGGAGATTCATATCTAGAAAAAGGAGAAAGACATAGGAAGGTCGGCGAACTCCTAGTTTGTTCAAGGAAAGAGAACATGAACTTCAGTCACAAGTATATGAAGGATATTGCGATGAAGAGGAGGACTATATCTCAATATCAGAAAAAATGGAAGACTCCGAAGAGTCTGACGAGACACCAAGGTTAGGAAATAACTACATCACACCAGGACCATCACCCAAGGTAAGGTATAGAGCCTCATCTCCTGAGCGAGTTATTAATACTGAAAGTGCTAGTACTGTGACTATCGTACAAGAGGAAACACCCCCATTAAATACTTCATTAGATAACCTCGATGCCAACTCAATGGCTAGGATAGATATTTGGCTACCCACATTCAATGGAAATGGAGCAGAGGATCTAGAGAAGCATTGGTTCATATGTGAAGTTGTTTGGATGGTTCACTTAGTTCAGAAAGCAGAGCTAAAGAAAGCACAGATGATCATGAATCTAAGGGGTCGTGCACTCAACTAGTTTATGAAGTACTCTATAGTTTTGTTAGGAGCACCACAAAAGAACCTTGAGGAGATACATGCCACAATGATCTCTGAGTTCAGAAAACCTGAATCAGAGTCATAGTGCATCATTGAGATCAAGGATATAAAAAAAGCACTAGCAGAGATAGTATGGGACTTTGACTAGTGATTTAAAACTTTGATGTCCAAAGTAAGTTTCCAAATGTTAGATGTTTAGAATAAGGAGTGGTTTATTGTTGTTTTGTTGCCACACATCCGAGGGTCATTGATGAAACAAAATATTGAGTCGTAGACAGAAGCGCTAGAATTGGCAATGAAGCTGGAGGCCTTACTGATTGGTGATGGTGCCACAAGAATGGTACATATTCAGTCGCAGTTGGCTAATCTAATGATACAGTTTCAGGACATCAAGAAGGGTAAGGAATCCCACAAATAATTATGGTTCACAAAATGCAGAACAGATGGACACACTAAGGATAAGTGTCTGGGATTCATGAGTTATGTCTCATTCGGTGCATGAAACCTGTTAAATTTCCATGGACTACCATGGTGTCGCATATGCTAGTCTAGAGGACATCGCGACAAGGACTGCCTATACCTGTAAAATATTATGAGTACCCCCGTGAACCTGTTTTGTAAATTTTGCAAGTTAGTAGGGCATGAAGAGAAGGATTGCAGAGCATATCATCTCTTGAAGGAAAAGACGGTGGACACATACTTGATTAAGAATGATGGCCAGACTCAGACTAACCCTGCACAAGCATCATATCAGCCTATGTAGTTCCCACCTAATAAGTATCAGAACTAGTATTAGCCTCATCGTGCATCACTGCAGCATACGCGCAACAGAATCACTATTAGCTGTAATAACAATAGAGTCAGTATCCCCCATAGCAACCACACCTTCAGGGAAGGGGTGGTGGGAAATCCATAGGAAGAGGAGGTGGAGGAGGATTTGGTAGAGTAAGAGGTTAGGTTACATGCTACAACTATGGATAGCTAGGTCATTATGCCAGTGATTGCTTGGAGCCTACAAACACATGCTCATATTGTAAGGGATAGGACCATAATGAGGAGCAATGTCTGCAGTTGATTCCGAAGTGGTAGGCCCAGACCACTATAGGTCCTACTCCTGTGTAGAATCCAACTCCAACTCCAAATGCTAACTTAAATATCCATATAATTCCTACTGAACCAAGAGAGCTGATCGTTGCAATCATAACACGAGGAGGTGCTATGACAACAGTTGATATGGAAATTTTCCATGAACAACTTTAGCCGTAGGCACGAACTGCGACATAGAATAATGTGTTGTTTGACGTCCAAAAATAGAAGGAAATATTCATGGACATGCGGCCAGATTTGTGGATCCAGAACAGTCATTGACTTCAGAAGAAGTCGGGGAGATGCTTGAACAATTCCAGCATGTATTCCAGAAGAAGGTCCCACAAAAGGTTAGTAATCTCATGTCCTTTATATCACATTGCTTAGCACTGATTCAATACAAATGTGCTATCGAAGAACTACAAGCACTAATAGAAGAGACACTAGTAGAGCCACAACTTGAAAAGAGAGTTAAAAAGGTTGGAAAGAAATTCAAAATTGGTTGCGAGTTAAGAATGACTGCACAGATAGGAGAGTATGACATGGACTATATTATTTTAGACCTAGGGTCTGATGTCAATATCTTGACATGACAAACTTGGGAAAGTATGGGGAAGATGCACTTGGAATGTTCTACTGTCCAACTGTGACTTTCCAATCAGTGAAGGTACTCTTAATTATTAGAATGAGTCAAGTCCTTGTCGACATAGAAGGGTTGCACACATTTGTAGACTTTGAATTCATTAACATTTTTTATGACAGAAATCCATATCCCACGTTGCTAGGCATATATTGGGCCATAGATAATCAGACCATCATCAACTTTAATAAAAGGATACTCTCATTCGAGGATAATGAAATGAGAGTAATGTCTCTCATTGATCCATTGGAAGGACAAATATAGGTTGAGCCTATCTATAACAATGGAGAGGATGACTATCTCAACTAGATATACAATGTCACTGCCATGCAAGAAGATTACATCAATCCAACTGTAGATGGGAACTTGAGCTAGAAGAGTGCTAGTTCCTGCACATATGACTTAGGGGAAGCTTTAGAGAACTGGAAAAATTGGTTACATGAGGTCTCTATGAGGAGATGCACGAGGATTACCAAGTCTGTGCCATTGGTGGAGACTGAGGACAAAGAGCTACCCACCTATGAGGCATTACCTAACCTTGCCGCATTCCTCACTGAGTTTGAAGTTCTTGTCATAGAATCACAGTGCTTGTCTATGTTAGATCATGTAATCAAGGCTATGCCTACCACATGGTGGGGTATGCACAAGCAGTTCATAACAGAATGGCCACAATGTAGAAGGTTGATGGAATTCTGATTTGGTGAAGAAGTTGTTATTGTAAGTCATAAGTACACATGGTTTTCAATCCCTACAGAGCATATAAATTAGTGTCACACTATATTTGTAGTATACCCATGACAGGAATGGGTCCATCATTTCATTCACACATTGGAAATGACACCTAGAACATGGTATGCGTCTATGGAGTTGTGACAAGGTACTCAAAACTAGGAAGAGACAACCAAATAGTTTGTGCACACATTTGAGATTACTTATGAGAAACCTACATTTGATGTTGCACTTCAAATACTCAAAGCTCTGATATTTTCTCAATTCCCTATCATAGAGGCAAATTCCCACCAGAGCAGTGTGACCATCCAGCAATGGATGGCCTGTTACAACCTAACTGGAGATCCAAATGATGACCCGGCTAACATAAACATATTGAAGTCAGAGGGTACATGCGTAGTAGAAGGAAGTGACATTTCCAATGACCAGTTCCTGAAACCACTGAAAATAAAAAAAGTAAACATTGGGTCACCAGAGAACCTGAATTTCACCAATATAGGAGATTATTGGGATGAAGAGGTTGTCGCAAATATCACAGACTTGCTGCATGAATATTAGGATCTGTTCCCTACCAATTTTTCAGAGATGAAGGGGATAGTACGAGATTTAGGGGAGATGAAAATACCCCTGCAACCGGATGATAAGCCCAGTAGACAATGACCATACATAATGAACCCTAGATATAAGGAAAAGGTAAAGACAAAATTGGATTGCATGCTAGACGCAGGAATCATTGAACCTGTTGAGGAATCAGAGTGGATCATCCCTATAGTGATTCAGGATAAGAAGACAACATGTGAAGTCAAGATTTGTGTCGACTTGAGGAAGCTGATGCATGCTTGCATGACCCATTCCCAACGCCACTCTCAGATGAAGTACTTGAAAATGTAGGTGGGAAAGAGATGTATTCATTCATTGATGGCTTCTCTGGCTATCATCAACTTAGAATCGCATAGGAGGATCACCACAAAATGACCTTCATCATAGAATGGGGATGTTATCAATATACAGTAATGACCTTTGGACTCAAGAATGCACCTGCTATTTTTCTAGAATATAGTTTCTATTTTTAAAGATTTTATACATAAATTTATTGAGGTCTACTTTGATGATTGGACTGTATTTGGTCTAGTAAGAGACCATATTGATATTTTGCACATGATGCTTGACTGTTGTCATCATTATCAGATTGCATTTAATTCTAAGAAATGTATTTTATGTGAACCATTTGGTATACTATTGGGTCACTTCATATGTTGCGATGGGATTTTGGTCAACCCAGCAAAGATTGCGATTATTCTCAACCTACCCCCGCCTTCATCGATCATGGAAATTAGATTATTTCTAGGACATACAGGATACTACCGGAATTTCATCAAAGGATATGCAGTGATCACTGCACCTATGGAGAAACTGTTGAAGAAAGAGGCAAAGTTCAGTGGAAAACAAAGTTCCAGGAATGATTGGATAAAATAAAGACTACAATGGCCACTACGCCAATACTTGTATTCCCAGATTGGAAAAAGGAGTTCCATGTGCATGTCGATGCATCATCTGCCATGCTTGGCATAGTCCTGACACAAAAAGGAGAGGGTGCTCTTGACCACCCTATTGCATTCACAAGAAGGAAACTGTAAACCGCATAAAGGAACTACACGACGACAAAAAGAGAAGACCTTGCTATGGTCTATGCGCTCCAAAAGTTTAGACACTATTTGTTGGGTGGGCATTTTCAGATGTACATTGACCATTCAACACTGGAATATATAGTCAACAAGCTAGTGTTGGGGGGGAAGATATGTAGATGGATTCTTCTATTTCAAGAATTTGATTTTGAGGTCATAGTAAAACCTAGTTGACTGAATGTCGAGCCAGACCACCTGTCAAGGATAGAAAGTGGTGAGGAACCAACCATCTTAGAAGATAATTGGCCTAACGCGCAACTATTTGCAATCCACATGATGGAAGATCAAAACCCTAATTTTAATGCCATCATTCACTTTTTGAGCACATGATATGCACCGGAAGGAATGTTAACTAATCAAAAGAAACACTTGGTCGTCAAAGCTATTGATTATACATTGATTGCTGGACACCTCTATAAGCTAGGTGCAAATGAAATACTGTGTCATTGTGTATTTGAACATGAACGATCTTGGTTTATGAGCGAAGCACATGCTAGTGTCGCAGGAGGACACTACGCGGGAAAATAAATTGTGTGCAAAATCCTACAAGCAGGATTATGGTGGATATTAAGACTTTTTGTTGGCATTGTGATACCTTCCAAAGAACAGGAAAACTGTCACACTGTGACGAAATGCCATTAGTGCTACAGATATCCCTCTAGGAATTTGATAAATGGGATTTTGATTTCATTGGCCCTATCATCCCACCAGGCAAGAGGACTGATGCGCATTGTATTATCACTGCGACAGACTATTTAACTAGATGGGATAAAGCCGTGACTATTAAAGATTGTAGCACTGTCACTATTGTGAAGTTTTTGTTTGAAAACGTAGTGAATAGATTTTGTTGTCCAAAGATTCTCCTAAGTGATCAAGGTACACATTATGTTAACAAAGTGATTGTTGACCTTAATGCAAAATTCCAGATCCATCATAAGAAGACAACACCCTATCATCCTCAGGCAAATGGAACGGTCGAAGCTTTCAACATGATTTTGGAGAATGCATTGACCAAGGTATGCAACGTGAGTCAAGATGATTGGGATCAGAAAGTTTCAGTTGTGATATGGGCATATCGCACAAATTACAAGTGACTAACAGGTCACACCCCATTCAGGTTGGTATATGTACAAGAAGTTATTGTACCAATGGAGTACATTGTTCCAATCCTACAGAATGTTGCGCTGATAGAGATGAATAACAGAGATGTTGTCACAGCTTGTTCAGATGGAAGAGGAATGCTTTGTCATAGGATATCATCAGACTGTGCAGAAGCAAATACAGAAAGCATGGCATGATCACCATATTTGGTTTAATCCATTTAAAGTTGAAGGACTTGTATTGTTGTATGACAACAAGTTTTTCAAACACCTGGGTAAACTAAACACACATTGGCTTGGGCCATATGTTATTGAACACGTCACTGTTGTGGGTGTAGTAAGGTTACATAATCTCTATGGAAGATACGACACAGGAATGGTGAATGGAATTCACCTAAAGCTGTACTACAATGGTTGCAACATGCCTAGCTAGGTCCGAGTCGCGTGGATTTAAAAAAAAAAGGAAGTTGTTATGTCGTACATCAGTGACATACGCATGCAGAAGCACAAGAAAAAGAAGAACATGCAAGAAAAGGTGGAAAGCATATGGAAAGGTGACAATGATAGCTATCCGCAATCAGGTATTTAAAGAGAGGATATATGGAAAAGGTTGAGGTGGATACAATAGCTAAGATCCATAAATTCGACGTGATATGAGTAGAATGATGGTGTGATTTTTGGTCCTGTTAGTCATCCTCGCCATAACTAACATAACTGTGCTGATAGGTACAGCCCAACGCTTAAGTAAGTAGATTTAATATAAGAATGTGTCGACCAAGAATATAATGTGATCAATTAGACATCGAACACTGATTGCATGATGCCTAAAGGACATAGAGCCATGCATAAATACCAGGCTTCACCATCAAGCAATATTTTACGCACATAGAGAGAGAGTCGAGAAAGCCAGAGCCAAGAAATTAAAGAGATAAAAGTATGTCACTCAATTAGCTAACACCCATGGTCATTGAGATCCCTAGAGAGAGCAAGCTATTAGATGCAATCGTTATCTCGGGTTTCCCAATTGTCGAAGAAGAAGTAGAATAACTAGAGGTATAGTAACCAGAGAAGCAACCAAAAACTGACCCGATGGCATGAACCAGGAAACCATCTGTCCCCCCGATCGCACCTAGACCTCCACCTCCTCCTCGAACTGTAGCCTCCCCTGTTAATATTCCAACTCCTTGTTCATGCCCAGTGCCAAACCCATCCCAGAGACCACTAACTGTAGCTATGTAGCTGATCAGAGAGCCTAAACAGGTCGGTGAGAAAGAAGCAGGAGGGCTGTTTGGACTGCAAACCTCCAGAAAGTGAAAGGCTACAGCCGTTTCAGACACTGTTGGGAAAGAAACCATGGAATAAGACCCCAGGAGGAAGACACCATCGACAAAGAATCCCCACCATGCAGAAGCCTAGATGTTGAGGAGGACGATGAAAAATTCCCCCACTATGTCACTCTAAGAAGAGATGACGTGGAGGAAGTGGCGCTACCAAATAAGGCCAATAAAACTTTGGTTGTGCCATGGATCCTTGAGAACGTCCCCCTACCCAAGAGAATCACACCGAAGCTTGTGAAGTTGAGCTTCGAGGACTTCGACACATGAAAACAACAAGGGTTGAAAAGAGCAGACTCCATGACCCCCGATCAGACTGACCTGAATGGAGCTCAGGTACTCAGACCATTGCAATGGGCTGAAGGCCATGCAGCATTGATGAACCTGTTATTTATGCCACATTTTGGCCACAATACACACGTCAACACATACATGAAATAGATTCCGGTATGTTTCCACCAAGGATGTGTATGGGTTGATCGACCATACCCATTCGACGTCGACCTTATTGCTACGATAACGGGTTTGCGTAACGAAGGGGGCGACCCCACATTGTATTTGGCCCAGAAAAACACCACCAAGATGAAGCATAAGTATAAGCTTGAGCATGCATATAGGGGTTTCCTAATTGGCCCCATTGAAGACGCCAACGTGTGGTTTTCCATGAAGCTCCTCTCTTATAAATTGCTACACAAGATGAGGCCCAACTAGTGCACTACGGAAATAATCAAGCTCGCAGAACTGTGTGCAATGGGCAGGATTTTCAATTGGTCACGATTTTTGTTGAATGAGATGATAGATGATGCCACATAGGCCTAGGAAGATTCCACCTACAAATTTCATTACTCCTAGCTGCTCATCTTGATCTCCTTCAACTTGTGCGCCAACCCACCAGACTATATACAAATACATGTCCCACTGCTGTGCCTTGGTGCAAGGTTCTAGAACTTGTGGGAGTAGAAGAAGGATAAGGATCAATAGAGGGATAAGAACATCGAGTTCTTGTTGCATGCAAAGGCACTGCACGATGTTTTCTTCCAATATCACTAAATCCGCACTGTGATGGTTCACATGTATGCAGCCTTTATCAATTTCCAGGTCAGTGCCCATAATATGATCTTGGAGCCCAAGAAGGACCCAACGAAGCAAGCACACAATGCAGGGTTCATGATCATCAACACTGATGTCGATGAAATTGTTAAGGAGTGGCCTGAGGAATGGAATGGCCCACTAGCAGAGCCATTTCTTGAGCACTAGAATGAAGAAGTCCCACTAGTGGACCACGAAAATGGCCACGATAATGGCTAAGGAAATGAGGGAGGCGATGATCAAGGAGATCAGTCACAAGAAGAAGAATAAATAGCTGATGATGCTGGTAGGAATGTCTCAAATCATCCTAAATCTGAGTAGACACATCCTCAGTAAAACACCCAAACATAAGTGCAATCACAGCAACAAAGACCAGATCACCCGTGCAAGAAGAGAAAAGCAGACAAAGCATATGGCACGAACATATTGACTCAAGATGATGTGCATGAACTTGCAAATGTTGTCGCTAAATTTGCACACGACAAACTTTCCACTCTGAATGTAAGTTTTAAACCTGTGCAGAGAAGCAAAGCATGCAGATGCTTTTAAGCAACGTAGATATTACAACACATCATTCACACATAAACACAGATATTTACCCTCGAAACCCTTAACCGGGAAAACCAAAAAACCTTGGAGCCACACCTCCTATTTTCTCTTCATTACATTATGAAATCCTCACAATACAAAATATAGGTATTCCGCAACATCCAAATACCCTAATCCGTTAACCCAAATTAAAAAAAGCCTCCAATCCCTTAACCGGGATTAAGTTACATATTTTTAGACAAATTCTAAAAATAGCCACAAACAACTATAAATAGCCATAAATTCTATAAATAGCCATAAATTCTATAAATAGCCATTTGGGATCGTCGAGCTGCAGCACTGACATGTGCACCTCCCCTCCATACACACATGAAAATAATATAACATATACCCAACACTGAACACACAATAGGTAAACATTGCTGACCAAGTTGGAAACCAATTAAATAAGTTGATAGAATCCATTAACGAGTGTTGACGTAATTGTAACTTTGGAATGTATTCACTTGTATTTCTTATCTATTGTAACCCGATGTTTATTCCAGGATGTTATCATGTTATGTCATGCCCCGATGTTTTGATCGGGAGAATCAATAATGTAAAAAAGTCATGTCAAGTCATTGTGGGTAACCCTCCTATTGTCTAAGGGTTAAACTCCCCGCAGTTCTAGGGCACTAGGTTTATTAGACTCTCCTAGAAGAAGTCGGCCCTAGTAGGGTTTTAGTCATGCTGGGATTAGTATAAATAGAGAGTTGGACTCTCTATTTAGTACACATCACAAACACACTCAAGTGTAGCACATAGTTGAGGAAGGAGAAGACACTGGGGCTAGACAAGAATAAGGTTACTGTTGTCGGGAGAGCATCTTACTGTTTTGTGGTTTTACCTTTTGTGCTGATTCTATCTCTGAGGAAGTTGCAGGTTTTTCTCCATTTATGGTTTCCCCGAGGAAAAACACTGTGTTCATTGTCTCTTGTGTTTGATTGTTGTACTTGTTGTTCTCTTAGTTAAAGATCCTAACATAATTCTAGCTTGAATGTTGAAAAACTAACATGGTATCAGAGCTAACCTGAGAAGAAGACATAGTGCAGCTATGGGAACTAGGGATTCCTACTTTGTGGATCTCTCTCCACATATTTTCAGCAAAAGTAAGGTGGAATAACTCTCCTCCTTAGGGGTGCATCTTTCTGTCGAAGCAGAATCCAATTCTAAGGTTTTTCAGTTTTGGACGCGACACTCCTACCAGAAATTAGGGCTTTTCACAAAAGAGGAATTTTTCAGTGAGCCCACACCTTGATTGATCGCCTCCCCAAAATCGAAGTTAGGGATCAATTTCAAATCATTTGGTTGGACAGATCTCTGAAAAAGCAAAACCCTAATTTTCTCCTGAACCAACTCTACAGGATTTCAGCTCAAAATTTAGATTCGACATCTTGACCTGGTAAGATGAAAATCTTGAGGGAGATGATAACTTCTGAGCTTGGAAGTATAGGATCTCCCTGGTCCTGGAAGAGAATGAGTTAGACTCCTACATCCATGAGGAGGTTCTAGTTCCAAAGGGAGATGAGGCTAAGGCCTTGCATAAGAAGAATTTGGTTATGGCAAAGAGAATCATTGTTGATTCTATCAAGGATCATCTCATACCACAGGTGTCCTCCCTAAAGACACCTAAAGCTATGTTTGATGCCCTAACCAAATTGTTTGAAGGGAAGAACATAAACTGGAAGATGACTCTGAGAAACCAACCGAAGAATGTGAATATTCAGAATGCAAAAACAATCCAGTCTTACTTCACAAGAGTTTCTCAGATCAAGGAACAACTAGAAGAAGTAGATGAAGAAGTGGAAAATATAGAGATTGTGATGACTACCTTGAATGGCCTCCCTAGGTCATGGGATTCTTTCATCCAAGGAATCTGTGCTAGAAAGAAGTTAGTCAAGTTCAGCAGACTATGGGAAGAGTGTTCTCAAGAAGAAGCTCAGATAGCAGCTCGAGAAGAAAAGATGGGAAGTGAAGATCAAGCTCTCACGGTACACTCCAAGTCAACCAAAAGAAGATCTCATCACCCTAGAGGTAAGCACTATCACAAAGATAACACTAGAAAATATTTGTCTAGAGTCATATGTTATACATGTGATGAAGTAGGAAATTATGCAAAGAATTGTCCTAAGAAACAAAAACTAACAAAAAGGAGCAACAAAAGAAGACATCATGCTCATGCTACAGAGGATGATGAACCATCCAAGAAAAGAACCAGATATGAAAGTGAAGATTCTTCAAGCGAGGATGAATATGTTTTGATTTCTGCTCTCACAGGAAACATTACTCATTGAAGCAATGATTGGATCATAGATAGTGGGGCTTCCAAACATATGACAGGATTCAAGGAATCCTTTGTGAGACTGTCAGAACATGAATCACCTCACAAGGTGAAGCTAGGAGATGACTACCAATATCCAATAAAAGGTAGTGGGGAATCTTCCTATAAAATAGACTCTGGAAAGTCTCTAACAATGAAGGAAGTATTATTTGTGCCAGGACTCAAGAAGAACCTCCTCTCCATATCGACATTAGATGCAAAAGGAATGTGGGTTGCATTCATAGATGGTCAAGTCATCATGTGGCCAAAAGGAAAGACTATTGATGATGCGGTGGTGATTGGAGAACAAGAAGGAGGATTGTACAAATTAAAGGGTCATCCAGAAAAAGCCTTGGTCCATGACACAATAGAGCCAAGTGAACTTTGGCATAGAAGGCTTGCACATGTGAATTATAGAGCACTACCTATTGCAAGCAAAGCTGTTGAAGGTCTTCCAAAAATTCAAGCAAAACATGATGGGGTCTGCAAGGGATGTGCAAAAGGAAAGAATAAAAAGAAGACATTTCCAAGCAGTGAAAGCAGAGCAAAAGGAATATTGGAAATCATCCACTCTGATGTATGCAGACCTATGTCATCAAACTCACTAAGCGGGTATGCATATTATGTTTCATTTATTGATGATTTTTATAGGAAGACATGGGTTTACTTCATGAAGAACAAAGACGAAGTATTCAGCAAGTTCAAAGAATTCAAAGCCTTGATCGAGAATCACACTGAAAAGAAGATCAAGATTTTTTTATCAGATAATGGTGGAGAATTCACTTCAAATCAATTGAAAGAGCTATGCAAATAATTAGGGATTAAGAGGGAATTTTCCACCCATTATAATCCACAACATAATGGGATTGCAGAAAGGAAGAATAGAACTATCATGGAAGCCGCAAGAGAAATGATTCATGATCAAGACCTTCCTATGCATCTTTAGGCGGAAGCTGCCCGAACAACAGTGTATGTACAGAACCGTACTCCACATAGAGTACTCGAGAACAAGACTCTTGAAGAAGTCTTCTCTGGCATGAAACCTGAAGTCAGCCATCTCAGAATATTCGGTTGTCCAGTGTACATACACATTCCAAAGGAGAAGAGGACTAAATTAGATCCTTCAGGAAAGAAGGGTATATTTGTGGGATACTCTGAAAGCTCGAAGGCTTATAGAATATACTTCCTAGGATTCAAGAAGATTGACATTAGTAGGGATGTGACATTTGATGAAGACACAGCTTACAACAAATCCAGAAAGAAACCTGCTGAAGAATCCGAAGAAGCAGAAGCACCCAGAGTTCATGATACAACCATGAACGAATAATATCAAGAAGAAGATCGAGAATTTGAAGAACCACAAAGACCTGTAGATCCACCTCTGGAGAAGAATCCATAAAAGGAAACCTATTTGGGTACAAGAACTTATCCAAGGTGCGGAAAGATATGGAGCTCCATAAGAGAATCACAGAGAAAGAAAGAGGACTAGAGCCTGCTCCGGGTATGTAGCATTACTATGTGATTTCATTGATAAAGAACCTTCCAGTTATGAAGAAGCAATAGAACGGAAAGAATGGAAGGATGCTATGATTGAAGAATATCAATCGATCATGAAGAATGATGTTTGGGATGTTGTCCCAAGACCAGAAGAGAAGTTAGTTGTAACTTCCAAATGGATCTACAAGATCAAGCATGCTGCAGATGGTAGCATTGAAAAATATAAGGCAAGATTTGTGGGTCGGGGTTTCTCTCAGAAAGAAGGAATATATTATGAAGAAACCTTTGCACCTGTATCCAGGTACACTTCCATCATATCAGTACTTTCTCTAGCTGTAGTGATGAAATGGAAGATACACCAAATGGATGTCAAGATTTCTTTCTAGAATGGTGTAGTAGAAGAGGAAGTGTATGTAGAACAACCACTCGGTTTTCAGACACATGACAGGGAGTCTCATGTGTGTAGATTGAAAAAATCCTTGTACGGTTTGAAACAAGAACCCAGGACATGGTACGGAAAAATTGAGAGCTTTCTATCTAGTTTGGGATTTACCAAGAGTAAAGCAGATTCCAACCTTTACTACAAGGTTGAAGATGGAAACCCAGTGATGCTTCTACTATATGTATATGATCTATTTGTGACAGGTATGGATCGGTTGATTGCTGATATGAAGATAAAGCTTGCTTCTGAGTTCGAGATGAAGGAATTGGGTATGATGCATTATTTTCTAGGTATGGAGGTGTGGCAGAGTGCAGATGAAATCTTCCTTGGACAAGGGAAGTATGCAGTAGAGATCCTAAATAGGTTTGGGATGATGGACTACAAGGCTATGGCCACACCTATGGCATCAAATCTGAAGCTATTGAGCGATGCTTCATAAGAGTCAGTTGATGCTACAATATATCTTCAGATGATTGGGTCCTTGATGTACCTGATGATCATGAGACCAGACATTTTCTTTGCTGTGAACACCTTGAGCCAGTTCTTGACAAATCTGAGAAATGTTCACTTGATTGCTGCAAAGCATATTCTGAGGTACCTGAGGGGTAAAGTTTATTATTGGCTCAAGTACGATGCGAATCAAAAGATTAACCTGGAGGGTTATGTTTATTCAAATTGGGCAGGAGGTTCCATCGATAGGAAGAGCACTTCAGGGTGTTGCTTTAGCATGGGATCAGGTGTGATCTCCTCATTTAGCAGTAAGCAATCCTGTGTGGCACTGAGTAGAGCTGAAGCAGAGTATGTCACAGCTTGTTCAGCTAGTTTTGAGGCAGTATGGATGCAGAAGCTCCTATCTGATTTATTTGATCTCCAGATGGATGCTACTTGTATACATTGTAACTAGAGTTGCATGAAGTTGTCATAGAATCCAGTGTTCCATGACAAGTCGAAGCATATCGAGATCAAGTATCACTATATCAGGGATATGGTGCAGAGGGGAGCAGTGAAGCTCTAGTATGTTGTGACAGAGGAACAGATAGTTGATGTGTTGATGAAGCCATTGGATAGGGTGAAGTTTGAGTACTTCTGGGAGAAGCTTGGCGCTCTCCAGATAGAGGTTTCCTCCAAGGGAAAGTGATGAGTCCCATAGCCATTCTGACGAGCAGGTCGGATGTAAGGGTTGAGCCATTCTGTCATGGTGAGAGGATTTGGTTCCTTCCATTTCATATATGAGTGCTAACTGCCATTCTGGGAATGGAGGTACCTGGTCAGTTACCAAGAATGCTCAGTCTAAGACTGAAAGAGCCATTTTGAAGAGTAGGTCAGATATAAGGGCTGAGCCATTCTGTCATGGCTAAAGGATTAGGTTCCTCCCGTTTTAGATGTGAGTGCTGGCCATTATGATGAGTAGGTCAAATGTAAGGGCTATTGCCACTCTCTGGGAGAGTGGAGGAACCTGGTCCGTTACCAGGTAGTTCAGTCTAGGACTAGGGGCCATTCCTGACGAGGGTGTAGGATTTGGTTCCTACCAGGTCAGATGTGAGTGCATGCCTTTCTAAAGAGTAGGTTAGATGTGAGTGCTGGCCATTCTGATGTAGGATGAGCTCATACATAAATGTAAGGGCTATCGCCTTTCTGACGAGTAGGTCAGATGTGAGTGCTAGCCATTCTAATGTGACTGTTGGATTAGGTCCTACATGATTAGATATAAGGGCTACTTCCTTTCTGATGAGCAGGTCAGATGTGAGTGCTGACCATTCTGACGAGTAGGTCAGATGTAAGGGCTACCAAAGACCTACGAGGAGGTAGGCATACACCCAGCATGGAAGAAGGTTGGATCTGTAGAACTTCCTATGATGAGAGGAATCATGAGATAGCACATATGATGATGGCCAGAGGAGATCCATATCAAGCTTTGATCTAGATCCAGTTATGATGACTCTGAGAGACCAAATCGAGTGATGATCCAGATCCAGCACTGATGATCCAGATCTAGCAGTGATGATCCAGATCAAGTGATGATCCAAATCCAGTGATGATGTCCGGTTATGATGATCTAGATCCAGAGATGATGTCCAGTTATGATGATCCAAATCGAGTGATGATCTAGATCCAGTGATGATGTCCAGTTATGATGATCCAGATCGAGTGATGATGATCCAGATCGAGTGATGATCACGATCCAGAAAAGAAGATGGCATGAAGATAAATATGAAGTAAATACAAGATGACTTGGAGATGCAGATGATGAGAAGATCCTGAGAAGAAGACTAGTGATGAAAATTGTGTCAAGAGAATGCCTTCCTAGTTAAGAGGGAGTGTTGATGTAATTGTAACTTCAGAATGTATTCACTTGTATTTCTTATCTATTGTAACCCGATGTTTATTCCAGAATGTTATCATGTTATGTCATGCCCCGATGTTCCAATCAGGAGAATCAATAATGTAAACAATTCATGTCAAGTCATTGTGTGTAACCCTCCTATTGTCTAAGGGTTAAAGTCCCCGTAGTTATGGGGCATTAGGGTTATTAGAATCTCCTAGGAGAGGTAGGCCCTATTAGGGTTTTAGTCATGCTGGGATTAGTATAAATAGAGAGCTAGACTCTCTATTTAGTACACATCACAAACACACTCAAGTGTAGCGCATAGTTGAGGAAGGAGAAGACACTGGGGCTAGATAAGAAGAAGGTTACGGCTGTCGAGAGAGCATCTTACTATTTTGTGGTTTTACCTTTTGTGTTGAATCTATCTCTAAGGAAGTTGTGGGGTTTTCTCCATTTATGGTTTCCCCGAGGAAAAACACTGTGTTCATTGTCTCTTGTATTCAATTGTTGTACTTGTTGTTCTCTCAGTTAAAGATCCTAACATAATGCTAGCTTGAATGTTGAAAAACTAACAATGAGGTCAAAGCCACTATGGAGGCTAAGACATATGGCATGGATCCAAACGTACCTATAGTCACACCAGAACTGGTGCCGCCAATTAAGGTAAAAGTCTAGGTGCAGGTGATGGAGGCAGGAACACCTGAGTTCTATGCATCCATTCAAGGGATTGAGACCATCCATATCGACTTCTCCAAGCTATCTTTGGGAGAATTCTATGAGATCCAGTAGGAAGCAATGATTGAAGTCTGATTGAGAGAGAACGTTGTTGCCTATTAGGAAATTAAGTAGCAAAGAAAGGAAAAATTATGCAAGGCCCTCCTTAGGGACAAAGAAAAGGAAATTGTTGCGTGTGAGCATAACATGGTTTCACTCGCTAATACCATTAAGAGCACGGTTGAAAAGTTTCCACCAGAAGTGGGCCAAGAAGATGAACATTCAGAAGCTAAGGTTGCTCGACTGTTGCACATCGCAAAGGAACTAAGGAAGCAAGTTGAGGAACTACAGGCTAGGAAGGTACCAAGCACACCTCCAGAGGTCCTCGAGGAGAGAAGAAGAGAAGCATCTGAGGCTGCTAAGAAGATTAGAGAAGGAGAAATACTCAGCGCAAAGGAAGCTGAAGTTGTCTCTATAATTTTGGGAGCACTGTTAGAATATGAAACTACAGAAAACATAAGGGAGAGCCCGTGATAGGCATATGATAAAATCAGCGCTACAAAGGCAGAAATGAAAAAACTATTGCTTCAAGAAAAGGTTACTAAGAGTGTAGAGATCAAGAGACTACAGCAGGAAATCAAGGATCTTTGAGATCAAGAGAAAACTAGGGAAGCCGAGGTCGAGACACACCAATCCGAAGCAGACCTGCTCACATGCCTTCTTTATCCTGTGCAGCGGAAACTTGAGCAAGTCATGTAGTCGTTAGAGGAAGGACCATTGGAACATATCAGTTTCGACTATGTAGAGCAGTTGGACAGACATGTAGAGGAAGTAGAAGGGGAAGTTGCTAAGGTGTAATAAATGGTGAAGGAGTTCCAGGATAAGGTTGGTCCAACCGCGCAGCCTAGGCTTGTGCCACATGCATAGATTTTGCAAGTCAAGTAAAAATTTTGCGACAAGCCATTTTTGCGGACGAGTGCCTTTTTTCTTAGTGGCTCGGGACAAGCCACATGTGAGTGTTGGGTGCCTATTGGACCAGAAGAAATACATTAGAAAGAAGTGAATGCATAAGCAAAAGTATGAAAAGTGCACGTGTGATAGGATAAAAGAAGGCTAAGAAGGAATCAGCACAAATAAGATAGAAACATGCACGCGGTGGAGAAAGAGGCAGAAGTAATGTGATGAGGATGCTGCAATGAGGAAGACAGATCCGAGTCGGTGGAAGAGGTAGGTAGACAAGTTAAGGCTGGAAGATTAAAGTCAAGGAAGACTGAAAAAGGGTGAGCTAGTAGGAGGAGGAAGGATAGTTTTCTGGCTATTTATGACTGGTATAGACGAGCTGAAAGACATTTCTGTAGCTATTTAAGGCCATGGTTAATGTATTGCATGGATTTTGTGGATAGGTATGGGTTGGCATTGATGTAAACCAGATATATTTTGGTTTTTTGACTCTAATAACTGAGTTGTACTCAGTCGACCATGTGTGGTCTCGTAAATATTATATATAGGAGGAACCCAACCTATACAAGGGTTGGCTTGAGTTGTTCATTCATTATATTTATGTTGTTCAATATTTATGCAGTTCTTAGTTATATTTACAAAAAGAGTTAGAGAAAGAAGACTCAGAGGAGAGTCTAGTAGAAGGAGAAGGTTGTTGAGTCGTGGATCCTACAGCTGTGTGCATGGACTGCCAGTAGAATAGAATATTCAATCCAGGATGTATGTGGATCAGTCGGAGTAGATAGAGAATAAACCAGAGAGCATGAGAGCAAGAAGATTGAGTCAAATAGACATATCTATAATAGTTTGCATATCGTAGGCGGCAAGGTTCCATAAACCATTCTCATGCTAGATGAAGAGCTCCTTGGTGGTTTTTCCCAGATGGGTTTCCACGTTATTTACTGTGTTATGTGGATGAATGTGTTTAAATGATGAATGTTGATGTGAATGTTTGCTTACTATGCATTATTACAGTTACTGTTGAATGAATATCACAATAGGAACAATCAAAGGATGCATGAAGGATTAAAGCATTGTTAGAATGTTATGTATGGATTTATGATTCAGTTGACTAAGTTAAGGTATGAGTTTCATGATCTATGTTGAGTACAAGGAATCATATGCATCGTACTGTTGTGCCAGTTGTAGAGTCATAATGGTAAATTCATGTCATGCACCAGTTGTGACTTATCATTATGTTGTCGTCGCATAGTAGCAGACTCCATATAGTTTCCTTTTCGAGTGCCTTGACCACATGCCAAGGGACTAGAATCCCTCGCCAGCTGTGGAAACATGGTTCTGGTTGTTACCTATAAAGATATCTCGGGTGAGACTGCACCTACTTTGCAGGTGTTTCCAACAGAGCTTGCTCTGTCGGGCCGATGTCTTTTGGTGTCTTGTTGGTATTATGTGATTGTTGAACCACAATCCTAGACAAGAATAGAGAAGAGGAAAACACATCTCAAATATATCTGAAATACCTCAACATTTCCAATAATTTGTTTGCATATTCTTCCATGGTCAATTGTCCCAATTTCAGCTCATGGAACTCTTTAATCTTATCATCATAGTACCTACCATAGAGGTACTTTTGCTTGAAATATTTTTTGAATTGCTTCCACACAATATTTCTTTAATTGATCTTATTCACTTTCCTGAGGTGTTCCCACCAGATAGATTCTCTTCCATTTAAGTAGAATATGGCTATCCTTGCCTTCATATTTTGAGAGTAGTATTAGACTTGGAAATACTTTATCATCCCAAGAATCCAAGCTTCAGCTTCTTGACCAGATTTTATATCACCTTCAAATGTAGGAGGTTGTTCCTTTTTAAATTCCCCATATGAATTGTTCTTGTAATGCCTCTTCCTCTTTCTCCTATGAGATGAAGAGCTTGAAACCCCCGTGGATTCTTTAGGTCATAGGATCCACTAGAATATATTTATGGAGTATGGATTTTATCTATAGGAACTCTTCTTGAGATATTGGTCCTCTTGTGGGAATTTATCCTTGAACTATTCCCACTCCCTTTTAGATTGGTTGTCCGATGGCCAAAGTTTATCTACCTTTGGATGTCTGTCAAAATTTGTAGCATGGATGCATTCAACTGATTTTGGTCTTTCTAATATTTAAACATCCTTTCATTATCTTCTCTACAACTTTGCAACTCCACCCTTAGTCTCCTCATGATGGCTGCAATATTTGGGAAGTCTCTTGGTATCTTCTCCCATTGGATTCTGTTTCTGCATGCTCAACCTGTATGTTCTCCCCCATGGCATCTGCCTCGAGATCATAGGGATCCTGTGTTAGGATTATTAATCCTCCCTTGACTAAACTGTCTATTATATTAATTTATCCTGACTTGGGAGTTTTAATTAGTTAATTAAGTCCACTAGTACCATTGGGTCCACATGGCCTAATGGCACCACATGTACAAGTTACTAGAGTGTGGAGAACACTGATAGAGGCTAACTGACACTGACTTCACTTGCATGCATTAGTTTAGGCACCTATTAGACCAATCCCTACATTTTAGGAGCCACTGGGAGTCCTGAAACCAACCTCTTTCAGTTAGTTGGAGTTGGAACTAGTTAAGCTTAGTTAATTTCTAGTTACATTCAATTTCATCACAATCATTTTAGTTATCCCTAGTTATGCATGTGGATTATGAGCCTTTTATCACCTACCACTTCAGTTAGAATAAGTTAATTGTGTATTACTGATTATGTGAGTTGTTTATACATCTAGATTTAACCATTTGGACTTAGATATTGATTGAGAAATCCTGAGTTAGATAGTTAGTTAGGTATAGTCACATCTAGTTCGTAGATTCGAATTCTTTCCCAATGGATTCTAATTCTTCCCTATGTAAACTATTGTGACATCGGATTTAATTAATGACTATGATACTGTAATTATCTGAGCTATACTCATCGGTTTCCTGTGTGCATCTTCATTCTCCTTTTACTGCAATAATAATTTTGGACTAATTGCTTGAAGATATAAATGGAAGGACAATTTTAACATGGTATTAGAGCCATTTCAAGCAAACTTCATGTTTGAAACTCTCCATTGAACACCAAAAGTAGCTGGGTTTCCACAGAAGTCCCCGAGATTGTCTTTCTTCGTCTAAATTTATTTAGAGTGGTGTTGTAGGCATGACAAACCTTGAGAAAGTGTTCATGTCGAGAGGAAAAGCATGATTCTAACTAAGTTCGAATGTTTTAGTGTTTTGCAGTGAAAATGTACAAGTGCTATATAGCTTGTGTGAAGATTTGTGTTTTTCCAACAAGAGAATTATGAATTCTCTACCTTCTACTCCTTGGATCCTTACAACCTTCAATTATCTTGATTAGAGAGAAGATACACAGTTGTACTTGCACAATATTGGATACTACATGATAATACTTGGAAGGGAGATTGAGCCCCATCATCCAGTTGAGAAGAACAAGTTTATGAACCGCTTAGATGAAGCTTTCAGTTATCTATGCACTCATATATCCATCGATCTCCTCTTCAACCTTGAAGGTTTTAGAATTCCCATAGAATCTCGATAGAAGCTTGAAAAATTGTTTGGAAAACAAGATGAGCTTCAGGGACACCTCCTAGAGAATGAGCTGGTGGCCTTACATCCTGGCAACTTCAAAACTATACAGCAATTCTTTACTAAATTCAATTCTCTTACACTTCAATGCAGACAGTGCCGAATAGAAAGGAAGGATGAGAAAAATGTGCTCTCCATTCTCAACAAACTTGGTTCTGAGTATTTTATATTTGTCTCAATGTTTCATTCCAAAATGGATTCCTTTCCCGGTTGGAAAATTCCTTAACTTAATTCCTTTGTCGATTCCTTAATACAGGAGCAAGAGAAGTTGATTCGGATGGGAGTCATCCAGACTTCGAAAGATTAAGCTCTCCTAGTGACAGAATCTACCAAAGAGCAAGCTAAGGGGATACCTAAGGGGAAGGATCCTAAAGTAGTTGATTCTAATTTTGAAGAGAATCCTTCTGAAGGAGCCTCTAGCTCTAAGAAAAATAAGAAGTTAAAAAACAAAAGGTGTCCTTATTGTATGAGGGGTTTTCATCCAGAAGACTCATGCATGAAGAAGAACCTCGACCAGTTGAAATCTCTACGTGTATAGAAAAATATTTCCCTTCCACAAAGTGTAGATATGTATGATGATGAAAAGTAGAATGAATAAGATGAGAGATGCTTGCATGCAAGCCTCACTCTATTGAAGGCTTATTTGACATATTCTAGAGCATCTGGACTACATGGTTTCCTCCATGAAATCCTTCATCATTGTCCCTCTATAAGGATGACCTAGCAGTAATATGGGAGATGAATCTAAAACCCCATATGTTGAGAGAGGTTCATATAAAATCCAACATGATGAGTTCATGCCATCTCCTACAGAAAAGCAAATTGTTGAAGATGAAGAAGAAGCAAAATTTTCCATACAGTGAATTCGAATTGAAGAAAGTCCCCTTGGAGTGACTCCTTCTCCTGCTACTCCAGAACTGTATGAGATATCTGATATCTCATCTCCTCACATGGATGATCTAGAATAAGACATTAAAACCTATGTTTTTGAATAAAAACACTCCTTCTATTCTTTTCAAAAATTCTCCAGTGATCTTTTAACTTTTGTGCATAGTTTACCGGTGATTGTTTCAGAAAAGGAAGAAGAATTTGATTTATCTATCTCTAATGATGTTTTTGGTGTGAAGATAAGTAATACCATGGATATTTTTTAAATAATATCATATTATATGACTGATCCATTCACTCTCATTAATCTAGAGCTTCCAGTAAATTCCTACAGGATTGCATGCACAAAAAATCAGAATTTTGAAGAAGGAGAAAATTGTGCATCTACCATCTTGGTGGAGCAAAATTTTGGATATGATATGAACCTATTTGGATCTGATTTATTTTATGATCTGATAATATTTGGTTCATGTTTTAAGATTCAAGAGCCTTCAGTATTTCTTGTGATTGGTTTCATCAATTTTGGTGTGATAAATCAAGCACCGCAAGTCTCCTTCAATTTTGTTGTTGAGGATTCAATGTTAGTTCTCTCTTATGAGTTTGCTGATATTCTATTTTGTGAAATATTGGTTATTTATTAATCTATATCAGATTATGGAGCTCAAGCATTCGCTCTCCATAGTCCCAGGGCTTCTTTACCTACCTTTTTGATCACATGCTCATCTCCTCACAGGACTAGTAAAGTTGGAGACATTCCCCATCCTCCTGGACACTTGCTCCTAACACTTGGGGATGATTTTAAATCACATGGATTGATGTTCAAGGCTGCCATATATCAGTTTCTTGGGTTTTCCTCACATGGTTCAAATTCTCAGGAACTTTTTCTCTCTCATCAGTTGATTTCAGCTGCTCTAAATGGGTTGATTTTTCACCGTGCAATTGTTTATAGTTATAATTCAGTTGAGTACATTATTCTCCTTCCAAAGAGGAATATTCCTCAAAAAATAATCATTTGTTTGGATTCAGAGGTTCACATGCACAGATTCAAAATCCTACTGCACAAAATAACCGGAATACTGCATTACCGCGCTGCAAATTGCAACATAATATTTTGCCAGTTTTTAACTTGTATTTCCTTATTTCTGCTTATCTTAGTGGGGGGGTTATTTCCCATGAGTTTTTCCCCTATTTCCTCAGTTTTATTAAGAATAATTATGTATTTTAGATTGTATATGGCTGACTTATGGCCTTGTTGTCAGGGACCACAGTTGTCCAAGTTAGGATTCAAGGGGGTGTTAGGATTATTAATCCTCCCTTGAACAAACTGTCTATTAAATTAATTTATCATGAATTAGGAGTTTTAATTAATTAATTAAGTCCACTATTACCATTGGGTCCACATGGCATAATGGGACCACATGTATCAGTTACTAGAGTGTGAGGAACACTGCTAGAGGCTAACTGACTTTGACTGCACTTGCATGCATCAGTTTAGGCGCCTCCTAGACCAATACCTACATTTTAGGAGCCACTAGGAGTCCCAGAACCAAACTCCTTCATTCAATTGGAGTTGGAACTAGTTAAGCTTAGTTAATTTCTAGTTACAGTCAGTTACATCACAATCAGTTCATTTAGCGCTAGTTATGCATGGCTGCATGTGGATTAGGCACATTTTCTCACCTACCACTTCAGTTAGACTGAGTTAACTATGCATTATTGATTGTGTGAGTTGTTTAGACCTATGGAGTTAACCATTTGGACTCTAATATTAATTGAGACATCCTAATTTATCTAGTTAGTTAGGTACAGTCACATCCAGTTGGTAGATTCAAATTATTTCCTAGTGGATTCGAATCCTTCCCTATGTAAACTATTGTAACACTGGATTTAATTAATGACTATGATACTGTAATTATCTAAGCTATACTCATTTGTTTCCTGTGTGGTTTGATTTGTTCAGTGTGTATCTTCATTCTCCTTTTAACGTAATAATAATTCTAGACTAATTGCTTGAAGATCTAAATGGCACATCAATCTTAACATCCTATGCATCATTCATGATGATCATCTTCTTGGGCCAACCAAGACCAAATTTTCTAAACTCCACTATGTGGAATGCTTCCTTTCATGTGACTATGATTCTGCAAAATGTGTTCATAAACACAATTGTCATCTGCATGTTCAAGGGAAATGTCAGTGCAACTCATATTTTTATTTCAACGTATCGAAAAAACTCACCGAGTTTTTTCGACACGTATCATCACAACTCACCTTTTTGTGTCGATCGACAAAACTTAGCTTTTTCTTCCGATGTGTCAATAAAACTCATCTTTTTCTTTTGATGTGTCAGCAAAACTTAGCTTTTCCTTCCCACGTGTCAACCAAACTCACTGAGTTTATCCTATGTATCTTCAAAACTCACAAAGTTTATTCGACGTATTGGAAAAAACTTGCTAAACGCTTCAGACATATCAACGAAACTCAGCTTTTCTTGCCGACATACACATTTTCAACACTTAAAAAAATTTTGAAATTTTTTTTTCTTTCTCAATATCGAAAAAACTGATCCATTTCCTCTAATAGGTGTGGTGAAACTCATTGGTTCCTTCCAACATATCGAAAAAAATAGCCAAGTTTTATCGACATAGAAATTGTCAAAAACACTTAAGAAAATTTTATGTTTCGCGGCAATCTCAGAAAATCTTGTCAAGATGTATCGGAGAAACTTGTCAAGTTCTGGCGACATGTGTTGAATAAATTCACCCATTTATTTTGAAATGTATCAATGAAACTCCTCAAGTTTTTTTGACATGTCTATACTTACAAAAATTTTGGAAATTTTTCTTTCTCTTCCTTCTTTGTTAGCAAACTCACCAGTTTCTTCTGATGTGTCGAAGAACTCAGCAGTTTCTTTCGATGTGTCGGAAAACTCACCAAATTTTTCTGAAATGAATCGAAAAACTTGGTAAATATTGCCGACATGTATTGGAGAAAATCAGCCTTTCACGCTGATGCATATCAATGCAACTCAACCAACTCCGTCGACACAGAAACTTCAAAAATACTTAGAAAAATTTTGAATTTTTTTTCTCTCTTATTCTATTTATACTAACCACAAAGGGTGATCTTACCTATGTGAAATTTTCATCTTGTCCCATTTAGGCCCAATTCTACAACCAGTATCTCTAATACCACATTTTCATGTCCGATCCCTTCTACCCGCCGAGAGAGAGGACGTGACTCGATTGTTATCCAACCGATCAATCTAGCCCCATGAAAATAAACATAAATAATGCATTGAAGTAAAATACATGTACATATGCATATAACATGAAAATATAGCAGAAGCAAATACATTCATTCAAGCATCGAATATGTTCATAATAATTCATAAAATGCATTACATTGCAGGATTAATATAGAAAATAGAAGAGAGAACTTATCTTGTAAATGAGTTGTCCCGCAACTAGCTATGTTGCTACAATGTTCCACCCAACCAAAAGCCAGTTTTTCTCATCAATCTCTAAGCACAACTGCCACTCCTGACCTGGGAATGATTTCCACAAGGAACTAGGGAACAACAGGATCATCATCACACATATCCAAATACAAATCAAAGTTTAGCCAATCCAATCTATAGTTGGGTTTATGAGGCTGCTAAGGTAGTGGAAAGGATGAATTTATAAGCTAGTGAGCTCAACCGCATAGATATGGACACCTGCACAATATCTGGCTTGGCCTCCACAATACCTACACACCCAACACAAGGAAGTATTCCCTTCACAGCTACACAGTCCCTCAGGCCATACCTTCCCTTATAGTGGTTTTCAAGGTGTGCATAGAAGAATAGCCATCCCCTCTTGATCCTTTTATGAGGTTCCTCTCTTCACTAGGTTTATCAAGCCAATTCTGGGATTCTTCTACTCCTAACCAGTTCGGACCAAAAAAAAGGATGCACATCACAACAAAATACAAGTACTGGGCATATGGAAAAAACATCCTAGGAACCAAGAATGAAAATGGAAGATGGGGAAATCACTCTGGGAGATAAATTTGATTTCAGAAAGGTTAGGGATGTCATAGGAGAAAAAAAAAACCTCTTAAAACCCCAAAATCAGGGATCTCTTCTCCTAGCCACTAATCCATACAAAAACGGGTTCCTAGCCATGGATAGATGAGGAACCAAGCAAGAAAATGTGAAGCCAAAATGCCCAGATAGCTCCACCTGCGTGAGGAAAGGAAAACTATGTGAGGAAAGGAAAACATAGGTGAGGAATGGAATGGGTAGACATTTGTGGGTGTTTTCTTTCCCCACAAGAAAAAAGTCATTTCCCCAAAACTAATGGCTTCACCAATATGAATTTTGACTGCCATACTCTTCCATTCCCAAGGCATTAATTTCCTCAACCAACTTCTGGAAGAAATAAATGATTGGGAAGATAAGACAAAAAAGGTAGTTGATAGATTTATGGGTTCTCCCATTGACATTTGGCTCAACCCTTTTGGCTCAACCCTATTGGCTCAATGGTTGAATATTTTCTCTCCCTATTCCTTGTGAAATCATGCCCCCGTATCTTTGTTGCATTGACATAGCTAGTTGTGGGTATTTTTATTAATTTGCATATTTACATGATATCCAAAATATATTGTTCCAAGATAGCACAATAACCATAGGTATCGATTTTAATTGCTGATACATAAAATTCTAAATCGATGGTGGGGCCTTCGCCTTGAGATCCACACCATCATTTAATAATGGTTACATCATATACAATTTTAATGCAAATGAGGTCAATGTTGGGATATTACACTCACGAGGGAGAATTGGTTGAGGCAAGTAGGCCACATGAAGAGTAAATTCAACCTATAGTCCATATTTCTTATAAACTGATGATAGCACACTCCTCTAACATATTTTTTCATTTTGAATTTGTGTGTGAGTGAACTTTGAGCTTCTCTAGTGCTTGGAGATGTTCCCAAGCCAAATATGGGAGATGTGCCCCATGGTATTGTCCTATTTTTTCCTCATTAATTCTAATATTATTATATGCAACTAAAAATTGAGGTTTAATTTCAGTTCTATAGATCCATTTCAGCCATGTTCAAGATCTCTTCTTAGTGATTGAAGGATTCCTATTCGAATTGTTTTCCTCCTATTCTTTCTCTCTAGTTATTCAAAGGAGACAAGATATGATGATGGATATATGCATTTAATCCATCAATGGTGGGTATTTTTAAGTTTCATTATAATATCCATAGGTGTATTAGTTTCATTGAAGAGTTTGGAAGCTATCGCTTTCAACCCATATGAATTATGGTCTCTAATCCTCCTAGTAATGATGTTTTTGCTAAAGGAGAAAATCATTGATTGTGAAGTGAGGTTCCTTTAAGCCTATTTGAGTTATATTTGATGTAATATATCCTCTATAAAAATTATATGACAGTTCGAATTAATATCATGAAGTTTCATATGAAAGTTTTCTTACCTTGCCTATATTTTCATGAAAATTTGTCTAGTTTTATTATAACTGTCACCAAAAGTTATCAGTAGATAAAATTTCGATTCTTCCAGATGTTTCAGGTCATGTATACCTCCCTTAATCCCATAAAATCATAAAAATAATAATTTCAAACCCTATGACATCGTTTGTAAATCGTTGTTTCTAAACTAGTTGAATTGTTCACAAAACTAGTTCTGCTAATTTGACACCCATATTAATTCTAATATTGTTTAAACCTATGGTTTTGAAACTTGCTGAGATAATTGATCTAGTTTACATATTTTGTGGTGACCAGGATCCTGGTAATATACTTCATCCTAGATGATTCTTAAAACCTAAATGGTCACAACACATTGTTCATAGGATTCTTGAGATCAAGCATTTCCCTGATTGTCTAAGCTGAAATTTTGTATTTGTGCACATATGATATATACTTTCAGAATTTCTAATTACCTTATAGAACCAACCATTGATACTCTGTGAATTTAGACAGACTCATATGTGCATTAAGGCTGATTTTGACAATTCTAGTGTCATCTGTAGTACCTAGTTTTGCTTGTTTTTAGAATTACATATTAAGTTAATCTACTGCTGCAGTTAGTGTGCTAAAAAAATAGAAAGGTACATTAGAGTGGTATTAGATATATTTCCTCTAATCCTGTGGAAATTAATCTCTTAGTGAATAAATATTGCACATCACTAACTCAAGTTGCAACCATGAGGCTTGTACTAGTAGTTGAAGATGGTGACTTTGATCTATTTGTTGAAGAAGAAGAGGTGATCTATTTTAATGGTGCTTGCAAATGTGAAGAGACAAGGATGGTTAATTTTGTGACCATATGGACTATGAATAAATTAGGGTTGAACCACTAGTGGATAATCCTAAGAATTATTTAACAATTATGATAGATGCAATTGAACACTTGCCCCACCACTACGAAGAGTATCTTACCTTGGGGGAAGGTGCTTGTAAATCCATTCCTTTCAAAGATTATTTTTACTGTAGATTTGGCTCCGAGCCCAAGTATGTAGATTTTTATTCTTTCAATAGAAGAAAACCATCCCTAGATGAACCAAGTAGTTCCACCTCTTTGAGCAAAGAGGAATAAGAAGGAACCAAAAGTGAATTTTCATCAAATCCATCAGCATGTTCAAGCATTATGATATTATTTGGATTTTCTTCATGAAGAGTATCAACAAGTGATGATTACAGTACCAATCAACATGGAGAAACCTCAAGTTTCTTGAAATAATATGCTCAATAAAATATTTCTTGTTCCTCGTTACTCTAAGAAGAATATAAAGAGGATCCATATGCAACTGAAGACCCGACAATTCCACATCTGATTGTTGGGAGTGTGGGAGGTAAAATCACTTCTAGTTTCTTTGTTGGTGATCTTAAAAAATTTGCAAAGGTGGATGATGTATTCAATGGTGGTAAGACATATTTTTTTATCATATCCTACATAAGAATGTAGATCAGAATTGAAATCAACATTTGAACTTCATAACGAAGTGGAAGACAAGAGCACGCCATTTGGGCGTGAACTAGATAATTTGGGGGAACAAAGCATGTAAATGGATGAACATAATTCATATCTTTGTGTTCCCTTGGGTCACAATGATGGGATGTTTCACATGAGTGAGAAACTAAATACCACTATCATCATTGAGGAGAACCATGAATTTCCTAGTCTTATAGGTGGAAAAGAAGAAACACAGATTCATGAAGAGGAGAGAAAGTCACTACAAAGTGACTAGATGGGAGAAGAAGAGGCACAATGCATAGTTGAAGACCTAGAATCCCATCATTAGTTTCTTAGAAGTATGAGAGATGAATTCACTTATGGATTATTTGTGGGTTATTTCAATATTACCCCAACATATATTGACACTCTTGATTGTGATGGTATAGGTTTTGGATCATATCCAAAACAACAACATAAACTAGAATTCCAGCCACTACTTGAGCTCCATTGTGAAGTTGATCTCATGGAAGAACAAGAAGATTAAAAGGATGTTGAGGTGAAAATGTTAGACTCTCCTCAACCACATGAGGTTTTGGAAGAGAATGAATCGTATAGATTAGACTTGGATATTTTAGTGGATCTCAAAGAAGAAGATCATTTTGTGAAGAATCTTCTTTGAGAGACACACCATCTGGGTTGATCACTAAAGGAGGGCAAAGAGAATATTAGAGAAACTAAGGATTTTTTTGTTGATGACAATGCCTTGGTGTTAATATGGCATTAGAGAGAAGCAACAAATTTCTTGGGATATTTTGAAACTCTCAAATAAGCAGTGGAAAAGATGAAGGAAAGCTACATGAAATTTCTCTCATATAGGAATCATCTTCTTGAGGTAACCAAAATATACCATCATGCACTCAAAAGGAAGGAAGATGAAATAGAAAGGCTTGGTAATGAATTGGAGGCTTCATATGTTTCTTTGTAGAGAACCTAAAAGGATCTTCAAGAGTCAAAGTTGTAAATATATAAACTTCAAAAGGATTTGGATGTACAACACCTTTCATCTTGCATGGAAGGAAATGCATCGGGTATGATGGAGTAACTTCATGTGGAGGATGAACATGAATAAAGTTTTGATTTGCAAGTGTTGGTGAAAGGAGATGACATAGAATATATTGTCCAAACATTTGAATTATTGTGGAAATACATTCAATAATACATACTATTCATATCTGCAATTAAATATACTTATTTTTCCATGGATTGGGTAGACAAGTACATCATTGAGATGGAGGCCCAAGGATGCACAAGTCTTTCTTGCATCTATAGGGTGTTGTTTGACATGCTTGCATTGGAGGAGAGGCCTCAAGAGCTATCTATATGGAGAGAAGAATTATATTTGAATAAGGTGTATGATTACTCTCACATAAATTAGCAAGCCAAATATTTTATTGATCCATGGATTAGGTAGATGAATACATAACCAAGATGGAGATTCATCAAGGTAAAAAATAGTTTTTCTTATATGATAAGTCTTTTGGATTTACTAAAATTTTCCTACCCATGTGAGAAACAACAATGATATATTTTATAGCCATTACATACATCTAGTACATATGCACATGAGGTGCATTTTGATTTGCATGTGCTTGAGGAGTTTGAGAGAAAGCAAAATGATTACCAAGCATTTGCACTATGTCAGAGAGATTTGGAGCTGCATCTTGGTGAAAGTTGTATAATTTTGGAGGAGGCACAAGATGGTACATTTCATGTATCAATAAAATGAGTAAAGTATTCATCCACATTCTCAGTGGATGAGTATTACAAAATTTTCAATTTGATTCATGACTTTTCATCCTCTGCACTGTCTACTACAACCATAGCATATGAGGAGGAGGATTGGGTGAAGAGATTCTTTCTTTTGGTACCAAGTAAGGAGAAGGAGGATCCCACACTCATCAACGGGGAATTGATGAGATAACAATCCCATTATTAGTAGAAACAAAGGAATACATTTCCTATATTTGATTCCTCCATTCATGGTGGTGATTGCATGACCAATGGTAGAGAGTTGATCCATTGGGATTATGCACATGGGAAAGCCACGGGATTTCCATATGGACCTAGTAGTTGTAGTATTTGTTCATCCATGGAATGAATGGATAATTACTTGTTTGATTTATGCACCTTGGAGGGTGTACTTTTTTCTTACACCAATGTAGTTTCAAGAGACACATCATACATCTTCTGTGAGCAACATGGGAATCCATGGTTGTTGGAAGATTCCTATAGTTTTCTTGGGACATGGAATTCATATCTATTTCATCACAACAACAACATTTTGAGATACAATACTTGTGTGCATAATGCACATAATAATTTCTATTCTTGGTGGAGAAGGATCACAAGGTTTTGGCCCTACATTGAAGAGTTGCATAAGTTATTCAAAAAGGCCCTCATAATTTCTATTTTTCATTGTAAGTGTTGATCTTCTAGTGTGGTGGTATGATTTCCACATCCTCATTTTCATTTTCTATGATGACAATTTTGTATTGTTGTTATTTATGTTTAGAAGGATGCATATAAGACCATCCAACCCTAGCATTCTTTGGAATGAGATATTTCCAAAAGGGGAAGGAACATTTGGATCCTTGCAGAGAAGTTAGTGGGATCCAAGGATTCTACTCAATTAGCTTAACTAGGTTGAAAGTTTTGTTGAAGAAGGATTAGTCACTGGAGGATGACAATAATAATAGTTGTGTAGTAGAAACATGGTGGATCTTAGTATTTATCTTGTAATTGCAGATTCCAATTCTAGACAACCAAGAATCTATTTTCAGAATTGAATTCATTGGTTGGCTTCATAGATGGTTGGAGTTGGTCCTTTCTTGAGGACAAGCAATTTTGGGAGGGGAGGACTGTAATGTCCCCATTTTGGATGATAAAACAATAGAAGAACCCCCCTATACTTTGAGAATCCCATGGTCCCTAGTGGAGAAATAAAGTAATTAATATGGGTCATGTTGGTATATTAATTTCCTTAGTATTTTAATTTATTAAACCTTGGCCTAAAATTATATGTTGAAATTATAATATTTGCAATAATATGAATTTTGGTATTAAGTGTATGTGATAGGAGGATAAGGTGGAATATAAGATCAAGTGGACACCTGTAGTTGTCATTCAAAAAGGAAACCTAGAGAAAATCAAGAAAGAGAAAAAATCTAGAAAAAAGATAGAAAGCATGCATACAGAAACTAGCTAGAAAAATAAGGATAAAGCAGGAAAGTCTAGAAAAAGTAGTCAGGATGAGAAGAAAGCAAATTTTTGAATTCAGGAGGGCATAGTTTCCAAAAATGAGAAAGGAAAGTCAGCCCAAAAAGTAGTAGGGCGTAGTTTCCAAAAATGAGAAAGGAAATTCAGCCCAAAAGTAGGAGGGCGTAGTTTCCAAAAATGAGAAAATGAAAGTCAATATAAAAGAAGGAGGGCAGATTTTCCAAATGAAGAAAAATGGCATGTTATTGGAAAAGATATAAATTCCCAATTCAACTCATGAGGGCACATTGGTTGAGGAAAGTGGGCCACATGAAGAGTAAATTTGACCTAGAGGCCATGTTTCCTATAAAATAATGACAGCACACCCCTCTCACATCTCTTGGAATTTTGAATTTGTGTGTGAGTGAGCTTTGAGCTTCTCTAGTGCTTGGAGATGTACCCAAGCCAATTGTGGGATATGTGCCCCATGGTATTGTCCTAGTTTTTCCTCAATAATTCAAAGAGTAGTATATGTAGGTAATGATGGATTTTTCACTACAGGTGTGGAGATCCATTTCAACCATGTTTGAGATCTATGCTTAGTGATTGAAGGCTTCCTGTTCAAATTCATCCCCTCCTTCTCTTCTTTCTCTCTTTTTCTTTGAAGGAGAAGAGATTTGATGATGGATTGATGGTTTTAAGATATTAATGGTGGATATTTATAGGTTTTCTTATCATATCCATAGGTGTATCAGTTTCATTGAAGATTTTTGAAGCTGTCCCTTTCAATCCATATGAATTATGGTCTCCAATCCCCCTAGTAATGACATTGTTTGCTAAAGGAGGCTACCACTGATTGTCAAGTGATGTTCATTTTATCTTCTCTTAGTTATAATTAATGTAATGTTTCCTCTCTAAAAATTATATGATAGTTCGAATTAATCTCATGAAGTTTCATGTTATGGATAACATTTCATATGGCTTGGGGTAGACCACAAGAGGGAGTATGACACCGGAAATCGATCCATTTCAAAATATGATAAATACATAAATGAAACTAACACTAAGGGATAATAATCATACCTTATTCTGGACATTCGAAGAAGATCTCCATTGAGCTTCTAATCAAACTTTTCCCTACACTTCGTCCTCAACAACAAAGAAATATACAAGCATGATATATGTAAAGTGTTAAGGTCAATCTAGCATATTCAATTCCAACATGTAAACAAAGTAATTACATCCATGGATACAAATATTCATAATTACACATGTAATGGACAAGAAATGGATATTTCTATTAATATAAATAGCGATACAAATGAAAACCTATGTTGATACCTCATCAAAATAAAGAAAACGAGTCCCTCCTCCTAGGCCTCCACCACTTCAATCCTCCATACAAAGGAAAGCTTGGGAAAGAGCACTAATGGCTGCTTCAAGGGTAAAGGGATGAAGACTCAAGCATATAACAATGGTTCATAATTTCTCTATAATATCTTTTCTATCCAAATTTCTCTTCCTATAATGCTTCATAGCACCTTAATGTATAGCCCCTCAATGGGAAGTGAAGGGTTGAATCAGAGTGTTTCTCGGCATATGGAAGGCCAAGGATCAATTTATTCTTTAATTGATGGGGAAAACTCCATTTAAAAAAAAATGAGCATAATTCCCGATGTATGCACATGAAAGCGGTGCAAGCTATGTATACACGGGTTGTAGACTTGTGACATGCATATATATAAAAATATATATTTTAAGGGGTTCTAGTGGAGCATCGAGGTAATAGTGAGAAAATGGGATAAAATGAGTCTGCATACGGACATGGATATGCCATCAAATCATGATGTATCAGGCGTAGAAAATCACACTATAGAAAATGCCCCCTAATGTATGAGGTTAGAGGTGTAGACGATGGTTGAAATACATTATAATAATCCCAGAAGTGGAGTAATGAATACCGAGGTGGAAACAACCAACCAATCATCAGTATAATACAATGATAGATCTCTACATATGATTGTAGATATGAAGTATACATGGAAGTCCTGGATACATAACAATACTATGGCCATGAATAGGAATAATAGACATATGTCATGAGTGGTCATCGCCATGTACAATATACAGTGAATTAAGGTCTCCATATTGAATGAAGACATCAAATGGTACACTTGAGTCTATTCATGAGAGATGAATTCTGATAGATACCGGTATGATCAAGGAGGTAGCTAATATGGTATGCCACCAAACTCAGAGGTATTCTACACAAATCACCGCTAGTACATGTCCCATCATGCGAATAAAATTTTCAAAGTTGAACATGATGGACCATTGTTTGACTACCGGTCATTGATGTGTCCCATTAACAAACGTGAGATATATCACCGATAATGATAATGAGAATCAAGGTACAAAGTGCAATCAAACAAGTGTGAATAGATGTGTTGAGGACGAACACTTGAGAGAATCCATCGATAAGGGGACATTGATGTATTCCCAAATCTGTCGATGGTGAGAGAACCTACCACTAATGATTGCAAGTCTCAAGGCACTCAATGGAATATATATCCTTATTCTAGAATAAATTATCTGAATTCGATGGAATGGAATCCGCTGAAAGGAGGGCATTAAGGCATCCCCATGATCAACCAACATGAGGTACACAACAACAATGAATAATTTGGAATAACTCAGATGAACAAGATGTGCACAAACCAATAAAAAATGTATCAGGAATGGCTGACATACAAAGACAAGATAACTAAGGAATGATCGACTCAACCTAAAACTTCCTTCGAACTAGAGAATAATGCAGATGGAGACTCATATGCAACATAGACTCAACATGGAAATTGGGACAACTTTGTGACATAGAAGACATGAAAAGAGGATCCATGGGGACTGGAAGCATAACCAATCAGTGGAGAAAACTTAGAATAACTATTATAATAATCAACCCATAGTTACCTACTTTAGACATTAATTTTAATTATTTTTTGTCTTATTACCTAGTTTCCTAGATTCCACTCTATGCTAGTTGCCTTCTACAAGTCCTAGAAGTCAACACATGATAAAAATGAGTCACGGAGTTCTTGGAAAACATCCTCGAAACCCAATTTAGCATTTCTACTTTATTCCAGATCTTCCAAAGTGCATATCTTCTTTTTCTGAAAAGCTGCCTATTTTATTGGGATTTAAGGCAAAAGGAAAAGCTAGACTAGGTGTAGCTGACTTGTTTTTTTCCCACATCATCCTCCATCCTTTTATCCTAATAAAAGCATGTGTGATTTTTCTTTTCATCCCTCATTAGCTTTCCTACTTGACTTATCCAATTCGTGAGCATCTCGGTAGATTTGGAAACTGCTTTATGCACTTATGGGGGATTTGACCACATTTAGTAAGCCTGCTTTTTTACCATTTAGAATGGCATGATTATGCATTCGAATATCTCATGTAATTATATATTGCAGCAGCCTATTACTTCATAATGTTGGATATTTTAGACTTATTGAATATAGATCAGTGTTATGCTCCAATTTCAGTCTCCTTTGGTGTGAATTTTGCATGTTTGATTAGCAATTTTGTGAGTGTAATTGTTCTATCTCTTGGGTTCAATTTCCACATGGTATCAAAGCCTTTGTAGATCGATTTCTCTCCTTCCTTATTTCTATTACAGTTTCAACATCTTGACTGGGAGCACATTCTGCTGACTGGAGGGCACAGTTTCTGAGCTATGGACCAATCTCAGAAGATCATCTTGACTCCATTCAATTTCTTTGAGTGGAAAGATGAGATGGAGATATTGTTGAGAGTGAAAGGTCTCTATAGGGTAACTATGGAAATAAAGGGAGAGCCCAATGTAGCTACAGATAAAATTAAATGGCACAATAGGAGGGATGAGGCCTATGGTATTTTGTGTCTTAGCATTTCAAGAGACCTCCTCTTCCATCTTGATGGATTGACATCACCTAATGAAGTGTGGAAGAAGCTAGAAGATATTTTTGGAAAGACAGATAAGATGAGAGGACATCAAATCGAGAATGAGTTGATCTCCTTGAGTCCCAGTATCTTTGAGTCATTACAACTCTACTTTTCCAAGTTTAAGACCCTTGTTTTGCAATTGAAACAGTGTGGGATAAAAAATAAGGAAGAGAAACTAGTTTTGGCCATACTTTCTAAGCTTTGTCCTGACTATTCAGTGTTTTTTTTGACCTTCCATGCCACCAAGTTGACAGCTCGAGCCTGGAAGATGCCTAAGCTTGCAGAGTTCATGGAATCCGTCACACAAGAGAAAGATAAGTTGGTGATGATGGGCACCATCAAACCTTCCAAAGACCAAGCTTTGGTTGCTGGAGATTCAAAGGTGGATTCAAAAAGAAAGAAAAAATCTAAAAATCCACCTGAGCAAAAGAGAGACAAGAACAAGTCTCAAGAGGAGCCCCAAGGTTCTAAGAACAACTCCCAGAAGAAGAAGAACAAAGGAGAAATGAGCAAGTGTGCATACTGCAGTAAGGTATATCATCCTAAGAGCTCTTGTATGAAAAATAAAATTGACATGTTGACCCAAATCTTGGAGAAGAATAACATGTCCCTTCCTGATTGCTCTAAGAAGAGGGAAGGAGGATCATATTCATAGTACAGAGAGAGAGTACATGCCTTGGTTGCTGGCACATCAAGCTCACCTAGCTTCATCATAGGCTTTGGATATTATAGACATATGGTTTCGACAAAAGAGTATTCTCCTCTCTTGACATGTTGAAAGGTCCACCAATAGTTTTGGGAGATGACTCTCTCACTGACAATTTGGGGAAGGGAAGGATTGATCTTGACCATGGTAAGTTCAATAATGTGTTGTATGTTCCAGGTCTTCCCTCTAATCTGTTGTTAGTGTATCAGATGACTCATACTGGGTCTCCAAAGAAGGTCATCTTCTCCCATGATGATGTTGAAATCGCTGATATTTCAAATGGTAAAGTCATAGCAAAAGGTGTTGTAGATCACACTTCGAAGGTATACAAGTTTTCCCATTTTCTACCCTACTAAAACCCCTCTGCTCTTCTAATTCATGCAAATGAAGCAAGAAAGCTTTGGGATGAAAGATTTGGCCATATTAAATACAAGTATCTTTCTAATTTGAGTGAAAATGATATGGTCATAGGGTTACCAAAGATCAAGTTTTCTAAGGGAGTCTATCAAGGTTGTATCAAAGGAAAACACATAGAGAACAAGTATGAGAAAGCTAGTCATGAGAGAACCTGTGCACCTCTTGAGCTGATCCACAGTGAACTTTTTGGTCCATTCCCTCATATTTCCATGAGTCAAACCAAATATGCACTGACCTTCATAGATGAATTTTCTAGGTATTGTTGGGTTTACTTCCTAAAGCATAAGTCTGAAGTTTTTGACCTCTTCAAAGTCTTTAGATCCTTGGTTGAAAATCAGTCTGGGAGGAAACTCAAGATCCTCAGATTTGAAAATGGTGCTGAGTATTACAAGTTTGAGTTCATTCATTATTGTAAATATCCAGGTATTCATATGCAACATTCAATCTCTTACACACCACAAGCAAAATGGTGTTGCTGAGAGAAAGAACATATCACTGAAGGAGATGGCAACATGCGTGATGGAGGACTTTGCCACCAAATTTTTGGTCCGAGGATATAAACTATACATCCTACATCTAGAATAGGGTGCCTCATAAGCATCTTGATGGTATGACTCCTTTTAAATATTGGAGTGGGCACAAGCCAGATGTGACCCATTTCAGGATTTTTGGCTCAAAGGCTTGGGCTAGAATTCCAACTGAAAAGAAAAAGGCTTTGCAGCCCCAAAGACAAGAGTGCCTATTTGTTGGGTATTATAAAGATACAAAAGGGTACAAGCTTATAAAATTGAGCACTAACAAATCTTTCATTGAAAGAAGTGTTCAGTTCCAAGAAGAGCCTTTAGTAGCAGTTGAAGTTGGAGAGTCTTCTTCACCACCAGATCCATTGATTATAAGTGGAGAGACTAATGAGTTTGCTGATTCTGATATTTATAATAATGATGATTTGATTTCAGATCATAACAGTCCTACAAGACCAAAATGGTCAAAAAATACCATTCATGCAGCTGGGGAACTAGCTGGAAATCCTAGTGACACTAGGAGGACTAGATCTCAATTTGAGAGTGCCCTTTGTGTGAAAGATCCTCTATTTGTTGAGAAGTTCAATCTGATGGTTGAATCAGATACACAGACATATGAATATGTATAAGATGATCCAAGATGGAAAATAGACATGAAATAAGAATGCAGCTCGCTCTAGAAGAAAAACACTTGGGAACTGGTTGATCTTCCCCCAGGGAGGAAGCTAGTTCAATGTAAGTGGGTTTTCAAGACTAATTTTGATGCTGATGGTTCACCTTTGAAATATAAGGAAATATTGGTAGCCAAGGGCTACTCACAAGTACATGGTATTGACTACAATGAAACCTTTGTACCAGTGGCAAAGATGGACTCCATAAGGATAGCTCTAGCCATTGCAGCTTCGAAGCAGTGGGAGGTACATCACATGGATGTGAAGTGTGCTTTCCTAAATGGAGATATCACTGAATAGATTTACATGCAGCAACCTGAAGGGTTTGTTTCTAATCCATCTTTAGTGTGCAGGTTAAAGAAATCACTGTACGGGCTCAAGCAAGCCCCCAGAGCTTGGTATGCCAAGATTGACGGATTTTTTTAATCACTGAGTTTTGTTCAATGCAAGTCTGATCCTAATGTCTATTTGAAGCTGATTATTTGATTATTATTGTATTGTATGTGGATGACCTTCTGATTACAGGAAGTTCAAAGAAATATATTTCCTCCTTGAAGGATACAATGAACCATGCATTTTCCATGACAGATTTGGGATTGTTGAGCCAATTCTTCGGTCTTGAAATTGCTCAATACCAACATGGAATCAAAGTACATAAATCCAAGTATGCTCTGAATTTACTGAACAATTTCAACATGAAATATTGCAAGCCAAGCAAGACTCCCTTCCTTTCAGGAGTTAGGCTTGAAGAAGCAGGTTCTTCTCCTATGGTAAATAATACACTGTATAGGCAGTTGATTGGGTGTTTGCTTTATCTTACACACACTCGAACTGATATATCTTATGCATTTAGTGTGGCTTTGAGATACATGAATCAAACTCATGAGATCCATTGGAGAGCAGCCAAAAGGATCCTAATTTTTTTTCAAGGAACAAGAACTCATGGGATCTTCTACAAAGCAAAATCTAATCTTGATTTGATTGGGTTTACTGACAGTGATTGGGTAGGTGACAACACATATTGAAAGTCTACATCAGGATATGTGTTCATGCTTGCAGAAGGACCAATCGGCTGGTCAAGCAAGAAGCAGAGTGCCATAGCACACTCATCTACAGAAGCAAAGTATAGAGGAGTTGTAAATGCAGCAACTCAATGTTTGTGGTTGCAAGGGATACTTGGAGAATGTGGTTTCGAATCAGAGTTTTCAACTATTATCTACTGTTATAATTAGAGCACCATTCGAATCTACAATGATCCATTTTAGAAATAGCAAACTAAGCACATTGAGATCCATATGCATTACATTAGACAGCTTGTGCATGATGGAACCATTGATCTACTCTTTTGTGCATCTTCAGAACAAGTAGCATACATCTTCACCAAAGTTTTTTGTGAGAAGACCTTCAGCAATCTCAAATCACTGCTGGGGATTGTTGATCATGCTGTGAAGCATGATTGATGACAATATTTCCAAAATTTTTGTTTTCCTGTCCATGTTTAAGGGAGGATTTTCCCACTAGGTTTTTGCCTCTTTCCTTGGTTGTATGGACAAGCAGTATGTAAAGGGTTACTAAGCCTTGTTTCTAGGCCCTATGTTTTTCTAATATTTACTCATAAAGTTAGGATTAAGGGGGGGAACTAGAATAATCAACCCATAGTTACCTACCTTAGACATTAATTTTAATTATTTTTTGTCTTGTTACCTAGTTTCCTAGATTCCACTCTATACTAGTTTCCTTCTACAAGTCCTAGAAGTCAACACATGCTAAAAATGAGTCATGGAGTGCTTGGGAAACATACTAGAAACCCAATTTAGAATGTCTACTTTATTCCAGATCCTCCAAATCGCATATCTGCTTTTTCTGTAAAGCTTCCTGTTTTATTGAGATTTAAGGCAAAAGGAAAAGCTAGACTAGGTGTAGTTGACTTGTTTTTTTCCCACATCATCCTCCCTCCTTTTCTCCTCATAAAAGCATGTATGATTTTTCTTTCCATCCCTCATTATCTTTCCTACTTGACTTAGCCAATTCATGAGCATCTTGGTAGATTTGGAAACTGCTTTATGCACCTATGGGGGATTTGACTAGATTTAGTAAGCCTACTTTTTGACCATTTCGAATGGAATCCTTATGCATTTGAATCTCTCATTTAATTATATATTTCAAAATCCTATTACTTGATAAGGTTGGATATTATACACTTATTGAATACAGATCAGTGTTATGCTCCAATTTCAGTCTCCTTTGGTGTGAATTTTGCATGTTTGATTAGCAATTTTGTGAGTGTAATTGTTCTATCTCTTGGGTTCAATTTCCACAATAATGATTACAACTCATAATTTCATAGTAGTAACACAACCAATGGATGGAATGTACAATGATCTGGTCGAAGGGGACATGACGCGACAATTGCCAATAGAAAGTGATATCATTTCTTGTCTTGTTTTTTGTTTTATGTTTTTTTGGTCTATTTCATATTGAAAATATTGAAAACGAATAAAATTTATTATAGTATTATAAGGAGGAAACGAGTGTCGTGAGAAAGGAAACTAGTTACAAGCAGTGGAACATACCTATGCTCAATGCAATGTAGCATATGCATGATAAGGACACTTGAGGGGATGTTTCCTTCGGGTATGGGATAATAAAGTTGCAAAAGATATATGATAGGCTCTGCCTGGATAGGATTGAGGCTTATAAAATTGAAGTAAGGAGTTGGTGTAAGGCTCAATATAGCAAGCGGATGGATGCAAATGAATTACAACTTGATACAAAATGAGAGTCTCTGTGGGGTATTTCTAGTATAAAGTTGAAGAAAGAATATGGCGTTCTTACTCAAAGGCATGGTGGGCCTACAAGGCACTCCCAAACCTAAGGGAGGACGCTTATCATGGGTACCAAATGAAAAAACAAGATATAACTAGGGAACCCATGATTAGGAAATATCTACTACTTACATAACACCATTTCTAGTAGCAGAATGATGGTTCCATGACATCACAAAGTGGGCCCATACCCATGGTTAAGGTGAAATAGTCATAGGATTTTGAAAAATGCATGCATAAAGCTGTCCTATACTATATTCCAGTTTAGTATTATACCTGCCATGGGCATTAACGATTCAAATTAGTCTTGACGAATGTGCACCAAAAGGAGTTATTGCACAACAATATTAGGCCAAACAACTGGAAAAACATAATAAGAAATCCAAAATATAGGATATAGGGAGGATTGGTCGTGAGAAAAGCATTCAAAATAAATGTTGCAGTGGATGATGGGACATAAGAAGGAATGTAACCTGTATACCCAACATGCATGTATCCATTTCCACCCCCATGAGAGTGGACGCTGATGTTAAGGCCAGATGACGGAAATGAAAATCCTCCCACAAATGGAGTAAAAGGTGGGAAATGACCACTTCCAAATCTATGATCAAGGTAAGGGGTCGTTGTGCCCCCCATACCAACACCAGGGTTTTTACTAGGACCAACAATGGGTGATGAGATAGTAATATTGATATCCAACATGCAGAACGTGAAAGGAATTGTGATAGAGGGATTAGGCTGAGTCTCGACACTTGATCTTCCCAAGGTAAACTTCTGGTGGAAAGCTGTAAAATATGACAATTGGGGTCATGTAGTATGGGAAGTGCCAGCCACATAAGGTCTGGTATAAGCCAGAGTCCCGGGTATCCATATGGTTCCTCCCCCCATTCTAGACAATGGGGATTGAAGGAACTCCACATTCTCAGATGTAGTACTCATGGTGAGAACCATGTGTGAATCACAATGTGATGAAGGTTTTCTAGAAATCTTGGTCCTCTTTCGAGGAGGAGGAGGGTAGTGAGGAAATAACCTTGCTAAGCATCGAGATCGATGAGGTGTCAGAAATCAATCCACAATGACTCCACAAAATAACAAATACTCAACTAATTATGATCCCTAAATCCATCTAACGCACAAATAGAACACCCCTAAGTAAAACTAAGTTAGTTGCAAACAAGCAAAGAGGGAGGATAACTGAGCTACCAAATGCAGTATGTATGTCTCTCTTAGGATAGGCCTGAGAATCCCATACACTACAAGTGGAGGTGTGTAACCAATTATAGTGGCCCTCATCTTTAATTCATATAGCAACTATGTTGTTTGACCCCTACCTATCCAAGAAACTAGCAGAATAAACTCTACAAGTACCCCCTACAATAACTAGGTAAGGAAACTAGGGTCACCCCAATATAACCAATGCTCTGGAGGACAGTTGCAGGCGATATATACTGTATGGGAAGGGTAACAAATAACGAAGCTTGAAAACGCCAAAGGTACCTCAAAATCCCCCAGATACGAATAAGATCCTAGAAATATCTCTGATGCTCAGCATAAAGTAGCAGGGGGCTATCCCCACCACTAACGTGTGCGCTGCCTCGTGCTTAACACCCGTGTAATAGAAACCTCCTGAGAAAAATAATTATACCAAGGATTTCGCTTCTCACCTGGATAGATACCTAGTTGTTTTGTTTCATAGTCTTGGAAAAATTTACTCATGACACCATATTGCAAGACTCTACAACCTAAGCTTGTTTATGCACCTCTATCAAATAAAAAATTTTAATCAATTTTAATGTAAGCGTTAATTTTAATGGTTGCGATTACTTAAGGGTGATGAAAGTGCAACTAGTGATGTTATGACTGGTGTTACGACTCAATAATAAAGTAAATATGCACACCTAAAAAACAATGGTAAGTGCAACTTTGTTTTTAAACATGAAAAATGGGGTATGCCACTACATGTAATGCACAAAATTTCATTCATTTTCAAATGCCAATGTAACCCTTCCAATATGAAATCCTAATCATTAATTTCATCCAATCAAACCTAATGCAAGTACCAAATCAATGCATATGCATAATTTAATAAACATGAAAAGATTAAAATATTTTTGTATTTTCACTATAAATGCAATAAAAGGTCCCTACAAACTCTCAGAACTAGGGATGATTTAAGAAACATGGTACTTATTTAAAAGTGTATAAATGTTGGAAAATCTTACCAATTCTTAAGACACACTTGGCGATATTTTTCAAAAAATATTTAATTTCCAAGGATTTTATATCGTTTATATAATAATTTAGCGATTTTTAGGGTGAAAAACAGGGATGATTTTAGGGGTGAATTTTAGCCCGGTGGGCAATTTTTCCATGTTTTTCTCTCAAAAAATATTCGCCATTTTGCATTTTTTGAAGCCCTGTTTCGCCCAATTTTGATGGGGTAAAATTTTTTCACCCTAAAAATCGCCAAATTATTATATTGATGATATAAAACCCGTGGAAATTAAAATATTTTTTGAAAAATATCGCCAATCATTTTATAGTTGTCATTTTAAGAAATGGTCATATTTGCCAACATTTATACACTTTTAAATAAGTATGGTTCCTTAAAATCATCCCTGGTGAAAAAAGTTTCCCCCATCAAAATTGGGCAAAACAGGGCTTCAAAAATTGCAAAATGGTGAATCTTTTTTTTCGAGAAAACCCCCTAAAAATAGCCCATGGGCTAAATTTTGCCCCTAAAATTATCCTTGCTCAGAACCTCCAACAAGCAGCAAACACAAGCCAAGAAAGACACTGATACTAAAAAGGAAAATGCACTAATAATAAAACAAATAGGAAATAAATGAAAATAATCAATTCCAAAGAAAAAAAATCAGTGAAAAAAGAGGTTTATGGTCACAACATAAGCAATCAACAACAAGCATAGGAACCCAAGAAGACTTAGCCACACTCACAACCCACCCAAAACCTTCACAAATCAAAATCCCAAGCAAATAAGGAGATGTACACGACTGTTCAAATAACAACAACATATGTATGTGACGGTATGTACTACAACCCACGTATAAAAATGACTTCAAGGGAATTCCAATGAATTAACAAACTACTAAAAAACAACACATAAACGTAGAGAAGCAGATACAAAATCAAGAAAATCACACACCCAAACCCCAACAAAATGGAATTCCCCAGCAAATTCACCAATTTTGTTACGAAGAAAAGTTCCTATGGCTTGGGGTGGACCATAATAGGCAGTATGGCACCAGAAATTGATCCATGTCAAAATATTCTAAATACATAAATGAAACTAACACTAAAGGATAAGAATCATACCTTATTATGGACATTCGAAGAAGATCCTCATTGATCTTCCAATCAAAGTTGTCCCTACACTTCATCCTCAACAACAAATAAATATACACACATGATATATGTAAAGTGTTAGAATCCAATATAGCATATTTAGTTCTAACATGTAAACAAAGTAATTACATCCATGGATACAAATATTCATAATTACACATGTAATGGATATTTCTATTAATATAAACATAGAATGAAATGACAACCTCTGTCGATATCTCGTCGAAATCAAGAAACCGATTCCCTCCACCTAGGCAACCACCACTTGAATCCTCCATTCAAAGTCAATCTCACAAAGATAAATGCAAGCTTGGGAAAGAGCACTAATGGTTGCTTCAAGGACAAATGGATGCATACTCAAGGATATAATAATGGGGAATATAAGAAGGGGGAAAATTTTCACTATAATATATTTTCTCTCCAAAGTTATCCTCCTCTAATGCTTATAGTAGCTCAATATATAACCTCCAATGGGAAGTGAAGGGTTGAATCAGACCGTTTCCCAACATATGGAAGGACAAGGATCAAGTCATTCGTTACTTGATGGGGGGAACTCCAAATATTTTAATATTTTCAACATAATTCTTGATGTACATGTGTGACAATGGTGCGAGCTACGTATACCTGGGTTGTAGACTTTTGACCCGCGTATATATACAAAAATGTCTTTTAATGGGTTCCACTGGAGCAACGAGGTAATAATGAGAAAATGGGATAAAATGAGTCTTTAAAGAGATAGGGATAATCCATCAAATCATGATGTATCAGGTGTGGAAAATCATGTTATAACATTTCATGTGAAAATTTTCTTACCTTGCCTAGATTTTCATGAAAATTTGACTAGTTTTATTATAACTGTCACCAAAAAGTTATCGGTAGATACAATTTCGATTTTTTCATATGTTTCGGGTCATTAATACCTTCCTTAATCCCATCCAAGAATAAAAATCATAATTCAAAACCATCAACTATCATTTGGAAAGCTCTGTTTCTAAACTAGTTGTGTTGTCTTGGTAACTAGTTTTGCTAGTTTGACACCTAGATCAATTCTAATATTTCCTAAATATCTGGTTTTGAAACTTGGTGATATAAGGGATATAGTTTGCATATGTTGGGGTTCCCAGGAGCTTGGTAGTATACTTCATCCTCGATGATGCTCGAAACCTAAATGGTCCAAACACATTGTGCATAGGATTCTTGAGATCAAGCATTTCCCTAATTGTATAACCTAAAATTTTGTATTTGTGCACCTTCGGTATACGCTTTCAAACCTTCTAATTACCTTACAGAACCAAACACTGATCCTATCTAAAGTTAGACAAACTCTTTTGTGCATTAAGGTTGATTTCGATAATTCTAGTCTCATTCCCAACACCTAGTTTTTCCTGGTTTTAGAATTTCATATTAAGTTAACCTACTTCTTGAGTTAGTGTGCCAAAAAATAAGAAAGGTACATTACAAATTCCTATAGTGAACACTTTATGTTGAGTTCTAAAGGTTCTCATTTCAGTTTTGTAATTCTACAAAGAGAGCACGAGTTAAATTTATATGAATTGCTAAATGAAAATAAGATTCATGTGAATTTCTAAATGAAAATATGTTATTGACATTTATGTTATATGTGATGAGTTAGATTTATGTGATATGTTTTTTTTAAATGCATATACTTGTGATAAACAGGATTCCCTCTATCAAATAATGAAACCTGACAATATTCTACCTGTAAGTCATTTGTAGCTTGACACCCAATAACAAAAGGGTCATACAGTAATTTTAAATAACATAAAACCCATATTTATGTAAGAGAATTGCAATTTAATAATAGAATGATCAAGACCTAGGAAAGAAACACTTCCCCATTTTGAACTTCTTGGTATGAACAACAATGAAGTTAATGAGGTATGTTAAATTTTATTAAATTCCATTCCTTCTTCCAAAATCATGCTAACCACCTTTATGACTTCATGGAATTATAGATGGAAGAATCATGGTCTCCAAAGATTCTGCATCATTCCAATCACTTTGCATTATTAACTATGAATGAGATCCCTACTACCATGACTCTTTTAAACATGTGTTATTCAACGTACTAACCTCTCATACCTATGTTTCACACTTATATTTCTATAGTAATCATCATCCTATGATGGTTGCATTGGATCTATGATTTCACTTTCAAGAGTCCTAATATATCATATACTACAAAATCCACTAAAACTATCAAATTGATTTTTTATTGCAGAACAATCAATGGTAGTTTTCATATTAGGTGAATTAAAAATCCTATTTGTTGGTGCTTCCAACTTGAATATATAGAGATATACTTTGATCATAATTTTGTTGTGTATCAAGTGGTTTTTATTTCTTCACATAAAATTAGATTAGTAGTGATGACATTTCTTGTTACACAACTACAATCAATCTAAAATGTTTCAAGGACTTTGTAAATAGAGTTACCCAATTTGAAAAATTAGATTAGTAATGATGACATTTCTTGTTACACAACTACAATAAATCTAAAATGTTTCAAGGACTTTGTAAATAGAGTTACCCAATTTGAAAATTGAAGTTTTCACTCTTGCATGGGGAATGATTAAAAAAAATGAGAATATATCCATAGGATGAATATTAAACACTATCCTTGCCATGTGGTGGCCTTTAGTTTATATGTTAGTAGTATGCATACCTCATAGATATTTCTAGAATAAGCATTTCCATACACATTAAAGCTCATGTAAGGTGGTGTATGATATCAAGAAACAACAATCACTAAAGCTAAATTGAACTACATATGCTTTCAAACAATAAGAAATTAAATTGAATCTATAATAAATACAATTGGTTTTGAACAATTAAGAATGAAGATCGTTGACTTTAGAATATAAGTAAGAATCCATGGTTAGAAATCTTCAATCAAATGACAGAATGGAGAAGTTTGTGTTTCCATATAATGATTCACTTATGCAATTGTGCTCAAAATAGTTGTCCTTCAGACAACTACTTGTATTTCTTTTACACATGTGAGCCATTTCCATGCATAATTATTCAAATTGGTGCATTTACACATGACATTTACCGTTACCGTTAGAGAATTTAATGACATATATTTTGTAATATTTAGTAGATCTTTTTTAGCATTTTATCTTTCCAGAAACTTATTTACATAAATAAAACAAGCAATTACCTTTTTTTAAGTCATTTTATGTTTGTAAGGAGCTTTCTTCAATGTTTGCATCACGTCTCCCACTTCCTTTTAAGCCAAGCTAGTCTGGAATCATAAGAAAACAAAATGAAGTAGAGATTCTCACTTTTTCTAATGCATCACCATTTCTTGAGGCCATAAAAACCATTTGTGTGACCCACTTTTAAATTTTATTAAGGCTTAGCAAGTAAACTTCAACTCACCTTAGCCACATTCTTTAATTTAATTTGGTGGTATTTAGCTAAATTAAATTGCATAAACTAAATGCTTGCTTGATCCTTCTATTGTTGTATACACTTATATAATCTAAGACAAATTCATTATGAGATTGACTTCTTGTAGGCTTTCTTTGCATCCATTCCCGAAGTTTCTTGTACCCTTTGGATTCGATTAGATCTTACAATCTTAAAGTGATATACAAATTGTGCCCATGGTTTTTGAAGTTGTTTTGGACAATTTTAATTTTCTAGCTTATAATTGATTTAAGGGTAGAATCAACACTTTTCCTAAGTGCTAATTTAAAGGTAGAATCAACACTTTTCCTAAGTGCTAAGTGATTAGTGCTTGATACGTAGTTCACTTGAGGTGAAGGAGCTCTTTTCTTAGATCAAAATATTTCAACTACCAGGTACCATAAAAACACATTATGGTATACCAAGATTAAATTTAAGACATGTTAATAAAATCATAAAATCATGTTGAGTGAAACATCATATTGAAGGGCCTAAAATTTTGTTAAAAAATACCTAAAATTGTTCCAACTAGGATGACTACCTATAGGATTTGGATGGCTACTTATAGGATTTTCAGGATTGTGAACCTCATAATTTGATCTTGACGTTCACGCGCACAAAGCGTGTAGTTAGTGTTCCCCGCCTTTACCATTAGCAAGGCAACCAAAGTTTCATAGGTTATAAAAGAAATATAGTTCATTGTCTCAAGAACATCTTTTTAAATAAAAGGATAAGCTCATTGTGTGAGATGATGCCTTATCGTAATTGATATAAATGGCTTGGGGTGAAAAAATGGCCAAGGAAATTAAGGACTTTTGGATAAATTTAATATAACTAGGTTATCCTAGTATTTGGGTGAAAGGGTTTGTGCAAAGTTTATTAGTGAGAAAATCAAAATGGAAAACACTAATTTGATTAAATTAATTAGAAACTAAGTGAACAATGAAATGAATTAGAGACTTCATGCAACGGATCATCAATGCAAATAATACTAATATATCTTAAACCCATATTAATTTTTTTGATGTGTTAAAAGTTTAAAATGCACAAACTTTAAAAAATAGTCAAAATTAGATTAACATAATATATATTTAATTTTCATTAAAACATGTAAACCTTTATGTTTTTTAAATTTTAAGTTTATTATTAATTTTTATTACATCGAAGGTGTTATTAAGGGGACGTCCTCCTCGGGTTTTCATCATCTGTCGACGGCCTATGAGGAGCCGCCCCCTGTCACAAAGAGAATTCAATGCTACTTGCGTCTTTTCCAACGTTACGTGGCAACAGAGAGAGAGGAGAATTCAATGCTACTTGCATCCTTTCGAACGTTTAATATTCCAGTTGTTTCTTTTCTTATATTTTGATAGCCAAAGTATTCAAACAAGCACAAAATAACTTCTGGCAAATCTCTGTTGTCGCAGAAATTTCGAAATTACTGGGTTAGATCTCTTTTGTCGCTGCAATTTGGAAAATACTTAGTTAGGTTTGAGTTTCTTCATAATCCAGGGATTTTATAATAAAAAAACTGAAAGAAGAAATCCATAACATTTGGCAATCTCGAGGCTGGGCGTCTATGATTCAATATCAGTTCGATTTCGAAGATTAGAATGTGTTGCTTTTACCTTAACGAGCTCAAAAACTTATGAAAATTGTACCCATGGAGTCTATTTTCCTAATGGGTAGGCTAATCTATCATTTTGCAGAGCTTGGCGTGCCATGAAAAATCTCTTTGAGGCAATTTGCAGTTTTCTCATCAATTAATTAATTTTGTGTAGTTACATCAAAATATCCTTCAAATAAACCTTAGTCATTGCGGGTTTATTTATAGTCCAACCAATTAATCAACCAACAAATTAAAAATCATCTGTAAAACCAGCTCACGCAAACACGAACAACATCCAAAAGCAAGCAACCAGGGAGTTTCACAAGTAGAGATTAATTTGTAATTATATGATTAATGGCGTTGTGATCCCTCCAAGAATGCCTCCAGCCATATGATGGGATTTCATGGTAGGAGGAAAATACAACTATGATGGAGAATAGCATCATGCATGATTCAAACGCACAGACATGGGATGTGTGTTGTTCAAGGGAGGTTAAACAGGAAAATATGGCCGGAGAGAGCATTGTACTTTCATTTTAGACATGCAATTTTTCACAAAACGCTAGACTTTCAATTTTTCCATATAATGTCAACAATAGCCATGGAAACCCAAAACATAACTTGCGCTTTTGCTATACTTTCGACAAATTGCTTTTTGAAGTTGCTAGAGGGATATGGAGTTTGCAAACTCGTTTTGGCAAGTTAAAAACAGATTAGCCTCCACTCATTAGACGTTGGCAAACTTGGGAGGGGATCACGGTTATCAAGAAATTTGTCTTTTCTTAAGATCGATTCAAAGCTGGTAAAGAATAGAACGCATTACTATTCGTAGTCGATTAACAAGAAGAGCGAATACATAGTTTCGCAAGCCCAAATGACATGGTTGATGAAGATCATATAATTTTTAATTAGCTATGACTGGGATTCAAGTTATAATTATGATATCATATACAAGACGATATAAGAGATTGATAGGGTCGAAATCTTAATCACGTTATGAAACTAAATCCACACTAAATCTTAATTACTGATCGTTAACACATGTTTATGTTAATGAATATCTCTTTGTTATTAACATTATTTCAAACAAAATAAATCTTCATTAGTGTCCATTTCGTTTTTTCTTCAATGTTTTATTTCCCAGTTTTTGGGTAGTTATCCTTAGGTCTCCCCACGACGGAATGGTAAACACTTCCCTACTAAAAGGAAATCCACTGTAACAAATACCAACCTGATAAATCCAATATAACAACACGTATCAACCTCAGAAAAGCTTTCAGTAGAACACTGCAGGCATGCGATGAATATATCTATTGCGAGAAGAGGCTATCGACAATAGAGGGTCCGAGCACCAAAAATGTCACAAGGACGACGACACCATCCATCCTGTAAGAAGGGGTACCTGCATTTGTATTAATATCTTCATTTGTTCCCCTCCTAGTCACACTCGCGGGACTCACACGGCGATTTGTTGACGCAGCAGGACTGTTACTGGGAGAACTGGTTGGGGAAGACGAGCCGACAGTTGATGTTCTTGAAGTTGAAGTTGATGTGGCAATAGCTGATGATGAAGTTGATGTTCTTGAAGTTGAAGTTGATGTGGCAATAGCTGATGATGAAGTTGATGTTCTTGAAGTTGAAGTTGAAGTGGCAGTGGCCGATGATGAAGTTGATGTGGCAGTGGCTGATGATGAAGTTGATGTTCTTGAAGTTGAAGTTGATGTGGCAGTAGCTGATGATGAAGTTGATGTTCTTGAAGTTGATGTGGCAGATGATGAAGTTGATGTGGCAGTGGCTGATGATGAAGTTGATGTTCTTGAATTTGAAGTTGAAGTTGATGTTGAAGTGGCAGTGGCTGTGGCTGATGATGAAGTTGATGATCTTGAAGTTGAAGTTGATGTTGATGTGGCAGTGGCTGATGATGAAGTTGATGATCTTGAAGTTGAAGTTGAAGATGATGTGGCAGTGGCAGTGGCTAATGACGAAGAACTAGTCGGGGAGGTGGCGGCGTTTACATTGATAGCGAGCTTGATGCCGCTCTTACAGTGAAAGGGGATTCCACAGATGTAATACTTGTCGCCCGGGCTGTCCATGGAAATGGTGTTGATTAATCTTCCGCTGTATATTCTCATCGGATTACTAGTGTCGCACGAATCATACGCAGACTTGCTCACCTCCAGCACATCGTGCACACCCGCCGTGTAAATGAACACTGCGGCATTCAATTATCAATTCATATCATAACAGATGTAGTTAGCAGTATATATATATATGTATGCTCAACATATTTTCAGTTAAGAGTCAGGTGTAAGGGTATTGGATTGATTACCGAGTTTGTCGCCGACATAAAAGGTTTTGCCAGAAGCCCAGTTAGTATGGTTGAAGTCAAGATCCCACTGTTGGCTGTCCCCAACGGTAAAGAGCGTTGCCAAACAATTATATGGCAAAACCATCATCGTCATTGCCATTGCAAGTCCAATCCACGTGAGTATCCGCTGCTCCATTTCTTCACCAAAATTTACTGTTATTCAATCATAAAAAAACAAAAAACAGAAGATTAACAGATACGTTATCAGACTGTCAGGGAGACGCAAAATTAACCAACAATCCACCGTAATATTGTTGACGAAACAAAAATAACATGTCGAGACGAAAATTCTGCGTTACTGGCTGGTAATAACTGGTGCTGTGTATCCACAATGTCAAGATTTCTCTCCTACCTTTTATATATATATATATAAAGTACCTTTCTTGAATCTTCAAAGCGCCCAAAGGCGTACCTATTGTGAAAGTTCTTGCCCACCAAAGATGTTTCACGACGGCAGCGGACGACATTGCCTCCGAGTAGGATGAAGACAATAAAACGCCCCGCTTTTTCGGCATTTAAACTTTTTTATTTTATTTTTTAATAAAAGCGGCTAAAAAATTGTTTTTGGAAATTGCTATTTCAGCCATGGGATTTGCGTGTCTTAGAATAAATGAGCCAAATTTTTTGGGGTCGTCCGATCAAGTTTGACTTTAGGGTTTATGGCTATGCATGAGCTTGTGGCTTATGAGGAGTACATAGTCATGGGCATGGCGATGGTCAAATGGGCCTTGACTCACCACCCATGTTTTCATGTTTTATTATTGAATTTTTGGTACTCTTTGGCATAAGATATGGTTTCCACTGTAAGGTTTGTATATTAAATGTGGTTATCATAGCCTAATTCACAGTTTAAGGTGTTTAAGGTGTTTGTGAGTGGCAAGAACATTAAGTCATGACATTTCATTTCAAGATAAAACTATGTGGGGTTTTTAGTCCTTATAAGAGACTTATATAGAAATTGTTTTTCTTACAAGTCAGAATTTGATGGTGGATAATTTAAAGCTATTTTTAAGGCCCAATTTATGGTTCAAGATCAAATACATAACAAAACCCTCACCCATAGTTTTAGGGGTTTACGGGCCATATAGAATACCGTGTGCCACCACTCAACCATTACATAAGTAATCTTTATAAGATGTATTGTACATATAATGACCATCTCAAGCATTTTCACAACATAGAAGATTCTTGAACACTATGACCATTTTTAAGGCTTATCACAACACATAAGACTCTTGAGCACTATGACCATTTCAAGGCTTATCACAACCTATAATATTTTTTTAGGACTATGCATTGCATTGCGTTGTGGTTATTTTTCTATCTTTTATGAAGCTACCACAAATTTAGAACTTCTTAAACAACATACCGTGTCAAAAGAAAACATCTTAAGCAACATACCAAGTCAAAAGGACTTTGCAATATCATGACTATAGTCAAAAGGACTTTGTAATATTATCACTATTTAGAGCAAACCAATTTAAGAAGGAATCCATGTAAACCTAAGTACAAGGATCTCCTCAAACCTTAGTGGTAGAGGCACCAACCTTAGATACACCACAAAAAGATATTAAAAGTATAGAATCATGCCAACTTAGTGGATGACCATTGTTTCCCAAGTGAACTCAAAATCTTAGAGTCTTTCTAAAATAATTTATGACTTCCGTGAGAGAATTTATTTATATAATTGTAAATTTTGCATCATATAAGAGAGAATAATAATTGTAGGCTCATTTTGTTAGTATGTTCTTTTCTTTCATCTTGCATTGCTCTCTATTACATTTTGAGGTGATACACTTTGTTGGTCACTATTTTGATGTTTATTTTTGTCATAAAATCCATGTTTTTCTTTTAAAAGTCTATTCATATTCCTCATATTTAATCCATATTTCCTTCAAACCTGACTACATGAGGTATAATTGTCATTTCTTTTCATGAATTGAATTTTTCAATTTTAAAGCATTAAAATTAGATTTTTAACATAAATTACATGATTTTACAACTTCCTGTAATTGCTCCTAGCTTTGCATACTTGCAGGATAGCTGGGCGCGATCTGAGACATGTTGTAGAATCCTTGATGTCCAAGGATGGATGAATATCTATCAACTTCATGAAAATAGCTTCATAGGTGTCTGTTCAACGCTGGTCAAACCACGCCACTTGTACCGGAAAAACATTGTTTTCTACCATAAAATCTGGGCAATTTTGAGATTTCGTGGGAATTTACCCATTTTTGTGGATTTGAAGGATGGATTCAACCCTCTGAGAGAAAATATAGGATCTCATCCTGAGATCAAGAGTAATTTTAGCATTTGTGGTTGTAAACCTTTTGTATAAATACCTCAAAGCATACATAGTTTGATAACTTAAGAATTTCGAATTTGTACTTTGGGATTTAATAGAATTTGTAGACCTTCGAGTTGTTATTAGATTGGTGTTAATTCATGTTTCTAGAGAAGTTGATAAGTAGTTAGCATAGTTTATAAGCGTTTATTGTGTCCAAGTGTGCAAGTGAAGCATTGGAGGGCCCCCTTTGCCAAGCCCACATATTCATTATTTTTCCATCTTTTTACTTATGGTATGAATTGCATATTCATTTACTATAGCTTGCTATTGAATTCATATTCATTATAGTGTTGTTTAATTCAAGCTTTGATTCTAGCATTTACTAGTTTAATGATTTTTAGTATGCACATCTAAGCTGTTGTAGCATTAGCATATATTGTGAGTTAATTTCTTGTAAAATAATTCAATGTATAATTTTTTCTTCAACAACAAGATGTTATAGTTCTTTATGCTTTTTATCTTAGATTTAAAATAGTTGATGAATAAAATGTTGATGGATGTTAAGGAATCTAATGATATTATCTCATATAAGGGAGTTTAGCACTTCTTAATCCTACAGTGTTCAATACATCTTAGATTTATTTCTTTTAAACTAAGTTTAGATTTAAAACCATACTTTGGATGTGCTTCCAAGTTTTACAAATATCAGATTTACAATTAAATTATATACCCTAGTTTACATTAATAGATTAAGCCAACACACCTATTTATACTATAAGTATAATTTGTAACTTAATTTGTTATTAATATAATGGAATCCCATTGAAGTTATGCAAATATGCATTTGTATATGGATGATTTTCTTGTCTTGGTTCTAAATTATAGTGAATTGCTTTATTAGTACATCTCGAATAAATCAATAAAGAAATACCAAATACTTTTGCAAGGATTACATTTCCCTCTGCTTTACACTAAAAGTAATGGCAACATCATACATGGCTTAGGTGAAACCTTATGTCTTCAAAAGGTTGAAAACTTTGGCATAATTTGATTATATCCTACCTGTTGGATACCTCTAGAAACCATGGATCTTAAAAAGAGCCAACAATTTGTTCTGTTATGGGGATATTAACTAATGCAAAGAGAGACAAATGTGGTCTAATCCAATGAAAGTCAAATGTCAAGATTGGTTTGATGCACGAATTCATGTCCATTCCTATTAAAAATGTGTGTTCATAAGGTTGTATGTGGATAAATATATGAGATATTTTGGGCAAAGTTTCAATAATGTTGTATGAATGGTTGACAAGGTTGTTAGAGCATCCTCATGTTTGGTAGTTGTACTTATAACTTTCTTTGAATATTGAAATTTGTGGAAGCTACATATAATATGAAGTCACACATTTTCTTTTCACACAGTGAAAGTACTAGGTCTTGAACTTACTTTTTTTGTGAAAGCACTACCAGAATTATGTACTTGCCAGATTACACAATCCATTCACTCATTACGAAGAGGATCAAAAAGAGCTAACATGTCACTTATAAGAATTGAACCTGGGTGGGGAGGGTAACAGTCATTCCTCCCAACCACCCAAGCTACAACCAATGGACAAAGCCATGCATGTCATTAATTCGTAGTTTACACGTGCAATTGAATGATATGCATTAAAATTTACACAAAATATCATGAACCTTTGAAAAATGATCTAGAGGAATTCAAGAATACACTCAATAGAATGTTGATCAATGAGATTCTAGTATAGATCAAAATTAATTTGGTAGAATGGGGTATATTTCTTAAACTCATAAAGATGGAAGAATAAGACCTATTGTGGAGGCTAGTATTAAAAGAGCGACATAAAGGTGGATTTAATGTGTCAACAAACCTAAATACTGGCTAATGGTGGAAAAAAATAATGTGTGTAGTGTAACGTCCCCGACCTTCCGATCGACGAAGAGCACGCTACCGAACCCATTATCCATCTAGGCAACTAGCCCCATGAACATACACACATAAAAACTGAAATGCTTTGAAGTAAAACATGCATACATTGTTACCATACAGCGGAAGCAAAACCATACATTCAAGCATTTAGCATGTTCATCATTTTCATTAAATAACAAAATGAAATTGAAGAGATGAGATAGTCAAGAATACTTATCTTATGAAGAATTCGTCCCACAACCAGCTACGTCAATACAATGTTCCACCCAACCATAGGCCAGTGTGCTCCTTAATCTCTCAGCAACACTGCCACCCCTGAGCTAGGCATGATTCCCCAAGGATTAAGGAACTAAGCAGGCTCACACATAGCTAAAGATACACAAATCAGCCAAGCCAACACAGTTGGGTTTATCAGGCCATCAAGGAGCTGGGAAAAAGTTGAATGCTAAGCTGGTGGGCTCACTGGAGAGCTAAGGACACCTACACTAGAACTAGTCTGACTTCTAGGACACCCACACACACCCAACACAAGGAATCGGTCCCTTATCTATTACACAGTCCCTCAGGCCCTGACTTCCCTTCCAGTGCTATTCAGGGGTTGTGGATAAGAAAGACAACTCTCTAGCTCTGTCTATGTGGCTTCCAAACACACCAGGTTTATCAAGCATACCAAGCCTTCATTCCCACTCCAACACAATCCAAAGACCAACCATTTCATATCCACAGAAAAACAAGCAATTCACATCTCTGACTGGGGAATTCGATTTCGGAGTCATTCTTGGCCCTATCGTGGCCAAAATGACCCAATAAGAACCCACAGTAACCCCAAAACAAAAATGAACCCACGACAAACCAAAATCGTGGGGAAACCAACGACAATCGAGTTCTCAGCCGCATGAGGAAGGAAAATAACCCACATGGAGGTGAATTCAGACGGTCATACCCACAACGAAGAGAAATACCCATAGCAAAATTCCCCAACCACGAAATTCACAAACACAACAAAAATTGTTGAGGCCACTCTCCTAGCCCTCTGCGTGAGTAAAAATGCCAAGCCTGTGTGTGAGGAGAAGAACGACTGTATCCGCATGAGGATGGGATATAATGCCAGAATGCCCACGTGAGGGTGAATAAGTCTACTAGTGGAGTGTGTGTGTGGGCAAGGATTGACAATCCTGCCACACACCACTGCCCAATAATAACTGGCCAATTAACATCAAGGGTTTTTAATGTGGTAGTTAACTGAGTGAGACAGGGAAAGGTGAGTAAGACAAAAAGGTGGGTGACATCTAAATGGGTTTAACAACTGACACTTGGCTTTTCCCCATAGGCCCAAAGTTTAATAATCCCCACCTCCTTATCCTTAGGAAAATCATGCCCTTTTCATTATGGTTTAATTGACATAGATGGATGGGGTTTATTTTAATTAAAGTGTTGTTGCAGCTGCAACTTTTCTCCCCAATTTTCTTAAATTTTGGGCCCCTCCTTATCATTTAAAGTTGTTTGATCTCGTGAGGTATTGCTTTGATTCTGAATATCAGATTGCGGCTTGTTTTCAGAGATCGTTTGTGTCTGATTTTCGTGTTGGATCGAAGGTGTGAATTAGGGGAAGTCAAATCTTTGTCCTTTAAGGCCGCCATTTCGCAGGAAGAATGACTTTAGCTGTTGCTGATCCTTAACTGTTCAAAGCACTTATGTTTTCTTGAGTCGGGCATCTTTTTATATTGAATCGGAAGCTCCAATCCTTCTCTCTTCTGCCATGGTGGCTCCCAAAAGGGTCTTGCGTCCGAAGCGCAAAGTGCTCTGATTTTCGATTTAGCCTTTCTCGCCCGCGAATCGAAGGTCACCCCTGTATTTTCCGCCGTTGCGGCTCCTAAAGCAATTCAGCCTTCGATGTCCTAAATCTTCCGACGTCCGAAGTGAAGTTCTCCCGCTCACGTGCTTTAACTTTTTTCCCTTCCGCTGTTGCGGCTGGGAAAGTCGCCCCGCGTCCAATGTCCAAAGCCCTCCGACTTCCGATTTAAGTTTCTCCAGCCCGCATTTTCACACCACGTTAGCTCTTTTCTTTCTGCCGTTGCAGCTAGGAGAGCCTTTTCCTGTCCGATGTCAAAGCCTTCCGAGGGCCGTTTCAGATCTTCCCGCCCAAAAAAGGCTTAATCCAGCCTCTTGTCGATTATAGAGATGCACCCAGTCATTTCCTGTGGATTGGTATTTTCAGTTCACATTATTTTTGCAGTTATGTTTTCCAATGAATGGCTCTCGTTGTTGATTGCAGTTGAAATCCTGGAAAATGATGAAACTACCACGGCAAGAAGGGAGGTCGACTGTTGATGGTGGCATGACCAAAACCACTTCGAAGACAACGAAAAGACAGAACCGAAGGGTATGAAGCATTGGGGAACGAAAAAGTCATACGTTGGGGGACAGCCCAAAAGATGGGCATCTGTAGTTAAATAAGGGGAATGTAGAACTTAGAAAGGGCTTTTTCCCTGGAAAATTTTGTAAATGTTTACTTGTAAGAGGAACTACTTCGTTTTGCAAAG